>LR738711.1:140078775-140094293 GCA_902687465.1 Secale cereale
GGGGGGGCGCCTGGGCCCCCCTCTCCGCCTCTGGTGCCCCCCTTTGGCATATATTTAACACGCGTCCCAAAACCCTCGAGGACGGAACCCTTTTTCGCGATCTCATCTCTGTTCCGCCGCCACCGCGCTTCCAAGATCGGGAGCACCAGGAGAACTCTTCCCGGCACCCTGCCGGAGGGGAGAACCACCACCGGGAGGTTCTCCACCACCATGGACGCTTCTCGGATGAGCCGTGAGTAGTTTCCCTTGGACCATGGGTCCATGACCAGTAGCTATGTGATGTTCTCCTCCCCTTCTTGTTCTTCATGGATTAGACCTCGTGAGCTGCCCTACATGATCAAGGCACATATGTAATCTTTATGCTATTGCTATGCTAAGTTTGCTCGGATCCGATGGATTATGAGATTATGTTCAGATTGTGTGTGAGTAATATATTTGATTCACCTCTTTTATATTTATGTTCTTGAGTAATTCTTGCATGTTCTCCGTTGCTATTTATTGCTTTGGCCGAGTAGTAGGTAGTAACTCCAAGAGGGAACGTTATGCTTGATTGTGGGTTCATGCTCCTCGATGACTAGCTTGAGTGACAGAAACATGAGTCTAGGGGATGTGCTGTTGCCACAAGGGGGAAAACAACTGTGCTTGTACTTGCGGGTGGAAGGATTGTTTACTTTACGCAAAGTTCTTTTAATGCAGTTGTTTGTTGCTTTGAGTTTACACTATGGGTGGGACTCGCAACTTAATACCAGCGAGATGTTCTGGATAGATATCTCAAGGTGGATGATTAGTAGTAGATGCAGATGGATTTCGGTCTACTTGCCTTGGCGTACCACCCATGCTTTTGAGCCTCTACCTTTCTTTGCAGCATAGTTAGCATTGGTTTGCGCACATAATCCTGTCAATTGCCCAGCTGTAATTTGTTTACCTCGCTTAGCTGTTTTATCGTCTTTTGGGAGAGAGACATCACTAGTGAACATCATGGGACCCCGGTCCATATTACCATCACTGATCATATCCGCTATTTACTTCCTGTTCTTATTTCCTAGTTGCAGTAATACCTATCACTATTATCTCTTGCGTTTGATCCTTTGTATACGACAAGGCCGGAGGGATTGACAACCTCTCTGTACTCGTTGGGAGCAAAGTTATTTGTATCTGTGCAGGTCCTGTCAAGCGAAAGTTTCTAGCGCCCTTGACACCTTCTTGTCGACCCTTGGAGTCTCACGGGATTCGATCATTGGTATCTTTGCCAAGGGAAACTTGCTGTTACGCTACATCTCAAACCTTCCACTTGGGGTAACCAACGAGGGGCGAGAAGCCATCAAGCAAAGTTTCTGGCGCCGTTGCCGGGGACTCCACTCTTCAAGATAGGGGAGTTGCACGCTATCTTTTATCTTTGCTTTTTAGTCTTGTCAGTTTACCTTTCAGTTTTCGTTTTAGTGTCCTTTATCAAAAATCACAAAAAAAAATTATTTGCTTTTCTGTTAGCAGTCCTTTCTGTTTAGTCAAGCATGTTAGGACTTGGTACTTTAAGGGAATCAGAAGTTCTAGATTTCCATCAAAGGGATGGAGAAAATATGAAGAAGGCATGGGATAGAATTTCTCATGCACATAGGAGAATTATGCCTTGGATACCTATAAAAATTGTGCTTAGAAATTTTTACCATGGTCTTTTTAAATGGTGTAAACACTCTCTTGATATTATAGCTGAAGGAGATTTCCTAGAGTGTGATGAAGCTAGAGCTCTTGAAATTATACATGGTCTATCTAGTTACTTTGTTTATGATCATAGTTTTGATACTGTCATATATAGACTTGCTACTATTGAGAAAAGAATGGATGCTCTAGACTTGATGAAGGTAGAGAAACCCAAACCCAATAAGAGAGATATTTTGGAAATAGACAATGATTGGGAGCCTTTTGTTAGGATTAGCATCTCTAATCAAGACTTCCTTGCTTATTGTGATATTGGATCTATGGTTTCTACTATGCCAAAAATTGTTCATGATTCTTTAAAATTTAACATGGATAGATTATCATCCTATCATGAACATGCTAATGGAGATATTTCTGAGATCCAGGGAAGAATAAAAGATGTGCCAGTTACATTCCTTAAAGGGATTGCAATGGTTGATTTCTTCATCATGAAGCCAAACCAAGGAAATATAGTGCTTGGAAGGGACTTCCTCCGAGCCGTAAAAGGCTTCATCGATATAGGTAAGGGACAAATCCGCCTACGCGGGAAGGCAAAAGGTATGTACCCCTTTCCTAGAAGGAACAAGGATGAACTTGTTGAGGAACCATTTGAAGCAATTTATAACTCCGATTATTATGATGATTATTGATTCCTCTTTGCATTATGCCTAGCTTAAAGGCATAAAAGAAAGCGCTTTTGGGAGGCAGCCCACAATGAATAAAGTTTTATTTTGCTTTTGTTGTGTCTTGATGTTTGTTACTACAGTAGCATCATCATTGTATCTTTACTTTTCAGCTTTGTGCCAAGTTTAGCCTCCGATTGCAAGAAAGTTCAAAAGTTATGATGTGCAGTCCAGAAAACAGATTCTGTCCTTGGACAGAAAAATTCGTATAAAATCACCAGATCATCTTTTTGATCTGATTTTTTTTGACAACGTGCTCAATACAATTGGCTTTCATGCATCTGTTCTGAGTTTTTTGATTTGAGTTGCAAAAGTGCCCCGAAAAAATTATTTACTACCTGTTGGTCTGTTTTTCACAGATTCTGTCCTGTTTTGCCTTTTCTTCGTTTTGCAAACCTTGAGCTTGCTTTTTCTTTGCAAAAACCTTTTGGCAATCTTGAGAAACAGTAGATCTTGAAGATTATCTTTATTTCCAGCAAGGAAAAATTATTTTATTATGAGCACTAACCTCGCTAATCAGATTATGATGAGTTATGTATGAAGGGAGTTTTCAAATGTGCGAGGGAAGATGATAAAAAGATTCGGGAGGGTCAAACGCTCAAGCTTGGGGATGCCCCCATGCACCCCCAAGAAATATTCAAGAAGACTCAAGCGTCTAAGCTTGGGGATGCCCCCGTGCATCCCCTTCTCCATCAACAATTATCAGTTCGTCTTTCGTTCCACTATATTTTAATCACTTCATGCGTTATGTGCTATACTTGGAGCGTCTTGCTTTTAGTTTCCTTTTTAGTTTTCTTTAGCTTTGCTTGCTGTTCATAACGAGTTAGAACCCAGCTTTCTTTGTGTGGGAGATAAACACGCTCCACTTCAACCTAGAACACAACATATGATTTTTATGCTTATCTTTGCTGTGTGTGTTCTTTGTCTT
This sequence comes from Secale cereale, assembly GCA_902687465.1. Lineage (NCBI taxonomy): Eukaryota > Viridiplantae > Streptophyta > Magnoliopsida > Poales > Poaceae > Secale > Secale cereale. Next base: position 140,082,082 of record LR738711.1, read on the forward strand.
TCAATAGCTACTGTCATGTTTAGCTCTTAGTTTTCATGTTTTTCCTTTTAAAGAGCTTTTGTTTAGTTGGTTGCTGAACTCTCTTGAGTTTTCATGTTTATCTTGTTAAGAGAGTTTGTCTGTTGCACTGAGTTGTGTGTCTTAACTTAAAGTAGGTAACTGAGGTTGCTATTTAATTTTAGTAGTAACTTGCAATAGTTTCGAGGTATTGCCATGAGTAATGTTTGAACTTTTGGTGTCAAGAGCTTTAGCCTATTAGTGATAGATGTCGTATTTTGGGCAATCCGTGTTTATTTTCGAAAACCTACAAAATAGTTGAGAACTTTAGCTACTAAATGGATCACTAATCTTTGGAGGGATCGAATATTAGAGTACACTCACGTATCAGGGGTCGAGGATGCGCAAGGGTAACCAAACCCCCATACACACCTCCTCCGGGTACTTGTCTCTTTGTGAACCTCCTAATTAGATTGAGAGTTACCGATAATAAGTGCATGAGTTCTTCGGACTAATGTGAGTATTCGAAGGTTGACACTTCCACCTATCCATATTTTTCTAGCCTCTTCGGTACCGTGCATTGCCCTTTCTCACCTCAAGAGTTGGCGCATACTTCGCCGGTGCATCCAAAACCTTGGCACGATACGCTCTGTCATCATAAGCCTCATTATATCCTTCCTCAAAACAGCCACCATACCTACCTATTAAGGCATTTCCATAGCCTTTCCGAGATACATTGCCATGCAACATCCATCCTCTCATGACTTGATCTTCATGTCATACATGCTTTTTGCTTGATCGATGAGCCGCATGCTAGTTGGGCCTTGCCCTAATCATTGCTATATGACGCGCTAGTATCATTGCATATCCTGCTACACTGGCAGAGGCATACATTTGCATACATCATGATAGTTTCATTTTCTTTATGTTGAGTACTTTTGTAAAGTGTGAAAGATCTTCTATACTTCTTGTAATACATAGAGTGTTGCCCCTAAAGTGAGGAAAAGATCCCAAAGAGGACAAATCAAAAGATCCCAAAGAGGACAAAATCAAAAGATCCCAAAGAGGACAAATGAGAGATAAATAGAAAGAGCCATTGAGGCCACAAAAAAATAAAAAAAAAGAGAAAAAGAAATAAAAAGAGAGAAGGGGGCACACTACTATTTCTTTTGAGAGATCCACACTCGTACTCCATCTTATACTTTGTACTCCATAGAGATTATCATTTATGCATATAGCTATGTGGGGACCTTTACACTATAGAACTTGGCTTGTATATTCCAATGATGAGCCTCCTCAAAAGAGCTCTAGGTCTTCTTGAGCAAGCAAGTTGGATGCACCCCCACTAGTTCCGTTGGAGAGCTTACCTTAGCTCATATGTGCATCCGTTGCATGGCAATCCCTACTCCTCACATCATATATATCATTTGGCTTTCTCTCGCCGATGATTGTCCTCATTGATGTGAGCCTTTCACACCTTTTTTGTCTTCCCCCTCTATCATTTTTCTCTTTGCCATCCTAAGTGTCGACTTTCTTGCTTACGCTCATCCATTGCATGAGTGCTCAAAATATCGAAAGGGAGTGGATCATTTTGACTTGTACCTGGCTGACGGTCTGGGGATGAGTCAAGATAAGATTCCAAAGAAGACCAAGTGTGAAACTTTAGTAGATTAAGTTCTCAACAATATAAAAACTATGTTTTACTCTCATATATCCCTATCCCCTTTCTTGCACGCAAACACCATTTGGAGACATTCGAGTCACGGACAGCGAGAGCTCTTGCACCTTTATGTTCTTATGTTACTTGTTACAATGCTAATATAGACTCTTGCTTGTTATGACTTGAATTGGATTACATGCCTTGATTACTTTACTTAAAAGTTCTTATATGGTTAATAGCATGTCACCACAGAAATTATGCTTGTTATCATTTACCTACTCGAGGACGAGCAGGAATTAAGCTTGGGGATGTTGATACGTCCAAAACGTATCTATAATTTCTGCTTGCTCCATGCCTCTTTTGTGTGATATTGCTATGATATTTATGCACTTCCATACACTTTTGATCATATTTGGACTAACCTATTAACTCAGTGCACCCCAGTGCCAGTTTCTGTTTTCTGCTGTTTTTGTATTTCAGGTTTTCCCATTACTTAAATTGCCAGAAAAATTCCGGGAAAAATATATAAAAAATCAGCGCTCCAGAAGATTCCATGCGGCAGAAGTAGGGCCAGAGGGGGGCCGGAAGGGCTCCAGGCGCCCTGGGCCCCCCTCTCCGCCTCTGGTGCCCCCCTTTGGCATATATTTAACACGCGTCCCGAAACCCTCGAGGACGGAACCCTTTTTCGCGATCTCATCTCTGTTCCGCCGCCACCGCGCTTCCAAGATCGGGAGCACCAGGAGAACTCTTCCCGGCACCCTGCTGGAGGGGAGAACCACCACCGGGAGCTTCTCCACCACCATGGACGCTTCCCGGATGAGCCGTGAGTAGTCTCCCTTTGACCATGGGTCCATGACCAGTAGCTATGTGATGTTCTCCTCCCCTTCTTGTTCTTCATGGATTAGACCTCGTGAGCTGCCCTACATGATCGAGGCACATATGTAATCTTTATGCTGTTGCTATGCTGAGTTTGCTGGGATCCGATGGATTATGAGATTATGTTCAGATTGTGTGTGAGTAATATATTTGATTCACCTCTTTTATATTTATGTTCTTGAGTAATTCTTGCATGTTCTCCGTTGATATTTATTGCTTTGGCCGAGTAGTAGGTAGTAACTCCAAGAGGGAACGTTATGCTTGATTGTGGGTTCATGCCCCTCGATGACTAGCTTGAGTGACAGAAACATGAGTCTAGGGGATGTGCTGTTGCCATAAGGGGGAAAACGACGGTGCTTGTACTTGCGGGTGCAAGGATTGTTTACTTTACGCAAAGTTCTTTTAATGCAGTTGTCTGTTGCTTTGAGTTTACACTATGGGTGGGACTCGCAACTTAATACCAGCGAGATGTTCTGGATAGATATCTCAAGGTGGATGATTAGTAGTAGATGCAGATGGATTTCGGTCTACTTGCCTTGGCGTACCGCCCATGCTTTTGAGCCTCTACCTTTCTTTGCAGCATAGTTAGCATTGGTTTGCGCACATAATCCTGTCAATTGCCCAGCTGTAATTTGTTTACCTTGCTTAGCTATTTTATCGTCTTTTGGGAGAGAGACATTACTGGTGAACATCATGGGACCCCGGTCCATATTACCGTCACTGATCATATCCGCTATTTACTTCCTGTTCTTATTTCCTAGTTGTAGTAATACCTATCACTATTATCTCTTGCGTTTGGTCCTTTGTAAACGACAAGGACGGAGGGATTGACAACCTCTCTGTACTCGTTGGGAGCAAAGTTATTTGTATCTGTGTGCAGGTCCTGTCAAGCGAAAGTTTCTGGCGCCCTTGACACCTTCTTGTCGACCCTTGGAGTCTCACGGGATTCGATCCTTGGTATCTTTGCCAAGGGAAACTTGCCGTTACGCTACATCTCAAACCTTCCACTTGGGGTAACCAACGAGGGGCGAGAAGCCATCAGTAGTCCATGCCGCTTTTGAGCCACAAATACACAGAAATGTGGAAGCCTACATGGATGACATAGTGGTCAAGAGCAAGGACAAGGCAACTCTGATTCAAGATTTAGACGAGACCTTTGGAAATCTGCGCAAGATCAGCCTCAAGCTCAACCCCGAGAAGTGTGTGTTTGGAGTCCCTTCCGGCAAGCTTCTCGGGTTCTTCGTGTCTCAGCGGGGAATTGAAGCCAATCCCGACAAGATCAAGGCCATTGAGTAGATTGAAGCACCAAAGCGCGTCAAGGATGTACGAAGACTTGCCGGTTGTGTGGCTGCTCTCAGCAGGTTTATCTCTAAGTCTGTTGAGCGCGCCCTATCGTTTTTCAAAATATTGAAAAAGGCAGGTCCAATGAAATGGACTCCGGAAGCGGAGGATGCGCTGCAAGACTTGAAGAGATACCTGTCCTCCACTCCAACACTTGTCGCACCTAAGCTACAAGAGAAGTTGCTGCAGTATATAGCAGCAACCAATCAAGTGGTTAGTGCTGCGTTAGTAGCGGAGAGGGAGGCAGATGATGAGCCAGCGACCACAACAGGCGCATCCAGCGACAAGCAGGGGGCTTCCCCGACAAGCTCTGGTCCCGACAAAGATGGATCTGCGCAGGCGCGCGAAGAGATACAGAAGAGAATGGTGCAGCGCCCAGTTTACTTTGTCAGTTCCCTTCTGAAGGGGGCTAGGTCAAGGTACTCTGGTGTGCAGAAATTGCTTTTCGGCCTTCTCATGGCCTCGAGAAATCTGCGCCATTACTTCCAAGCACATGAGATCACAGTCGTCACGCGTTTTCCACTGAAGAGGATACTGCAGAATCCAGAAGCAACATGCAGGATTGCTGAGTGGGCACTGGAACTGTCAAGCTTTGGCCTCAAGTTTGAGAGCACTTCAACTATCCAAAGCAGAGCATTGGCAGAATTCATAGCAGAGTGGACGCCAACACCAGATGAAGAAATTCCAGAAACGAGCATCCCCGTCAAGGAAGCAAGCAAAGAGTGGCTGATGTACTTTGATGGTGCCTTCTCGCTGCAAGGCGCCGGTGCTGGCGTGCTGCTTGTTGCACCCACCGGAGAGCACCTCAAGTACGTAGTCCAGATGCACTTTCCCAAGGAGCAAGCAACAAACAATACCGCAGAGTATGAAGGTTTGCTTGCCGATCTCAGGATCGCAGCAGACCTTGGGATCAAGAAGCTCATTGTCAGGGGTGACTCGCAGCTTGTCGTCCGCCAAGTGAACAAGAGTTATCAGAGTCCGTTGATGGAAGCCTACGTTGATGAAGTGAGAAAGCTAGAAGAGCACTTTGACGGCCTACAGATGGAACATGTTCCAAGATCTCAGAACGACATTGCCGATGGCCTGTCGAAGTGTGCCGCACTTAAGTTACCTGTGGAACCATGGATCTTTGTGCTCAAGCTGACCCAACCGTCTGTAACGCCATCAACTGGACAGAGCAAGAAGAGGAAGTTGATTTCTGGTGACTATTTTCCGGCAGAGCTTCCCGAAGCCGCCGCCAAGAAGGTCCCCAAGATCAACACCAAGAGTGCTGAGGAGCAGTCTGCTCCGGAAAGCCCTAGGGTTTGTTCCGTTGAAGCAGAGGCTCCCAACAAGTTTTGCTCCGGCAAGCCCGCCGGGGAACGTCAAGCTCTGGCTGAGCCGCAGGTTCTCGCCATAGAAGCGGATGTTCCTGCAGCAGCAGATGTGCCTTTAGTCCTTGTTGTCGAGCCACAAGCTCCAGCATGGGCACAACAGATTGTCTGTTTCCTTCAGACAGGAGAACTTCCCGAAGAGTAAGAAGAAGCGGAAAGAGTAGCCCGGCAGTCAAGTATGTACCAGTTTGTCGACAACACACTGTATAGAAGAAGACTCAACGGTGTGAAATTGAAGTGTATTCACCGGGAAGGCGGACAAAAGTTGTTGGCAGAGATACATGGAGGCATATGTGGTCACCACATTGGCGCAAGAGCACTTGCCGGCAAAGCATTCAGGCAAGGTTTCTTTTGGCCGACAGCCCTCCAGGATGCAACTGCACAAGTAACCAAGTGTGAAGCGTGCCAGTTCCATTCCAAGCAGATACACCAGCCAGCTCGAGCTCTCCAGACGATCCCTTTATCCTGGCCATTTTCGGTATGGGGGCTCGACATCCTCGGCCCCTTTCCCCGAGCAGTCGGGGTCTTTGAGTACTTGTACATTGCAATCGACAAGTTCACAAAGTGGTCGGAAGTGGAAGCAGTGAGGAAGGTGACAGCACAGTCAGCAGTCAAGTTCTTCAGGTCGATTGTTTGCCGCTTCGGGATCCCTAACAGGATCATCACCGACAACGGTACGCAATTCACGAGCCGCACCTTCATGCAGTACGCCCAAGATCTTGGCGCCAAGGTCTGCTTTGCTTCTATTGCTCACCCGAGAAGCAACGGTCAGGGGAGAGGGCAAATGCTGAAGTGCTGCGTGGGCTCAAGACCAGGACTTTCGACAGGATGCGCAAGTGCGGAAAAAACTGGATTGAGGAGTTGCCGGTGGTTCTTTGGTCGATCAGGACGACGCCAAATCGAGCCACTGGCTAGACACCTTTCGCTCTAGTCTATGGAGCAGAGGCAGTTCTCCCCACGGAACTCGTATACGGGTCACCTCAAGTGCTCTCTTATGATGAGCTTGAGCAAGAGCAGCTGCGACAAGATGACGCGCTGCTCCTTTAGGAAGACCGTCTTCAGGCTGCTGTACGAGCTGCTCGCTACCAGCAAGCTTTGCGCCGCTACCATAGTCGCAAAGTTAACGCCAGATGTCTCGAGGAAGGCGACCTTGTTCTTCGGCGCGTTCAGTCCGCCAAGAATCCCAACAAGTTGACGCTGAAGTGGGAAGGCCCTTACCGGGTGAAACGAGTCACTAGGCCTGGCGCTGTCTGCCTTGAGACCGAAGATGGCATTTCGGTGAGCAACTCCTGGAACATTGAGCATCTTCGCAAGTTTTACCCGTAAGGCGCGGTTGCCGGAACCTGTTCCGGCAACCACCTTTTGTACAAGTCTTGCCGCTGTTGCATGTAATCCTTTGTACAAAGCCGGGCGCAGACCCCGTGCATAGATAAAGCTCATGTGCTCCGCACATCTTGAAAGTTTCATGCTTTCTATTTTTTGCATGTGCTATCTGACACTTTGTGCAGCACCTACCCCCGGTAAGCAATAACGAGCCGTAAGGCTCCATATCTTTATTTTCTCTTCTTTCTTTTTCTCAAGGAAAGGAAGGTTCTCTCGCCCACAAGTTTGCCGGGGGGGAAGGAGAAGATAATGGTATGGACCAGGCGTCATTCTAGAAAGTTTCGCCTTACCGGGAAGCAAACAACAGAAAAGCTAAGTTGCCAAAGTTTGAGCAATCAGATTTTTAAATTTTTTAAGTTATCTTCCTTGAACGACCGTGCTTTGTATGGAAAACCTGTGCGCGGAGAAACCAACTCGTAGCTAGTTGCGCCCTTACTTTGTTTCGAGTCCGCTCAACAACTTAAGTGTGCTGCGACTAGTTGCGACAAGGTTTCTTGTCGGTAACGGCACCGCCAGCAGGCTGCTGACGTCCCACACTCAGCGCTCGCGGCTAAGGTGCCTGCGCCGGCAAGTTCCCTAAAAGCGTAGGACAAAAACATACAAAGGAAGGAATCAAGTAAAGGAAATAACAGTGCAATCATTACCCAAAATAGAGTTATATTACAAGGTAGCTTGTCACGGCTCTAACAGATTGTTCTCATAACATGACCAGCAGCGACAAGAAAAGAAGAAAACGGGCGGCCTAGTCTACGCGAACGCCCTCAATCTTCTTGATCCCGCTCACCTTGTCCACAATGGGTGCGACAAGGGCCTTGAGCGCTTCCAGATCAGCATCCGGCAGCAGGGTCTTGAGGACGTTGGTGAGGTTGAGGCCCGGGTTGCGGAAGGCCACCTTCACCAACACCTTTTGAAGAGCTCCCGCGCAGATCTTGCGCGACTCGTCGGCCAGCTGCTTTGGAATCTTCTCCCGGAGTCGCTGGAGGGCCGTCGCCACGCCTTTGAAGAACAAGGTGAGCTTGGCGCTGGGTTGGAGGTTCTCATCGGAGGGATACCCGAGATCCTCCATCCCCAGCTGCGCCAGCTCCTTGTCAATGCCTGCGGCAGCATCCAAGAGACCCTCCGTCCAGTGCTCCACATTCTCCCTAAAAGTGTTCTGGGCGGCAGCAGCACTCGCCAGCAGCGCCTCGTCGGCCTTGATCTTCTTCTTCAAGGCCACCTCCTGCTCCCTGGCGCCGTCCAGCGTCTTGGTCAAAGTGGTCAGCTTCAACTCAAGATCTGCGTTGGAGTCCTTGGCGGCGCCAAGTTCCTTGCCCTTCTCGGAGAGACGAACCTGCAGCTCTGACAAGCTGTAGGCATCCTTCTCCCGCTCACGCTTGAGCGCGGCAAGCTCTTCACCGCTCGCCTTGAGATCGGCCTCCAGCCGCGCCACCTTCGTCTCCAGCTCCTTCTTGGCGGCCTCGGCAGCTGCGGCAGCATCCTCTACTTGCTTGAGGGAAACGCCGAATGTTTGCTCGCGCGCAGTAAGCTCCTCCTCGTGGCTGTCATGGTTAACCTTCCGCTGCGCCAGCTCGCCCTCCTGCGCAGACAGTTTCTCAGCGGCAAGTCGCTGTTGCTCTTCGACTTCAGCCTTCTCGAGGAGGAAGGCCTTCTTCTCCTCGGCGAGCTGCGCCCGCTCCTCTGCCAGGGACTGGAGAGCTTCCTGCTCGAGACCCCAGAGCTCCTCCGCGCGCTTCTTGATGTCCACTCCCGCCTTCGCGACAAGCACCTCTCGGGATTCCAGCTTGGCCTGCCGAGCGCGGTAGAGCGACGCCAGCTTCCGCAGCAGCCGCTCCTCCTCAGGCTCGCCGCTGCGGCTGCTCGGCGCGTCAACTAGCGTCAGCCCAGCGGAGGTGAGCACCTCTCCATCGAAGCTTTCTCCTTCAACCGGCGCCCTGGAGCTTGACGCCCAGGGGAGGTTGATGAAGACGCCATCGCCGACCTTCAAGTAGACGCCTGGCTGGGGCTCTTCGGAGCCTGACGCTGCGGCAGCGGCGGGAGGATCAGCGGTCGGCATAGCGCCTGGCGCTCCTGCGGCCTCAGGGCCGTCAGTACGATCGCCAGACCCCTCGCCTGCTTCTGCGGCGGCAGCTTGGGCGGCCTTTTCGACGACGGGATCGTCAGCGCCGGCTGCTTCTTCGGTGGCAGCGGCGTCGTCGGCAGCAACCTCGGTCTCCATCGGCTCCGCAGCAGATGGGTCTGACGGCCGGAAAAGGGAGAAAAGTCAAGCAAATATCCAAAAGGAAGATCAAAAGAAGAAGAACCCAAGGGAAGTTTTGAAGCGAGAGGATTACCTGTACCGGGTTCTGCAGTCGTAGTCTCCGCCGCCGGGGGGCCGCTGGTGCTGTCCCTTGCCGGAGAACTTTCCCTTGCCGGAGAACTCTCCCTTGCCGGAGAGCTCTCCCTTGCCGGAGAACTCTCCCTTGGCATGTCGGGGGCGGCCTCCGGGCGCTCCTAGTGGGGCTGCTCTGCTCCTACACAAACCAACAATCAGATGTCAGCAAAGAAAGAGCATCCATGCGCGCCTAACAGCGGAAAGCAAACCATATACTTACGCTGGGGGCTGCGCTGGGGGCTGCTATGGAGAATAGACGCCGGGTCCGGCAAGGTGGTCTCGGGCGCATCCTCTGCTGTCGCGGTGGGTTCGTCCTCGATGATAATCACCTCCTTTGGACGCGCCGGGACCTTGACTCTCTTCGCCACTCTCTGGGCCAGAGTCCTAAAAAGGAATAAGTTCGGAGTAAAGCAAATGAGATACAAGACAAAGCAGCAAGAATTGAAGAACTACAAGTACAACAAAGAATCTTACTCTTCTTCTTCCTCGTCGGAGCTGAACGCGGAGAAGTTTAAGTCCGTCTCACCTCCGGCGCGAAGAGGTGGAGAAGTAGGTTCCCTTGGCCGCTTGGCGGGACCTGTGGCGGTGGTCCGAGACGACCCCGCTCCTGCTACCGCCGTGGCGTGAGAAGCGGCAAGAGCAGAAGCAGTGGTCCGGGTGGACCCCGCTCCAGTTGCCGCAGCAGCGTGAGGTGCTCCCGCGGCAACAGTGCTTGCCGCGGTGGAGCGTGTCGCGCGGCGCAACGACTGTCGACTCGTCTGCCGCTCCGCTACGTCCCCGGCCTTGTGGAGACGCCTTCTTGGTGGAGCTGGGGGCTCTGCTTGCGACGACCTGTCTGAAGATGAGGAGGAAGAGGAGTTGATCTCCAACGAGCCGCTTGTATCCTCGGCGAGCTCGCTCGACTCGGCATCATGCCCGGCAAGCTCTTCCTCGCCGGCAAGCTCCTCTCGCTCGGCACGGCTTGCCGACTCTGCTGCCTCCACGTCCTCCACGGTGAATCCGAACTCGCCTGCAGCTGCGGCTGCCGCCGCCTCTTCCAGCCTAGTGGCGATGCGTTTCATCTCCGCATCGATGGTGTCGCGAGTGAGGCTTTTCTGTTCGTCGGAGCGGACCGGCACTTCTACCAAGCCGTCAAAGAACTCCAGCACGACCTCGTCTGCAGGCTCTTGCCAAGTTGGGACAATTCCATGCGAGTCGCACAGCGGCATCATTGCACGGATGTGGCTGAGCGAGGAGTTGTTGCACAGCGGAACGACATCCTTCAGCAACCTGAACACTTCGGGATGTTGAGGGTCGTACTTGAACAGCTCCCGGAGCATTGCGTCAAGTTCCATAACGGTGAAGTTGAAGTTGAGGCCTGGGCGCAGCCTCATGATGTCCGCCGCATTCTGGAAGTCCCAGGCGGGTCTCCTCCTCTCCTGCAGGGGGGCGATGTGGCGGCGAAGAAAATCTGCGCCAACTGCACCTACAGTGAGCCCGGCAAGCCTAAGGCGTTGGATCCGGGTGACGGCAATCTTCAGCCTATCGTTTTCCGGGGCCACGTTGCTCCAATCGCTGCCGCGCGCTACTGGGGTTTGGCGTCGGGCGGTAAACGGCTGCGGGTTCTCCTCGACAATCCAGCACCAGTCCGCTCTCCATTCCTCCCACTTGCCGCGGAACTCTCCCTCCAGATAAGCTTCCTTCTTACCGGCTCTCGAGATCCAGGCGATTCCGCCGGATAAAGGCTCTCCTCTCTCAACTCCGGGCATAAAGAAGTGGCGAAAAAGGGCTACATTTGGATAGACTCCGACAAAGTTTCCGCAGAGATGTGCGAAAACTGCCATGGTGAGAACAACATTGGGGGTGAAGTCAAGGAGGCGGAACCCGTAGGTGTTCATAATATCGCAGAAAAACTCAGAGAAAGGCGGGCAGAGCCCGCAGTAGAAGAACAAGCCGAAGAAGGGATATCCATTTGGAGCCATTTTCCAAGCGACGGCTGGAAGTACCTTCGTGCGCGGATGCGCTCGCGTCTCCGTCGACCAGAAGAGGTAGTAATACTCCCTCAGCTCCCTCGCGGCGAGCTTGAGGGGGAAGATTGCCCGCTCCTTTCGCAGCGCCGCGAGCTGCTGCGCCTCGGTCGACTTCACGACCTTCCCCTTGTCGGCTTTCGGAGCCATGGCGGAAGTGGTGGAGGAGGTCGACAGCGTTGGTGGCGCTAGTGGTGATGGGGGGCAGAGGGCTGCTCTCTTTCAGCTTTGGGAAGAAGGGGGAGCGGCGGAGGTTTCCGATATTGGAGTAGCAACCGGTGAGTGGGCGAACTGCCCCTGTTTCCCCTGCTTATAAGGAGGGAGGGGGTGGACGTTCCGTCTTTCCGAATAAACAAACCACCCACGATCTCTCCCATGACGCCGCATTCAACGCGCGTCATTCGGGGAGGGCGCGGTGGATCCGGAGAGAGATATGGCGTAACCCAGGCCGCACGTACCCGTGCCCTGTTTTGGGCCTGGCCCAACAGCGCTCGGCACCGTGTATGGCCCAGGCCCCGGGGATCCTGTCGGTGTACTAGAGTAGGGGTACCATAGTATCCCGAACTTGTGCACGGGCAGTCGCAGCATCCCGCGGCAAGGCTTGCCGGGTGACCGCCAACGTCCTCCGTGGTTCCTTTGGAGCCATTCAAGAACAAAGTATTCAAGCCAAGGAGACAAGACCCCGGCAAGAGGAGCTTGCCGGGAAGGCCAACCAAGGCATCTCAAGGAACTTGCCGCGACGCGCCACGCGTCCCGGCAAGGCCCGATGAGCGACGAGCTCCCGGACGCGACAAGACAACGACCGCGGCAAGGTGCTTGCCGCGGCAAGGTGCTTGCCGCGGCAAGCTACCACTCTGTACCTGCGCTCCAGCACATCCACCAACGTGTCGCTCTAGGACCCTTCCAGGCGTACGTGGCGGGAGGCTGTGCAGCCAGCGGTGCGTGGTGGCAAGCGGTGCTGACAAGATTGCCATCGTGGCAAGCGGTGGCGTCCCTGACGGTCCCTTTCTGCACTATTTGGGCGACGTGGATGGGCATTTAATGCCCTTGTCCCCTGCCGTCAGAGTTAGGTATGATACACTGTACAGGTAGTTGTACCAACCGCAACACCTTTCCATTTTTACCCTTGTCTACGTTGCCACCTGTCGGTAACCCCTTGAGCATACAAAAGGAGGCCCATGCGCAACGTAGAGGTGGGAGGGGGG
>LR738711.1:140094412-140117049 GCA_902687465.1 Secale cereale
CTCACGCTCGGTCTCGTTAGCTGCTAGTGTGTACTGTAGCACTCAGCGCTCCCGAGCAAGAACTCAATACAAACCACAAAGCAGGAGTAGGGTTTTATGCATCCGTGCGGCCCGAACCTGGGTAAACTGCTCGTGTGTTTCGCCTCGATCCGCTCTTCGTGCGATCTTCGCCTCCCGCCGAACCGAAAGGGGCTCGGTCCGCCGGTCCCATAGGTGCTCGTGGATTCATTCCCCGACAGAAAGGTAGCAGGTGCACTGCATAAACCAAAAGGCATACGTCTATAGGCATTAGTTCCAAAAGGACAAGTAAAAGTGGTCTTTTCTTGATCAGGTTGAAAACATGTATTTGTGAAAAACCAGAGTATCCATCAAGGAAGCAAAAATGTGTGTGTGCTTAGATAATCTTTCTAGCATTTGATCAATGAAAGACAGAGGGTAATGATCTTTCCTAGTAGCTATGTTTAATTTGCTAAAATCAATTACCATTCTATAGCCTGTATCAATTCTTTGTTTTATAAGTTCATTCTTATCATTGGGAACAACAGTAATGCCTCCTTTCTTAGGGACACAATGAACATGACTTACCCATCAACTATCAGCTATAGGATAGATTATACCTGCTTCTAGAAGTTTTATTATTTCCATTCTTACCACTTCTTTCATCTTCGGATTCAACCGACGTTGGTGATCAACAACTGCTTTAGCGTCAGGTTCCATATTAATATTGTGCTGACATAGAGTGGGGCTAATGCCCTTTATATCATGAAGAGTATATCCAATAACAGCTCGGTGCTTCCTTAGAACTTTCAATAATATTTCTTCTTCATGTTCTGAAAGGTTAGCACTAATAATAACAGGATATATCGTCTTCTCATCAAGATAAGCATATTTCAAAGTGTTTGGCAATTGTTTTAATTCAAACACGGGATCACCTTCAGGCGGAGGAGGACCTCCTAGAGTTTCAATAGGCAAATTGTGTTTAAGTAGAGGACGTTCTTCAAAGAAAATATTATCTATTTCATTTCTTTCATGCACATGTAAATCATTTTCATGGTCTAGTAGATATTGTTCTAGTGGATCAGTAGGAGGTATAACAATAGAAAAAAGACCAATTATTTCATCCTTACTAGACAATTCCTTTTTATGAGATTTTCTACTAAACTTGGAGAAATTAAACTCATGAGACTCATCACCAAAGCTAACACCAATAGTTTGTTTCTCACAATCTATTTTAGCATTACCAGTGTTCAAGAAAGGTCTACCAAAGATAATGGGACAAAAATCATCTTGTGGGGAACCAAGAACAAGAAAATCAGTAGGGTATTTTAGTTTCCAACACAAGACTTCAACATCTCTAACAATCCCAATTGGTGAAATAGTGTCTCTATTAGCAAGTTTAATAGTAACATCTATGTCTTCTATCTCTGCGGGTGCTATGTCATTCATAATTTCTTGGTATAAGGTAAAGAGAATAGCACTGACGGTAGCACCTATGTCACATAAACCATGATAACAACGATCTACTATTTTAACTGAGACAACGGGCATGCCAACAACAGGTCTATGTTTATTCTTTTTATCGGGTTTGGCAATTCTAGCAGCTTCTTCACAAAAGTAAATAACATGCCCATCTATATTTTCTTCCAAGAGATCCTTAACCATAGCAACACTAGGTTCTACCTTCGTTTTTTCATCATGTTTAGGTGTTCTAATATAACTTTTGTTGACCATAGTTGAAACTTTAGCATGTTCCTTAATCCTAACAAGGAAAGTTGGTTTCTCAATATAAGCAGTAGGAACAACTGGATCAACATTATAAATAATAGTTTCCTCTTTAGCTAGTACCGGTTCTTTAATTTCTTCTTTAATAGGTGGGTGATATTTAAACCACTTCTCCTTAGGGAGATCAACATGAGTAGCAAATGATTCACAAAAGGAGGCTACTATCTCAAAGTCAAGTCCATATTTAGTGCTAAACTTTTGAAAAGCACCGGTATTCATAAAAGATTTTACACAATCAAGCTTAAGATTAATACCTGACTCTTTAACTTCATCGAGTTCCCAATCTTCAGAGTTGCGTTTAGTTCTTTCCAAAAGATTCTACTGGAATTCAATAGTATTCTTCATAAAAGAACCAGAAGAAGAAGTATCAAGCATGGATAGATCATTATGAGAAAGCCGGGCATAAAAATTATGTATAATAATTTCTCGCGGTAGCTCATGATTGGGGCATGAATATAGCATTGACTTAAGCCTCCCCCAAGTTAGAGCGATACTTTCTCCTTCACGAGGCCAAAAAATATATATGTAATTTCGAACATGATGAACTGGATGCATATGATTTTTTTGGTGAAACTCTAATTTCAATTGATTCCAATTCCAAGATCCAATATCATCGCATAGCCTATACCATGCCAATGCTTTTATTTTCAAATATAAAGGGAAAACCTTCTTCTTAACTTCATCTCTAGGTAAACCTGCAAGCTTAAACAATCCACAAATTTCTTCCACATATATCAAGTGCATATCAGGATGTTCGGTTCCATCTCCTGTGTAAGGATTAGCTAGCAGTTGTTCTATCATACCCGAAGGAATTTCATATTCAATATTTTCAGTAGGTGCAGTAGGTTAAGGGGTAACTAATTGTGGTTCCGGTCGAGGTGAAGATACACCTAACAAACCCCTCAGAGGATTATTCTCTATAGTAACAAGTGACAATAAATTTCAGCACATAGTAATAATTTTTTCCTTGCCAATTTCCACTTACCAAGAGCGCCTCACTCCCCGCAACGGCGCCATAAAATGGCCTTGATGACCCACAAGTATATCGGATCAATTTTAGCCTTTTTGATAAGTAAGAGTGTCGAACCCAATGAGGAGCAGAAGGAAATGACAAGTGGTTTGCAGCAAGGTAATGTCTGCAAGTGCTGATATTGTAAGTAACATAGTAGTTTGATAGCAAGATAATTTGTAACGAGCCAGTAATGATAGTAGTAACAAAAGTGCAGCAAGGTAGCCCGATTCTTTTCAGGCAAAGGACATGCCAAGACTTTCTCTTATATTAAGCAAAGCGTTCTTGTGGGTACACGGGAATTTCATCTAGTCACTTTCATCATGTTGATTTGATTCGTGTTCGCTACTTTGATAATTTGGTATGTGGGTGGACCGGTCCTTAGATGTTGTTCTTACTTGAACAAACCTCCTACTTATGATTAACCCCCTCGCAAGTATCCGTAACTACGAGAAAAGTATTAAGAATAAATTCTAACCAAATCATTAAACTTTTGGATCCAATCGGTCTATTATGGGATAGCGCATAAACTAGGGTTTAAGCTTCTATCACTCTCGCAACCCGTAATCTAATAACTACTCCACAATGCATTCCCTTAGGCCTAAGTATGGTGAAGTGTCATGTAGTCTACATTCACATGACACCACTAACGGACTCACAACATACATAATATCAAAATATCGAACACATACCAAGTTCACATGATTACTTGCAACATGATTTCTCCCTTGACCTCAAGAACAAAAGTTCATATGGGTATTAAATAGCATAATGAATCTGAACATACAATCATCCACCAAATAAACCATATAGTGATCAACTACAATATGTAATCAACACTAGTAGTCACCCACATGTACCAATCTGAGGTTCCGGTACAAAGATTGAAGACAAGAGATGAACTAGGGTTGAGTTGAGTTGGTGTTGGTGAAGATGTTGATGGAGATTTCCCTCTCCAAGATGAGAGAGTTGTTGGTGATGATGATGACGATGATTTCCCCCTCTAGGAGGGAAGTTCCCTGGACGGAATCGCTCCGCGGGAGGGAAAAAGTGCTCCCGCCCAAGTTACGCCTCAAGACAGCAGCTCTCCGCCCAGAAAGTCCTCTATTTATTTTTTCTAGGTCAATGAATTATATACCAGAAGATGGGCACCAGAGGTGGGCCTAGGGGGCCTGGCGCGCCCTGGTGTCTTGTGCTCACCAGGTGCCCCCCTCCGGTAGTTATTTGCTCCAGTATTTCTTATTTATTCCATAAAAAATCCTTGTTAAGTTTCATCTTGTTTGGAGTTGTGCAAAATAGGTGGCCTGACGTAGCTTTTTCAGGTCTAGATTTCTAGCTGCCGGAATTCTCCCTCTTTGTGTGAACCTTGCATAATATGAGAGAAAAGGCATTAGAATTACTCCAAAAAGTATTACTATGCATACGAACATCATAAATAATAGTAGGTAAACATGATGCAAAAAAGGACGTATCAGTATTGATGGTGTCTTGGACTAAGGGGTACTAGCCTATATGGCCCACAAGCTTATGGGCCACCGATCCCTATAAGGAAGGACTACCAAAGCTACGAACCTCAGCGTCATCAAGTTGGAAACCTGCAAAGACTTGGCATGTACTTCAAGTATAGATCAATATTCTGCGTGTTGGCTTCTGACCTTGTGTGTAACCTAGGCACCCCTGATTCATATATAAGCTGGGGGTTAATCTTTAGAGGCACAATTACCAGCTAGAGGGTTTATAACACAATCGTGCGATCTCGAGGTAGATCATACTGTACTCTGTACTCCATCACATCAATATAATCAAATCGGAATGTAGGATTTTTACCTCTTTGAGAGGGCCCGAACCTGGGTAAATATCGTCTCTTGTTTCCCCATGTTACCATTGTTCCTAGACCTACAGCCTGGGGCCCCCTACCCTAGATCCGCCAGTTTTAGCACCGACATTGGTAGCTCATGCAGGTCCCGCTTCATGGCCGCTCCAGAACAATGGAGACATCGATCAATGATCAGGCGCAAAGTGACGCGCTCCCATCACCGGACTTTCAAGTCATCGGATCAATCGAAAAGCAAAAGCACATTGGATCGCCCTCCTCCTTCAAGGGTTGAGGTTTGACGATCTCGAAACTATAGCCAAGCCTCATTCTCTATCTCATATCTCGACGAGGACATCAACACGCGTGTTGATACATCCATTTTGCATCATGTTTTCTTGTTGTTATTTATAATGTTTTTATGCATAATAATGCTTTATGGAGTAATTCTAATGCCTTTTCTCTCATAATATGCAAGGTTTACACAAGGAGGGAGAATATTGGCAGCTGGAATTCTGGACCTGAAAAAGCAATGTCAGGCCACCTATTCTGCACAACTCCAAATGAGCTGAAACTTCATGGACATTTTTATGGATTATTTTAGAATTATTGGATCAAATAACTAGCAGAGGGGGCCCACCACGTTGGCACAACCCACCTGGCGCGCCAGGGAGCCCATATGCGCCCTGGTGGGTTGTGCCCTCCTCGGCCCACCTTCGGTGCCCATCTTCTGGTATATAAGTCATTTTGACCTAGAAAAAATAAGGAGAGGACTTTCAAGACGGAGCGCCGTCATCTCGAGGCGGAACTTGGGCAGGAGAACTTTTGCCCTCCGGCGGAGCGATTCCGTTGGGGGAACTTCCCTCCCGGAGGGGAAACTCGTCGTCATTATCATCACCAACAACCCTCTCGTCTTTGGGAGGCCAATCTTCATCACCATCTTCAACAACACCATCTCCTCTCAAACCCTAGTTCATCTCTTGTGTTCAATCTTTGTACCGAAACCTCGGATTGGTACCTGTGGGTGACTAGTAGTGTTGATTACATCTTTAGTTGATTACTATATGGTTTATTTGGTGGAATATTATATGTTCAAATCCATTATGCTATTCAATACCCCTCTGATCTTGAGCATGTTTGACACTAGAGAGTAGTTACTTTTGTTCTTGAGGTCACAAGAGAAATAATGTTGCAACTAATCATGTGAACTCGAAAGTGTTTGATATTCCAATAATATGTATGTTGTGATTCCCTTAGTGGTGTCATGTGAACGTCGACTACATGATACTTCACCATATTTGTGCCTAAGGGAATGCATTGTGGATTAGTTATCAGATGATGGGTTGCTAGAGTGACAGAAGCTTAAACCCTAGTTTATGCGCTACTTCGTAAGGGACCGATTTGGACCCAAATGTTTAATGCTATGGTTAGATTTTATCTTAATACTTTTCTCGTAGTTGTGGATGATTGCGAGGGGGTTAATAATAAGTAGGAGGTTTGTTCAAGTAAGAACAACACCTAAGCACCGGTCCACCCACATATCTAATTATCGAAGTAACAAACACAAATCAAACCAACATGGTGAAAGTGACTAGATGAAATTCTTGTGTGACCTTAAGAGCTCTTTGCTTATTATAAGAAACCATTTTGGCCTGTCCTTTGCCACAAAAGGATTGGGCTACCTTGCTTCATACTATTTACCATTACTGTCAGGGATATTACAACCAGGTATAAACCGGCCAGGAGGGTCCGGTTTAAGTTAACAAGATTGTATTAGCAGAAGCCTAGCTTAGTATGGAGTACGAGGTTATAGCCCAGAAGGCTTAGAGCCCATACAATAGGGCCCATAACTTGTAAACCGTCATATTATGTAAACTTTGGATGTAAGGTAGAAAGAGTAGAGACCGAGGCGGACACGATTATGAGCCGGCCTCGGGACTCTGTAAACCGGATTGGGCGTCACCTCTTATATAAAGGGACGACCCGGCGATGGTTCAAGGACAAGAAACAACAACTCGAGACACAGGCAAAGCGGATTCGCTCCCTGGTCATCGAAGCCCAAGCAATACCACACCAAACTAGACGTAGGCTTTTACCTTCATCAAAGGGACCGAACTAGTATAAAATCCCTGTGTCCTTCATCCGCTTTAACCCCTTTAAGCTAACCCGTAGCGATGGCCTCATGACTAAGTCCTTTTGCTTGTCTCATGACTAAGTCCTTTTGCTAGGACATCTGCCGTGCTAAATCTACGATAATTACCATTACTTGTTCGTTACAAATTATCTTGCTATCAAACTATATGTTACGGACAATTTCAGTGCTTGCAGATATTACCTTGCTGAAAACCACTTGTCATTTCCTTCTGCTCCTCGTTGGGTTTGACACTCTTACTTATTGAAAGGACTACGATTTACCTCCTATACTTGTGGTTCATCAAACTCTTTTCTGGCGCCGTTGTCATGGAGTGAAGTACTCTCGGTAAGGAAAAATTATTTCTACGTGCTGAAATTTATTGTCACTATTTACTATGGAGAACAATCCTTTGAGGGGTTTGTTCGGGGTATATTCACCTCGAGCAGAAGCACAATTATTTGCCCCTCAACCTGCTGCACCTACTTAAAGTTTTGAATATGAAATTCCTTCAAGTATGATAGAGCAACTGCTAGCTAATCCTTATGCTGGAGATGGAACCGAACATCCTGATATGCATTTGATATATGTGGATGAAGTTTGTGGATTGTTTAAGCTTGCAGGTTTACCCAGAGATGAAGCCAAGAAGAAGGTTTTCCCTTTATCTTTGAAGGGAAAAGCATTGGCATGGTATATGCTATGCGATGATATTGGATCTTGGAATTGGAATCGATTGAAATTGGAATTCCACCAAGAAAAATATCCTATGCATCTAGTTCATCATGTTCGGAATTATATATATAATTTTTGGCCTCGTGAAAGAGAAAGTATCGCTCTAGCTTGGGGGAGGCTTAAGTCAATGTTATATTCATGCCCCAATCACGAGCTCTCGAGAGAAATTATTATTCAGAACTTCTATGCTCGACTTTCTAATAATGATCGATCCATGCTTGATTGTTCTTGTGTTGATTCTTTTATGAAGAAGACTATTGAATGTAGGTGGGATCTCTTAGAAAGAATTAAATGCAACTTTGAAGATTGGGAACTCGACGAAGGTAAAGATTTGGGTATTAAACTTAAGTTCGATTGCGTTAAATCTTTTATGAATATCGATGCTTTTCAAAAGTTTAGCACTAAGTATGGACTTGACTCTGAGATAGTAGCCTCCTTTTGTGAATCTTTTGCTACTCACGTCGATCTCCCTAAGGAGAAGTGGCTTAAATATTGTCCCTCTATTAAAGAAGAAATTAACGAACCAGTAGCTACTAAAGAAGAAACTATCATTTACAATGTTGATCCAGTTGTGCCTACGGCTTTTATTGAAAAACCACCTTTCCCTGTTAGGATAAAGGATCATGCTAAGGTTTCAGCTGTGGTTCGCAAAAGTGATATTAGAGCAACTAAACCCCCTGAGAAAATTAAAGTAGAACCTAGTGGTTCTATGTTTAAAGATCTCTTGGTCGATAATATTGATGGGCATGTTATTTACTTCATTAGTGCAGCTGCTAGAACTGCTAAACCCGGTGCAAAAGACAAACGTAGACCTGTTGTAGGCATGCATGTTGTCTCAGTTAATATAGGAGATCATTGCTACCATGGTTTATGTGATCTAGGTGCTAGCATCAGTGCTATCCCTTTTACTCTCTACCAAGAAATTATGAACGACATAGCACCCGCTGAAATAGAAGACATAGATGTTACTATTAAACTTGCTAATAGAGACACCATCACACCACTTGGGATTATTAGAGATGTTGAAGTCTGGTGTGGGAAAACGAAATATCCTGCTGGTTTTCTAGTTCTTGGTTTCCCACAAGATGACTTTTCTCCCATTATATTTGGTAGACCTTTGTTGAACACAGTCAAAACCACTATATATTGTCATAAACAAATTTTCAGTGTTAACTTTAGTGATGCGTCTCATGAGTTTAAAATTTCCAAGTTTAGTAGATAACCTCATAAAAAAGAATTACCTAGTAAAGATGACAGAATTGGTCTTGCTTGTATTGTTATGCCTCCCACTTACCCTTTAGAGCAATATTTGCTAGACCATGAAAATGATATGCATATGCATGAAAGGAATGAAATAGATAGAATTATCTTTGAGCAACAACCTCTACTTAAGCATAAATTACCTATTGAAAATCTAGGAGGTCCTCCTCCACCTAAAGGTGATCATGTGTTTGAATTAAAGCAATTGCCTGACACTTTGAAATATGCTTATCTTGATAAGAAAAAGATATATCCTATTATTATTAGTGCTAACCTTCCAGAACATGAAGAAGAGAGATTATTGAAAATTCTGAAGAAGCACCAAGCTGCTATTGGATATACTCTTGATGATCTTAAGGGCATTAGTCCCACTCTATGTTAGCACAAGATTAATATGGAAGCTAATGCTAAACCCGTTGTTGATCACCAATGTCATTTAAATCCAAACATGAAATAAGTGGCAAGAACTGAAATATTAAAGCTTCTAGAAGCAGGTATAATCTATCCCATAGATAATAGTAGATGGGTAAGTGTTGTTCATTGCGTCCCTAAGAAGGGAGGTATTACTATTGTTCCCAATGATAAAAATGAACTTATTCCAAAAAGAATTGTTACATGCTATAGAATGGTAATTGATTTTAGAAAATTAAACAAAGCAACTAGGAAAGATCATTACCCTCTGCCTTTTATTGATCAAATGCTAGAGAGATTATCTAAGTACACACACTTTTGTTTTCTTGATGGATATTCTGGTTTCTCTCAAATACCTGTTTCACAACCTGATCAAGAAAAGACCACTTTCACTTGTCCTTTTGGAACTTATGCTTATAGACATATGCCTTTTGGTTTATGCAATGCACCTGCTACCTTTCAAAGATGTATGACTGCTATATTATCTGATTTTTGTCAAAAGATTGTTGAGGTTTTCATGGATGAGTTTTCTATTTATGGGAAGTCTTTTGATGATTGTTTAAGCAATCTTGATCGAGTTTTGCAGAGATGTGAGCAAAATAACCTTGTCTTGAATGGGGAGAAGTGCCACTATATGGTTAACAAAGGTATTGTCTTGGGCCATAAAATTTCTGAAAAAGGTATTGAGGTGGAAAAAGCTAAGGTTGATGTAATTGAGAAAATGCCATGTCCTAAAGATATTAAAGGTATTCGTAGTTTCCTTGGCCGTGTTGGTTTCTATAGGAGGTTTATTAAGGATTTCTCTAAAATTTCTAGGCCTCTTACAAATCTTTTCCAAAAGGATGTTCCATTTGTTTTTTATGATGATTGTGCAGAAGCTTTTGATACACTTAGAAAGCTTTGACTACTGCACCTATTGTTCAACCTCCTGATTGGAACTTGCCTTTTGAAATTACGTGTGATGCTAGTCATTATGCTATTGGTGCTGTTCTAGGACAAAGAGTTGATAGGAAACTCACTGTTATTCACTATGCAAGTAAAACTCTAGACGGTGCACACAGAAATTATGCTACTACCGAAAAATAATTTTTAGCAATTGTGTTTGCTTGTGATAAATTTAGATATTATATTGTTACTGAAAAGTAATTGTTTACACCGATCACGCTGCTATAAAATATCATATGGAAAAGAAAGATGCTAAACCTAGACTCATTTGGTGGGTTCTCTTGTTACAATAATTCGATTTCACATCACTGATAGGAAAGGAGCTGAGAACCCCGTAGCTGATAACTTGTATATGTTAGAGAATAT
The DNA here is from genome assembly GCA_902687465.1 of Secale cereale. Classification (NCBI taxonomy): domain Eukaryota; kingdom Viridiplantae; phylum Streptophyta; class Magnoliopsida; order Poales; family Poaceae; genus Secale; species Secale cereale. Next base: position 140,104,862 of record LR738711.1, read on the forward strand.
TCTTGATGACCCAATACCTATTAATGATAGTTTCCCTGATGAACAATTGGCTGCAATAAATGTTTCTCGTAGCACACCTTGGTATGCTGATTATGCTAATTATATTGTTGCCAAATATATATGTCGGTGTACTAAGATAGGGGTACCTTAGTACCCCAACTTGTGGACGGGCCGTAGCAGCTTCCCGTGGTAGGGCTTACCACGTGCTCGCCAAGAACCGTTCTGGTCCCTAAGAAGCCATTCAAGAACAAAGTATACAAGTCAGAAGATCAAGGCCCCGGCAAGAGGAGATTGCCGAGAAGGCCGCACCAGGCTCAGGGTTATCACTTTAGCACAAGACCCTGGCAAGGGGAGCTTGCCAGGAAGGCCAAGGAACACATACCTCAAGAGATGTCTCAGCACATCATGCACCCGAGCGGGACCCGGAGAGCGACAAGCTTCCGGGCCCGGCAAGATAGAGGCCCCGGCAAGGTGCTTGCCGGGGGAAGCTCACACTGCGTGTGCCTGCGCTCCAGCTCATCCACCCACGCGTCGCCCTGGGACCCTTCCAGGGGCACGTGGCGGATGGCTGTGCAGCCTGAGGGACACGCTGGCGAGCCGCGGTGACGAGGCTACCGCCGTGGCGAACGGGGACGCATGGACAGACGCTTTTGGGGTCGACGGGGACGGGCATTCAATGCCCTTGTCCCCCACCGTCAAAGTTAGGTGAAGACCATTGTTCATCCACTTTTCATGCACTATTCACGCACTGTTACAACTACCACTAAATTTACACTTTTACCCTCCTCTACGTTGACACCTGTCGGTGACCCCTTTGAGCTATAAAAGGAGGCCCATGCACAACGTAGAGGAGGTTCGAAAGCTAGCTCACTCTCTCGCTCGGTGTAGCTAGTACTGTAGATCTTCAAGCTCCCGAGCCCAAGAACTCAATACAACCTAAGCAGGAGTAGGGTTTTACGCGTCCGCGCGGCCCGAACCTGGGTAAACTGCCCGCGTGTGCCCCTCGATCTGCTCTCCGTGCTCCCTCCGCTCCCTTACCGCAACGTAGAAGGGGCTCCGGTCCCATAGGTGCTCGTGGGAGGACAGTTTCCCCCGACATCTTTGGCGCGCCAGGTAGGGGGGCGTCGAGGTTGTGCGAACCTGATCCGGCGCTCACGCGGGCGCATTCTTCATCAACCTCTCCAACTTCATCAGCTACATCAACATGCCTCCGAAGAAGAAGGTTTCGGAGGTTGGAGGCCCGTCCGCGTCGATCCCACCACCACCGGAGCCAACGGTTGGTGGGGTAGACACCGGCGGAAGGGTGACCGCCGGTGAGGAGACTCACGGCGCCACCAAGTCCAAGGACAAGACGGACGACCGGGCAAACTCTAAAGCCTCGGTATCAGTACACGCCCCACGTCCCTCCCAGGAGGTGCAAGACCAGTAGCGGCGTGGTACGGGAGGTACCATACGCTTGCTGGGGCGTGGCCAAGCCGGAGGATCACGAGATGCTCAAGGCCAACGCCCCGGCACGAGCAAGGCGCGGTCGCCGGGACGGGAACATGCTCCTTCTAATGCGGTTAGAAGTCCGAGCGTGTCCCGTTCCTCGCACCGTTCGCCACCGTTTCCCTCCTCTCCAGCAGAAGCCCTGGCCAGGGCTCAGCTGCTCCTCGACTTCCCTCCAGCGGCGGACAAGGCCGAAGCCTGGAGGGCGATGATCCAGAGCCTCATCGCCTTCGCCAACAACGACGCGCCGCAGCAGCCGGCAACTTCACGGCCGCTGCAAGTCGACCAAGCGAAGGCCGATGGCAACAAGACCGCCGGGGTGCAACTACCGTGCACTCCCCGCCGCGGAAGCAGAAATCGCCACCTCGCCGGATCAACGTCGACGACGAATCTACGGCGTCGTCGGATCCGCGGGAGCGCCAAGTCCTAGACGACAGGCGGCAAGAGGACGCTCGGACTCGCATCGAGCGTCGACGAGAAGCCAGAAGACAATCTGATCAGCGCGTTGGGACCGCTGTTGACATGCACGCGCCCGGTGAACTAGGCGACTTGCCGTACGCGGCAGGCTGTCCTGCGTTCACCCGAGAGCTACGGCAAGTCCAGTGGCCCAGCATGAAGAATTTCAAGCCCGACGTACCCGAGAAGTACGACGGCAAGACGCACCCCTCGGAGTTCCTCAGCATCTACACCATTGCGGTGCAGGCTGCCGGGGGACGCGACGAGAAGATCCTAGCCAACTACTTCCCGCTCGTGCTTAAGCCAAACGTCCGGTCTTGGCTTATGCACTTGCCGGATAACTCCATTTCTTCGTGGGCGGATCTGTGCCACCAGTTTGTTGGCGCCTTCACGGGCGGCCACAAACCCCACGGCCAGGAGAGCGATCTCCACATCCTCTCCCAGAAGGAGGGAGAGTCCCTGCGCAAATACATCCAAAGATTCAGCCGCGTCCAGCACAACATTCCCGACGTCCACCCTGCCGCGGTTATCAGCGCGTTTCATCAGAACGTGCGTAACCGCCGGATGAGGGAGGAGATGGCCATGACCAAGATCCGGGATGTCAACGAGCTCTACGCTCTGGCTGACAAGTGTGCGCGCGCCGAAGAGGGGAGGAGACTCCCCGGAGAGGATACTGGCGCAGGAGGAAGCGACAGCGAGGATGCCGCCCCGGCGAGGAAAAACCGGTGGCGGAATAACAGAAAGAAGAAGAGCAAGGAGGTGATGGTTGTCGAGCAGTCCGGCAAGGAGGCTCCCGCCAAGAAGGCACAGGCTGGCGGTTCCGGCACGGAGCCCGCCCCTGTAGCGGCAGCCGACAAGCAGGACGGCTCCGACAAGCAGTACTGCAAGATCCACCGCACCAAGGGCCACGATCTCCAGAACTGCAAAAGAGTGGAGTACCTCGTAGAGCAGCAGAAGGCTGAATACGAGCGGCGTGACAAGGAGAAGGCCCAAGGAGGCGGAGGAGAACCCAGCAAGAAGCGGCCGTTCAATGGCCGGGGAGGACGCCGCGGCAAGGCCAAGCAGCGGCAAGGTGACAGACCTCCCCGGGGCCGTGACAAGGATGAGGATGAAGACGACGATGATGACATGGAAGAAGGAGACAACAGCGAGTAGGAGTTCCAGAAGGCCACAGAGGTTCTGTGTGTCGACGGAGGTGCCTCTCTGCACACTTCCCACCGCCATCTCAAGCATTGGGTGCGAGAAGTGAATGCAGCTGAGCCGCCCGTCGAGTCACGCAGGCTGCTGAAGTGGTCCGACACGCCCATCATCTTTGACCTTGAGGACCACCCTGACCGCACAACTGCGGTCGGGTGCTTGCCGATGTTGGTCTCACCTACTATCCGCAACCTCAAGGTCACTAAGATGTTGCTCGACGGCGGGGCCGGCCTGAACTTGATCTCCTCAGCTGTGATCAAGAAGCTACAGATCCCAGACGGCGAGCTCGAGGAAACCGGGTCGTTCCAAGGGATCAACCCGGGAAGGAGCAAGCCGAAGGGGAAGATTACGCTGCCAGTGACCTTTGGCGGGGAGCTCAACTTCAGGACGGAGAGGATCATGTTTGACGTCGCCGATATCCCATTACCATATAATGGGATACTTGGCCGTCCTGCCCTCGCCAAGTTCATGGCAGCTTCCCACTACGTGTACAATATGCTCAAGATGCCAGGGCCGATAAGCATCATCTCTGTCCCTGGCGACAAGAAAGATGCGCTTATTTGCGCCGACAAGATCTACCGGGATGCAGCAGCCATGGCAGACAGCAAAACACTTGCCGCTGAAGCTCCCGGGGGGAAGACCAAGACCAAGTCCGGCAAGAGCCCTGGAGCCCACTCCGGCAAACGCACCTCCTCGGAGTGCTGCGCTGCCGTCGAGGACGCGCCATCGAGCTCCACCGGCAAGTGCAAGAAAGGAATGGCAGCTCCACCGGCGACCAAGAAAGTGTCCGCCAAAGAGGACGGCACTGGTGGTACCTTCACCATCAGTGCTACACTCGACCACAAATAGGAAAGCGCGCTCGTTGCCTTCCCGCGGGCGAATGTCGACGTGTTTGCATGGCAACCGTCTGACATCCCCGGCGTTCCCAGGAAGGTAATGGAGCACAAGCTTGCTGTTTGCCCTCACGCGCGGCCCGTCAAGCAGAAGGTCAGGAAGCAAGCCGTGGAGCGCCAAGAGTTCATAGCTGAAGAGATAAAGAAGTTAGAAGCAGCAGGCCTGGTTAGAGGCGTAATACATCCCACGTGGTTGGCCAATCCAGTTGTCGTGCGAAAGGCTAATGGAAAGTGGAGACTTTGTATAGACTTCACCGACGTGAACAAAGCTTGTCCCAAGGATCCCTTTCCCTTGCCGCGCATCGATCAAATTGTTGACTCCACAGCTGGATGTGAGTTGCTTTCATTCCTTGATGCATACTCAGGTTACCACCAGATATTCATGGCCAAGGAAGATGAAGAGAAGACTGCATTCATTACTCCATGCGGCACATATTGCTTCATACGCATGCCCTTTGGATTGAAGAATGCGGGCTCAACATTTGCGAGGGTGGTGCACACTGCTTTTGAACCACAGATCCACAGGAATATAGAGGCCTACATGGATGATATAGTGGTCAAGAGCAAGAGCAAAGATAACCTAATACAAGACTTAGAGGAGACCTTTGAGAATCTGCGCAAGATCCAACTCAAGCTGAACCCCGAGAAGTGCGTCTTCGGAGTTCCCTAAGGCAAGCTTCTCGGGTTCTTTGTGTCCCAGAGGGGGATTGAAGCCAATCCCGACAAGATAAAAGCCATCGAGCAGATTGAATCCCCGAAGCGCGTCAAGGACGTAAGAAGACTTGCTGGTTGTGTGGCTGCCCTCAGCAGGTTCATTTCAAAGTCTGCAGAGCGCACCCTGCCTTTCTTCAAAATTTTGAAAAAGGCAGGTCCTATGAAACGGACTACGGAAGCGGAGGCAGCGCCGCAAGACTTGAAAGGATACCTGTCCTCCACTCCGATACTTGTCGCACCTAGGCCACAAGAGAAGTTGCTGCTGTACCTAGCGGCAACCAATCAAGTGGTTAGTGCTGCGTTAGTAGCGGAGAGAGAGGCGAATGAGGAACCCACATCCCCGACAAGCGAATCCAGCGACAAGCAGGGGGCTTCTCCGACAAGCTCTGGCCCCGACAAGGACAAGTCTGCGCAGGAGCAAGGAGAAGTGCGAAGGAAGATGGTGCAGCGCCCAGTGTATTTCGTAAGTTCACTTCTGCAGGGGGCTAGATCAAGATACTCTGGGGTGCAGAAGTTGCTTTTCGGCCTCCTCATGGCCTCAAGGAAGCTGCACCATTACTTCCAAGCACACGAGATAACGGTGGTCACTCGCTTTCCGTTGAAGAGGATATTGCAGAATCCCGAAGCAACAGGCAGGATCGTCGAGTGGGCACTGGAGCTGTCAAGCTTTGGTCTCAAGTTTGAGAGTACTTCAACCATACAGAGCAGAGCTTTAGCAGAATTCATAGCAGAATGGACCCCAACGCCAGATGAAGAAGTCCTAGAGACAAGCGTCCTCGTCCAAGAAGCGAGCAACGAGTGGATAATGTACTTTGACGGTGCTTTCTCGCTGCAAGGCGCCGGTGCCGGCGTGGTACTCATAGCGCCCTCCGGAGAGCACCTCAAGTATGTTGCCCAGATGCACTTTCCCAAAGAGCAAGCGACAAAAAATACTGCTGAGTATGAAGGTTTGCTTGCCGGCCTCAGGATTGCGGCCGAGCTTGGGATCAAGAAGTTGATTGTGCGGGGAGATTCACAGTTGGTGGTCCGACAAGTGAATAAGAGTTACCAGAGCCCTTTGATGGAAGCCTATGTCGATGAAGTGAGGAAGCTTGAAGAGCACTTTGAAGGTCTGCAAATGGAGCACGTCCCAAGAGCTCAGAATGATATTGCAGATGGCCTCTCCAAGTGTGCTGCAATGAAGTTACCTATGGAACCAGGAACCTTCGTGCTCCAGTTAACTCAGCCATCCGTTACACCATCAGTTGGGAAAAACAAGAAGAGGAAGTTGGTCTCCGGCGACTACTTGTCGGCGGACCTTCCAGAAACCGCCGCCAAGGTCCCCAAGATCAACAGCCAAGATGCTGAGGAACAGTTTGCTCCTGCAGATCCAAGGGTCTGTACAGTCGAAGCAGGCGTTCCCGACAAGCCTTGCCCCGGCAGGCTTGCCGGGGGACCAACAGCTCCGGCAGAGCCGCCGGCTCTTGCCGTAGAAGCTGGGGTTCCCGCAGCAGCCCTCATGCCTTTAGTCACTGTTGTTGAGCCTCAGGCTCCAGCATGGGCACAACAAATCGTCCGCTTTCTGCAGACTGGAGAACTTCCCGACGAGCCAGAAGAGATAGAGAAAATAACCAAGCAGTCGAGTATGTACCAGTTCGCTGACAATGAACTGTACAGAAGAAGACTCAACGGTGTCAGGTTGAAGTGCATTTCCAGGGAAGATGGACAGAAGCTGTTGGCAGAGATACATGGAGGCATATGTGGCCACCACATTGGCGCAAGGGCACTTGCCGGGAAGGCGTTCCGGCAAGGGTTCTTCTGGCCAGAAGCCCTCCAAGATGCAACTGCACAAGTAACCAAGTGTGAAGCGTGCCAGTTCCATGCCAAGCAAATTCACCAGCCAGCTCAAGCTCTCTAGACGATCCCTTTGTCCTGGCCCTTCTCGGTCTGGGGGCTCGATATTCTTGGCCCCTTTCCCCGCGCTGTCGGGGGCTTTGAGTACTTGTACGTTGCAATCGACAAGTTCACAAAGTGGCCAGAAGTGGAACCAGTGAGAAAGGTGACAGCACAGTCAGCAGTCAGGTTCTTCAGATCGATTGTTTGCCGTTTCGGAATCCCTAACAGGATCATCACCGACAACGGCACACAGTTTACAAGTCGCACCTTCATGCAGTACGTCCAAGACCTTGGCGCCAAGGTCTGCTTCGCTTCTGTTGCTCACCCGAGGAGCAATGGTCAAGCGGAGAGGGCCGATGCTGAAGTGCTGCGCGGACTCAAGACAAGAACCTTCGACAGGCTGCACAAGTGCGGAAGAAACTGGATAGAGGAGTTGCCGGCGGCTCTTTGGTCAATCAGGACGACACCAAATCGAGCCACCGGACAGACACCCTTTGCTCTTGTCTATGGAGCAGAGGCAGTTCTCCCCACGGAACTCGTATACGGATCTCCTCGAGTGCTCGCTTATGATGAGCTCGAGCAAGAGCAACTGCGACAAGATGATGCATTGCTCCTTGAGGAGGAACGTCTCCAGGCTGCTGTATGAGCTGCTCGATACCAGCAAGCCTTGCGTCGCTATCATAGCCGCAAGGTCAAGGCCAGGAGTCTCGAGGAAGGCGACCTTGTTCTTCGGCGTGTTCAGTCCGCCAAGAATTCCAACAAGTTGACGCCGAAGTGGGAAGGCCCTTATCGGGTGAGACAAGTCACAAGGCCCGGCGCTGTCCGCCTTGAGACAGAAGAAGGCTTACCGGTGAGCAACTCCTGGAACATAGAGCATCTTCGCAAGTTTCACCCGTAAGGCGCGGTTGCCGTGATCCGCTCCAGCAACCACCTTTTGTACAAGTCTTGCCGCTGTTGCATGTAAACCTTTGTACGAGGCCGGGCGCAGATCCCGTGCATCAGTAAAGCTTTTGTGCTTCACACTATTTGTCATTACCATGCTTTTCTTTGTTATTTGCATGCATCATCTGACACCTTGTGCAACGCACATCCCCGGTAAGCACTAGCAAGCCATGAGGCCCTATACTTGTTTTTCCTCCTCTTCTTCTTTCCCTCTTAAGCAGAAGGAGTATTCTTCGCGCACAAGTTTGCCGGGGGGGAAGGAGATGGAGGCGTTAACCAAGTACTGTTCAAGAAAGAGAAGCCTTGTCGGGGAGCAAACGATCTATGAAAGATAAGTTGCCAAAGTTTGAGTAATTCAAATTTTTCAAATTTTTTAGTTGTCTTCCTTGATAAACCACACTTTGTATGGAAAACCTGTGCGCGGAGGAACTTACCCGTGGCTAGCCGCACCCTTACTTTGTTTCGAGAACGCTCAACGACTTAAGTGAGCTGCGACAAGTGTCGCGCCCTTACTTCATTTTCGAGTTCGCTCAGCAATCTAAGTGTGCTGCGGCTAGCTGCGGCAAGGTTTCTTGCCGGCAAAGGTATTGCCAGCAGGCTGCTAAGAGTCCAGCACTCAGCGCTCGCGGCAAGGGTCCTTTGCCGGCGAGTTCCCTAAAAACGTAGGGTCGAATGCATACAAAGTAAAGGGGCCAAAGCAAGGGAGATAACACTGCATTGGTTGCTCAAAATAAGATTGTATATTACAAAGATAACTTGCCGCAATGCTAACAGATCCTTGTCCGTAACATGCTTTGCAGCGGCAAAGGAAGCAGAAAGAAAGGAATCTAATCTACGCGGTCGCCTTCACGCCTCGTGATCTTGCCCACCTTGGCGACGATGTGGGCAACTTGCGCTTTCAACGCCTCCTGGTCAGCTTCGGGCGGCAAGGAGCGGAGGACATTGACGAGGTTGATGCCGGGGTTGCGGTAGACGATCTTCGATAAGACCCGCTCCATGGTGCCCATGCAGAGCCGACGCGCCTCGTCGGCCAGCTGCACGGGGATCTTCTCCCGCAGCCGCGCAAGCGCCGGCGCAATTCCCCTGAAGAACAGACTCAACTTGGCGCTGTGGGGGAGACTCTCGTCCGGAGAGTATACGAGATGCTCCGCCCTCAGCGCCATCATCTCCATGTCGATATTGGCAGCGGAGGTGACCAGCTCATCAGTCCACTGCTCCACTGCCCGGTTGAAGTTGTTCTGCGAGATGGCGGCGCTCTCCACCAAGGCCCTTTCCTTGCGGAGTTCGTCCTTCAGTTTCGTCTCGCGGTCCCGGGCGGCGTCGAGCGAATTAGTAAGGGTGGAGACCTTCAGCTCTAGATCAGCAATGGAGTCCTTGGCATCAGTGAGCTCTTTACCCTTATCGGAGAGGCGGATTTGCAACTCCGAGTTGGTGTGGGCATCCTTCTCCCGCTCCACGTTGAGCGTGGTGACCCTGTCTTCACTGGCCTTCAAGAACAGCTCCAACTGCGCTACTCTGGCCTCCAGCTCCTTCTTGGCGGTCTCTGCGGCAGCCGCAGCATCCCTCGCCTCCCGCAGAGCCCCGCCAATAGCCTGCTCCCGAGCGGTGAGGTCGTCCTCGTGGCTGTCGAGGTCGAGCTTCCGCTGGTTGAGCGCCCCTTCCCGCCGAGACAGCTCCTTGGCGGCCAGCCGCTGCTGCTCCTCGACCTCGGCCTTTTCGAGGACGAATGCTTGCTGTGCCCCAGCAAGCTCCTCGCGCTCCTCCGCCAAGTTCCGGAGGGCCGCCTGGTTGGCGGCACGGAGCTCCGCGGCGCGCTTCTCCAGGTCAGCACCAGCCTTGGCAGCCAGAGCCTCCCGAGACTCCAACTTCGCCTGCCTGGCCCGGTACAAGGCCAGAAGCCGGCGAAGGAGCCGCTCTTCTTCGGGCTCGTCGCTGCTGCCGGGCGCATCCACAACCTTCAGCCCGGCGGAGGCGAGAACCTCTCCGTCGAAGGTCTCTCCCTCCGCGGGCACCCTAGACGAGGACGCCCACGGGACTTGAATGAAGACCCCGTTGGCGGCCTCCAGGTAGACACCCGACCGCTCCGTGGAGGCGGAGGGGTCGGCGGCCGGTGCAGCGTCCGACGCTCCTGCAGCCTCCGGGCCAGCAGTATAGTCGCTGGTCCCTTCCCCAGCCGCGGCGTCAGCGGTCGGGGCGGTCTCTTCGACGGCTGGCTCGTCAGCGGCAGTGGCGTTGCCGCCGTCGCCGTGCACACCCTCCTCGGCGGTGGCCTCCTGAAGGAAATATGCCCTAGAGGCAATAATAAAGATGTTATTTGTATTTCCTTATATCATGATAAATGTCTTTTATTCATGCTAGAATTGTATTAACCGGAAACTTAGTACATGTGTGGATACATAGACAAAACAGTATGTCCCTAGTATGCCTCTACTAAACTAGCTCATTGATCAAAGATGGTTATGTTTCCTAGCCATAGACATGAGTTGTCATTTGATCAACGGGATCACATCATTAGGAGAATGATGTGATGGACAAGACCCATCCGTTAGCATAGCACTATGATCGTTTAGTTTAACTGCTATTGCTTTCTTCATGACTTATACATGTTCCTATGACTATGAGATTATGCAACTCCCGAATACCGTAGGAACACCTTGTGTGCTATCAAACGTCACAACGTAACTGGGTGATCATAAAGATGCTCTACAGGTGTCTCCAAAAGTATTCGTGGTGTTGGCATAGATCAAGATTAGGATTTGTCACTCCGAGTGTCGGAGAGGTATCTCTGGGCCCTCTCGGTAACACACATCATAATAAGCCTTGCAAGCAAAAGACTAATGAGTTAGTCACGAGATGATGTGTTACGGAACGAGTAAAGAGACTTGCCGGCAACGAGATTGAACTAGGTATAAAGATACCGACGATCGAATCTCGGGCAAGTAACATACCGTTTGACAAAAGGAACAACGTATGTTGTTATGCGGTTCTGACCGATAAAAGATCTTCGTAGAATATGTAGGAGCCAATATGAACATCCAGGTTCCGCTATTGGTTATTGACCAGAGATGAGTCTCGGTCATGTCTACATAGTTCTCGAACCCGTAGGGTCCGCACGCTTAACGTTTGATGACGATCGATATTATGAGTTTTTGAGTATTGATGTACCGAAGGTAGTTCGGAGTCCCGGATGAGATCACGGACATGACGAGGAGTCTCGGAATGTCCGAGACATAAAGATTGATATATTGGAAGGCTATATTCGGACACCGGAAGTATACCGGAAAAGTTTCGGATTTATCGGGAATGCCGGAGGGGGTTACCGGAACCCCCTACGAGAGGGAATGGTCCATAGTGGGCCTAAAGGGTGAGAGAGAGGCAGCCCAATAGGGCTGGCCGGCGCCCCCACCTAGCAATCCTAGTTGGACTAGGATTGGGGGGGCGCCACCTCTCCTAATCCTTTCCCCCTTCTTCCTTCCGGTGAATCCTACTAGGAATAGGATTGCAATCCTATTCCTAGTAGGAGTCCCCTCCCTAGCCGCACCATAGGAGGTGGCCGGCCCCTCCTCCCTTGCTCCTTTATATACGGGGGCAAGGGGGCACTCAAAGACACACAAGTTGATTTGTTTTAGCCGTGTGCGGTGCCCCCCTCCACAGAATCACACCTCGGTCGTACCGTCGCGGAGCTTAGGAGAAGCCCTACGCCGGTGATCACATCATATCCGTCACCACGCCGTTGTGCTGACGAAACTCTCCCGTGAAGCTCAACTGGATCAAGAGCTCGTGGGACGTCATCAAGCTGAACGTGTGCTGAACGCGGAGGTGCCGTACGTTCGGTGCTTGATCGGTTGGATCGTGAAGAAGTTCGACAACATCAACCGCGTCACTTGACGCTTCCGCTCCCGGTCTACGAGGGTACGTAGACACACTCTCCCCTCTCGTTGCTATGCATCTGGTAGATAGATCTTGCGTGATCGTAGGAAAATTTTAAAATACTACGTTCCCCAACAGTGGCATCATGAGCCAGGTCTATGCGTAGATGATATGCACGAGTAGAACACAATAAGATTGTGGACGATACTAGTCATACTGCTTACCAGCATGTCATACCTTGCTTCGGTGGTATTGTGAGATGAAGCGGCCCGAACCGACATTACGCGTACGCTTACGCGAGACTGGTTTCACCGTTACGAGCACTCGTTGCTTAAAGGTGACTGGCGGGTGTCTGTCTCTCTCACTTTAGCTGAATCAAGTGTGGCTACGCCCGGTCCTTGTGAAGGTTAAAACAGCACATACTTGACGAAACATCGTTGTGGTTTTGTATGCGTAGGTAAGAACGGTTCTTGCTAAAGCCCGTAGCAGCCACGTAAAACTTGCAACAAACAAAGTAGAGGACGTCTAACTTGTTTTTGCAGGGCATGTTGTGATGTGATATGGTCAAGACGTGATGAATTATACGGTTTTGTATGAGATGATCATGTTTTGTAAAGTTATCGGCAACTGGCAGGAGCCATATGGTTGTCGCTTTATTGTATGAAATGCAATCGCCATGTAATTGCTTTACTTTATCACTAAGCGGTAGCGATAGTCATAGAAGCAATAGTTGGCGAGACGACAACGATGCTA
>LR738711.1:140122304-140156651 GCA_902687465.1 Secale cereale
GGCGGCAGGCCATGCGCAGACGCCTTCGTCTTGCGCTTCTTCGGGGCAGAGTGATGGCTCGATTCGTCAGGCACCGGGACTTGGCGAAAGCCTCCCTTGAGAGCGGAGAGGCGGGCGCTGCGGCGGACCTCAGAGACCACAAGGGGTGTAGTCGCCTTACGGCCGCGCTTCCTTGGCATCTTGGCAGAAAACTGGAAGGCTTCCGTCACCGGGCAGGAGATGTCGTCAAAGCAGAGTGCGCGGGCCACTGGCTTCTTCGCAGGACCAGATAATGTGGGGTTGCAGTCCGCCCGCAGAGCAATGTCGAATCCAGACAAGGTGCAGTTGAAGTCCCATACACTGAGAGGCAACTCGAAAGGCAAGAAGTCCTGTTGGTGAAGAGGTCTTGGAACCGCTGAGACCCACTGAAGCGGCAGCAAACGCTCGAAGCTGCGCTGCCATTGCAAACAAGGTGGTAATTCAGGTCCGTAGAGGGTCAGGACCATACCAACATGAAGCGGTGGTTGATTGACAGCAACGGCAACATCATCATTGTTGATGGAGTCTTCAGAAAGCTGCAGAACCATGGATTCCTGGGATTGCTCCTCATCGTGCTGGTTGTCATCCACCTGTTCCAAAATGTCCTCGGGCTGCTGCTGGAAACCATGGTGTTGCTCATTAACTGGTGGAGGCACATCATTCCAGCCCAGTTCTGGAAATTCAGGCAGAACCATCCAGTTGAGATTATCAACCACCATTTGACCAGGCAGGGGGTGTGGATTACCGTTGGCAGGCATAGGATCTTCGTCAGCGGGCAGAACATCCGCAAAGTCTGCAGAGAGGATGTAGACAGGTACTGTCCAGGAGACGCGTGCTCCACCAAAGTCTGAATATTCTCTGTAGACGATATCGCGCGGCACAAGGGAGGGAGCTGGAAAAGATACATACGCCAAGGTGCGTCCAAGAACGGGATCCTCCTGATGCCAGTAATGGAATCTTCCAAAAGAGCCAATCGCATCCGCAATATAGGCTGTTCTTCTGTAGTCAAGCGGGATGCCAACAAGCATAATCCAACCTCGGCGGAAACCATGAACAGCCCGATAATTGATACCCTCGTCATGGGGTATGAATCGGACGAACCGATCATTGCCAAGATCAAACGGGGGGTGATCCACTAGAGTTTGTCTAGCAACAGCGCTGCGGAAGCGGAATAGCCCTACCCCTTGAATCCAAGGTTGTGTATCCAGAACAGCGCGTCCAAGCTGATTGACTACAAAGTCACTGACCAGGTTGCGGAAGAGAGGAACCTCGGCCTGGAGAGGTGCAGGCTCCACAATGGCGATGGCGAACGCCTCGTTTTGCCTGTCGGGAGCCACCGCCGGCGAGAAGAAAGCCCGTGGAAGCCTTAGGGGGCCGCCGTCGACGATGTCAAAGCCCTGTGGGAGGAAGTCCATTGGGTCGAGCTCGAAGTTTGCCATGGTTGGTGGTGGTTGCTGGGGAGTGTTTGGTGGCGGGGCAACTTGGTTGCCAAGTTGATGAGAATAGTGTTATTGATAGAATTCTTCAATCGCTACCACCAAGCTATAATGGCTTCGTGATGAACTATAATATGCAAGGGATACAAAAGACAATTCCCGAGCTCTTCGCGATGCTCACAGCTGCGGAGGTAGAAATCAAAAAGGAGAATCAAAAGTTGATGGTTAACAATACCACTAGTTTCAAGAAAAAGGGCAAGGAAGGGATTTTCAAGGAGAATAGAAAGATTGTTGCTGTTCTCGCAGAAAGCCTCAATTATGGAACCAAGCCTGAAACTAAGTGCTTCTACTGCGAGGGGTCTGGACACTGGAAGCGGAACTGCCCCAAGTATTTGGCGGATAAGAAGGATGGCAAGATGAACAAAGGTATATATGATATACATGTTATTGATGTGTACCTTACTAATGCTCGTAGTAGTACCTGGGTATTTGATACCGGTTCGGTTGCTAATATTTGTAACTCGAAACAGGGACTACGGATTAAACGAAGATTAGCTAAGGACGAGGTGACGATGCGCGTGGGAAACGGTTCCAAAGTCGATGTGATCGCCGTCGGCACGCTACCTCTACATCTACCTTCGGGATTAGTTTTAGACCTAAATAATTGTTATTTGGTGCCAGCGTTGAGCATGAACATTATATCTGGATCTTGTTTATTGCGAGATGGTTATTCATTTAAATCAGAGAATAATGGTTGTTCCATTTTGATGAATAATATCTTTTTTGGTCATGCACCCTTAAAGAGTGGTCTATTCTTACTTGATCTTGATTGTAGTGATACACATATTCATAATATTGAAACCAAAAGATGCAAGGTTAATAATGATAGTGCAACTTATTTGTGGCACTGCCGTTTAGGTCATATTGGTGTAAAACGCATGAAGAAACTCCATAAAGATGGACTTTTGGAATCACTTGATTATGAATCACTTGGTGCTTGCGAACCATGCCTCATGGGCAAGATGACTAAAACTCCGTTCTCCGGAACTATGGAGCGAGCAACAGATTTGTTGGAAATCATACATACTGATGTATGTGGACCAATGAGTGTTGATGCTCGCGGCGGGTATCGTTATTTTTTGACCTTCACTGATGATTTGAGCAGATATGGGTATATCTACTTAATGAAACACAAGTCTGAAACATTTGAAAAGTTCAAAGAATTTCAGAGTGAAGTAGAGAATCATCGTAACAAGAAAATAAAGTTTCTACGATCTGATCGTGGAGGAGAATATTTGAGTTACGAGTTTGGTCTTCATTTGAAACAATGTGGAATAGTTTCACAGCTCACGCCACCCGGAACACCACAGCATAATGGTGTATCCGAACGTCGTAACCGTACTTTATTGGATATGGTGCGATCTATGATGTCTCTTACCGATTTACCACTATCGTTTTGGGTCATGCATTAGAGACAGCTGCATTCACGTTAAATAGGGCACCATCTAAATCCGTTGATACGACACCTTATGAACTATGGTTTGGCAAGAAACCAAAGTTGTCGTCTCTTAAAATTTGGGGCTGCGATGCTTATGTGAAAACACTTCAACCTGATAAGCTCGATCCCAAGTCGGAAAAATGTGTCTTCATAGGATACCCAAAAGAGACTGTTGGGTACACCTTCTATCACAGATCCGAAGGCAAAATATTCGTTGCTAAGAACGGATCCTTTCTAGAAAAAGAGTTTCTCTCGAAAGAAGTGAGTGGGAGGAAAGTAGAACTTGATGAGGTAATTGTACCTTCTCCCATATTGGAAAGTAGTACATCACAGGAAATTGTTCCAGTGATTCCTACACCAATTAGTGAGGAAGTTGATGATAATGATCATGAAACTTCGGATCAAGTTTCTACTGAACGTCGTAGATCAACCAGAGTACGTTCCGCACCAGAGTGGTACGGCAACCCAGTTCTGGAAATCATGTTACTAGACCATGATGAACCTACGAACTATGAGGAAGCGATGATGAGCCCAGATTTCGCAAAATGGCTTGAAGCCATGAAATCTGAGATGGGATCCATGTATGAGAACAAAGTATGGAGTTTGGTTGACTTGCCCGATGATCGGCAGGCCATCGAAAATAAATGGATCTTCAAGAGGAAGACCGACGCAGACGGTAATATTACTGTTTACAAAGCTCGACTTGTTGCGAAAGGTTTTCGATAAGTTCAAGGAGTTGACTACGATGAGACTTTCTCACCTGTAGCGATGCTTAAGTCTGTCCGAATCATGTTAGCAATTGCCGCATTTTATGATTATGAAATCTGGCAAATGGATGTCAAAACTGCATTCCTAAATGGATATCTCAAAGAAGAGTTGTATATGATGCAACCAGAAGGTTTTGTCGATCCAAAAGGTGCTAACAAAGTATGCAAACTCCAGCGATCCATCTATGGACTGGTGCAAGCATCTCGGAGTTGGAATATACGCTTTGATGAGGTGATCAAAGCATATGGTTTTATACAGACTTTTGGAGAAGCCTGTATTTACAAGAAAGTGAGTGGGAGCTCTGTAGCATTTCTAATATTATATGTAGATGACATATTGTTAATTGGAAATGATATAGAATTTCTGAATAGCATAAAAGGATACTTGAATAAAAGTTTTTCAATGAAAGACCTCAGAGAAGCTGCTTACATATTAGGCATCAAGATCTATAGAGATAGATCAAGACGCTTAATTGGACTTTCACAAAGCACATACCTTGATAAGATTTTGAAAAGGTTCAAAATGGATCAGTCAAAGAAAGGGTTCTTGCCTGTTTTACAAGTTATGAAGTTGAGTAAGACTCAATGCCCGACCACTGCAGAAGATAGAGAGAAAATGAAAGTCATTCCCTATGCCTCAGCCATAGGATCTATCATGTATGCAATGCTGTGTACCAGACCTGATGTATGCCTTGCTATAAGTCTAGCAGGGAGGTACCAAAGTAATCCAGGAGTGGATCACTGGACAGCGGTCAAAAACATCCTAAAGTATCTGAAAAGAACAAAGGATATGTTTCTCGTTTATGGAGGTGACAAAGAGCTCGTCGTAAACGGTTACGTCGATTCTAGCTTTGACACCGATCCGGATGACTCAAAGTCACAAACCGGATATGTATTTTTATTGAACGGTGGAGCTGTCAGCTGGTGCAGTTCCAAGCAGAGCGTCGTGGCGGGATCTACGTGTGAAGCGGAATACATAGCTGCTTCAGAAGCAGCAAATGAAGGAGTCTGGATGAAGGAGTTCATATCCGATCTAGGTGTAGTACCTAGTGCATCGGGTCCAATGAAAATCTTTTGTGACAACACTGGAGCCATAGCCTTGGCGAAGTAGTCCAGGTTTCACAAGAGAACAAAGCACATCAAAAGACGCTTCAATTCCATCCGCGATCTAGTCAAGGAGGGAGACATAGAGATTTGCAAAATACATACGGATCTGAATGTTGCAGACCCGTTGACTAAGCCTCTTCCACGGGCAAAACATGATCAGCACCAAGACTCCATGGGTGTGAGGATCATCACTTTGTAATCTAGATTATTGACTCTAGTTCAAGTGGGAGACTGAAGGAAATATGCCCTAGAGGCAATAATAAAGATGTTATTTGTATTTCCTTATATCATGATAAATGTCTTTTATTCATGCTAGAATTGTATTAACCGGAAACTTAGTACATGTGTGGATACATAGACAAAACAGTATGTCCCTAGTATGCCTCTACTAGACTAGCTCATTGATCAAAGATGGTTATGTTTCCTAGCCATAGACATGAGTTGTCATTTGATCAACGAGATCACATCATTAGGAGAATGATGTGATGGACAAGACCCATCCGTTAGCATAGCACTATGATCGTTTAGTTTAACTACTATTGCTTTCTTCATGACTTATACATGTTCCTATGACTATGAGATTATGCAACTCCCGAATACCGTAGGAACACCTTGTGTGCTATCAAACGTCACAACGTAACTGGGTGATCATAAAGATGCTCTACAGGTGTCTCCGAAAGTATTCGTGGTGTTGGCATAGATCAAGATTGGGATTTGTCACTCCGAGTGTCGGAGAGGTATCTCTGGGCCCTCTCGGTAACACACATCATAATAAGCCTTGCAAGCAAAAGACTAATGAGTTAGTCACGAGATGATGTGTTACGGAATGAGTAAAGAGACTTGCCGGCAACGAGATTGAACTAGGTATAAAGATACCGACGATCGAATCTCGGGCAAGTAACATACCGTTTGACAAAAGGAACAACGTATGTTGTTATGCGGTTCTGACCGATAAAAGATCTTCGTAGAATATGTAGGAGCCAATATGAACATCCAGGTTCCGCTATTGGTTATTGACCAGAGATGAGTCTCGGTCATGTCTACATAGTTCTCGAACCCGTAGGGTCCGCACGCTTAACGTTTGATGACGATCGGTATTATGAGTTTTTGAGTATTGATGTACCGAAGGTAGTTCGGAGTCCCGGATGAGATCACGGACATGACGAGGAGTCTCGGAATGTCCGAGACATAAAGATTGATATATTGGATGGCTATATTCGGACACCAGAAGTATACCGGAAAAGTTTCGGATTTATCGGGAATGCCGGAGGGGGTTACCGGAACCCCCTACGAGAGGGAATGGTCCATAGTGGGCCTAAAGGGTGAGAGAGAGGCAACCCAATAGGGCTGGCCGGCGCCCCCACCTAGCAATCCTAGTTGGACTAGGATTGGGGGGGCGCCACCTCTCCTAATCCTTTCCCCCTTCTTCCTTCCGGTGAATCCTACTAGGAATAGGATTGCAATCCTATTCCTAGTAGGAGTCCCCTCCCTAGCCGCACCATAGGAGGTGGCCGGCCCCTCCTCCCTTGCTCCTTTATATACGGGGGCAAGGGGGCTCCCAAAGACACACAAGTTGATTTGTTTTAGCCGTGTGCGGTGCCCCCCTCCACAGAATCACACCTCGGTCGTACCGTCGCGGAGCTTAGGAGAAGCCCTACGCCGGTGATCACATCATATCCGTCACCACGCCGTTGTGCTGACGAAACTCTCCCGTGAAGCTCAACTGGATCAAGAGCTCGTGGGACGTCATCAAGCTGAACGTGTGCTGAACGCGGAGGTGCCGTACGTTCGGTGCTTGATCGGTTGGATCGTGAAGAAGTTCGACAACATCAACCGCGTCACTTGACGCTTCCGCTCCCGGTCTACGAGGGTACGTAGACACACTCTCCCCTCTCGTTGCTATGCATCTGGTAGATAGATCTTGCGTGATCGTAGGAAAATTTTAAAATACTACGTTCCCCAACACCTCCGGCTCCATCGGCTCCGGGGCGGGAGGATCTAGCAGAAGAAAAAGAAAAGAAAGATCGTCAAGCAAATATCCAAAAAGACAAATCCAAGAAGAAGAAGTTGCAAGGTTTACCTTCGCGGACTTCTTCGACGACGGGGTCCCTTGCCGGGGAATTCTCCCTTGGCGGCGGGGTAGTGGCCCCTGATGGCGGAGGGCCGCCTGCGCCCTCCCTTGGCGGGGTGCTCACCCTTGTCGGGCTGCTCACCCTTGGCGGGGTACTCGCCCTTGGCAGAGTGCCCGTCCTTGGCGGAGCGTTCTCCCTTGCCGGGGAGTTCATCCTTGGCGGGGAGGGTGGAGCGAGTGGCTCGTCGGGGGCGACCTCCTGGCGCTCCTGCGGCTGTGG
Source organism: Secale cereale (assembly GCA_902687465.1). Lineage (NCBI taxonomy): Eukaryota > Viridiplantae > Streptophyta > Magnoliopsida > Poales > Poaceae > Secale > Secale cereale. The sequence continues at coordinate 140,129,482 of LR738711.1, forward strand.
CTCCACTTCTGCACAAGACAACATCAACCAAGATGATAACCTCAAGCGCACCCGTCAAGCAGAAAGATAAATACCAGACTTACGCTGGGGGCTGCGCTGGGGGCTGCGCTGGGGGCTGCTCCTCGGAGCAGCAGGCTGATCCGGCAAGCTCATCGCCGGCACGTCGCTTGTCACCGCGACGGGCTCGTCGTCCTCGATATTGACCACAGGGATCTTGGCCCTCTTCGCCATCCGCTGGGTCAAGGTCCTGCGGAGCAAAACAAAAGCAAGATCAGAACCCGCAAGGAAAATCAAGACAAAATCAAAGAAACTAAAAGAATTGCAAGTACTTACTCCTCTTCCTCTTCGTCGGAGCTGAGGACGGAGAAGTCAAACTCCGCCTGGTGTGCTCCCGCGCGAGGAGCTGGAGGAGAAGGTTCCCTCGGGCGCTTGGCGGGCTCCGGGGCTGTGGGCTGTGAAGACCCGGCCCCCGTCGTCGCCGAGGACCGAGGGGCAGAAGGAGCACCCGTTCCGCTTCGGGAAGATCCCCCTCCGCTTGGCGCTCGAGCACGGGGCGCCTCCTCGACGGCTTCGCTCGTCTTGGTGGCGCGCGTCGCACGGCGCGTCGGCTGCTGTCGAGGCGCCTGTGGCCTCGCCATCTTAGCCGCCTTACGGAGGCGCTTCTTCGGTTGCTGCGGAGGGCTTGGCGGAGGCGGAGAGTTCTCCGAGGATGAGGAGGCATCGTCGTCAAGATTCAGAGATCCACCAGAGTCTTCATCAGAATCTCCAGACTCGGCGTCTTCCTCCTCCTCGGCAGGACCGCTGGACTCGGTGCCATGCTCGGCGGCCTCGCTCCCCCCGGCAACCTCGCTCGTCCCGGCAAGCTTCACGGAAGGCTCCCCGGCAAACTCCCCGGGCGCAATCATCAGCAGCTTGAGGATTTCCGCCTCCTCTGCCTGACTCACTGCGTCCGCGGCCTCTGCCTCGTCCATAGTGTATCCAAAGTCGCCCGCAGCCGCAGCTGCGGCGGCCTCCTCCATCCTGGAGGCAATGTAAGCTACATCCCGGTCAGTAGTATCCCGGGTGAGGCCCTTCTTCTCCTCGGCGTTGCGGGGCTTCTCGACCAAGTTTTCGAAGAAGGTCTGCACGGTCTCTGCTGGAGGCTCCAGCCAAGTGGGGACGACGCCATGGGAGTCGCACTCGGGCATCATCGCGCGTATGGAGTCGCGGGCAGTGCTGTTGCACAGCGGCACCACTCCCCGGGAAGGTTTGAACCACTCCGGGTGGGCGGGGTCATGCTTGAAGAGCTCCCGGACCATCCCCTTCAACTCTAAGACGGTGAAATTGTAGTTCAATCCAGGGCGCAGCCTCATGCAATCTGCCGCATTGCCGAATTCCCAGGCGGGCCTCTTCCTTTCTTGTAGAGGGGCGATGCGGCGGCGGAGGAAATCTGCTCCAACTTCTCCAACAGTCAGATTGGCGTCCCGGAGACGGAGGATCCTAATGAGGGCGATCTGAAGCTTGCTGTCCTCCAGGGCCAATTCACTCCAATCCTTGCCGCGCACTATGGCAGTCTGGCGCGGCGAGGTAAAGGGCTCAGGCTTAGCTTCCAGCACCCAGCACCAATCGGCTCTCCACTCCTCCCACTTGTTGCGGAGCTCTCCCTTCAAGTACGCCTCCTTCTTGTTCAGCCTGAAGATCCAGGAGATGCCACCGGAGAGGGGAGAACCGGACTCTACTCTAGGCGTGAAGAAGTGGCAGAAAAGCGCTACATTTGGATGAACCCCAACATAGTTTTCGCACAGATGTGCGAAAACGGCCATCGTAAGGATGGCGTTGGGGGTGAAATCTAGGAGGTGGAGGCCATATGTATTCATTACATCACAAAAGAACTCCGAGTACGGAGGGCACATACCACAATGGAAGAATGCGGCAAAGTAAAAGTACCCGCCGGGGAACATGTCGACGGCGACGGCGGGGAGGACTCTGGTGCGGGGATGAGCTTTGGTCTCCCTCGCCCAGAACAAATAGTATTTGTCCCGCAGCTCCCTCGCGCCAAGCCTCGGCGCGAAGACCACGCTCTTCCTCCGCAGGGCTGCCAGCTTCGCCGCCTGCTCGGACTTCTCCTTCTTGGCCTTGTCACTCTTCTCCTTGTCGCTCTTCGGAGCCATGGAGGGGGCGGCGAGGAAAGAGGCGAGGAGGTCGGCGGTGCCGCGGATGCGGGAGACGGCGGAGGAAGAGAGGGGCTGGGCTCTCTGTCGACCTTTGGGAGGCAGAGGGCGACGGGGGTTTCTGGAGAATCAAGGCGCAATGAAGACGATGGAGGGGAACTGCCCCTGCTTCCTTTGCTTTTAAGGGGGAAGTGGGGGACGTTCCGCATTTCCCATTAAAGAACAGGCCACGATGTCTCCCACGACGCCGCAATCGACGCGTGCCGTTAGGGAGGGATGCGGCGGATACGGAAGGGGATACGGCTTGCCGTGGGCCGCGTGTGCCCGTGCACTGTCTTGGGCCTGGCCCAACAGCGCTCGGCACCGTGTGTGGCCCAGGCCCGGGGGCTCCTGTCGGTGTACTAAGATAGGGGTACCTTAGTACCCCAACTTGTGCACGGGCCGTAGCAGCTTCCCGTGGCAGGGCTTACCACGTGCTCGCCAAGAACCGTTCTGGTCCCTATGAAGCCATTCAAGAACAAAGTATACAAGTCAGAAGATCAAGGCCCCGGCAAGAGGAGCTTGCCAGGAAGGCCGCACCAGGCTCAGGGTTATCACTTTAGCGCAAGACCCTGGCAAGGGGAGCTTGCCAGGAAGGCCAAGGAACACATACCTCAAGAGATGTCTCAGCACATCATGCGCCCCAGCGGGACCCGGAGAGCGACAAGCTTCCGGGCCCGGCAAGATAGAGGCCCCGGCAAGGTGCTTGCCGGGGGAAGCTCACACTGCGTGTGCCTGCGCTCCAGCTCATCCACCCACGCGTCGCCCTGGGACCCTTCCAGGGGCACGTGGCGGATGGCTGTGCAGCCTGAGGGACACGCTGGCGAGCCGCGGTGACGAGGCTACCGCCGTGGCAAACGGAGACGCATGGACAGACGCTTTTGGGGTCGACGGCGACGGGCATTCAATGCACTTGTCCCCCACCGTCAAAGTTAGGTGAAGACCACTGTTCATCCACTGTTCATGCACTATTCACGCACAGTTACAACTACCACTAAATTTACACTTTTACCCTCCTCTACGTTGACACCTGTCGGTGACCCCTTTGAGCTATAAAAGGAGGCCCATGCACAACGTAGAGGAGGTTCGAAAGCTAGCTCACTCTCTCGCTCGGTGTAGCTAGTACTGTAGATCTTCAAGCTCCCGAGCTCAAGAACTCAATACAACCTAAGCAGGAGTAGGGTTTTACGCGTCCGCGCGGCCCGAACCTGGGTAAACTGCCCGCGTGTGCCCCTCGATCTGCTCTCTGTGCTCCCTTCGCTCCCTTACCGCAACGTAGAAGGGGCTCCTGTCCCATAGGTGCTCGTGGGAGGATAGTTTCCCCCGACAATATACCACCTAGTTTCACTTACCAACAAAAGAAAAAAATCTTTTATGATTTAAGACATTAATTTTGGGATGGCCCACATCTTTACAAAGAAGGAGTAGATGGTATTATTATACATTGTGTACCTGATCATGAATAGGAACAAATCCTACAGAAATGTCACTCTAAAGCTTATGGAGGACATCATGCGGGAGACATAACTGCTCATAAGGTATTACAATCTGGTTTTTATTGGCCTACTCTCTTCAAGGATGCTTGTAAGTTTGTCTTATCTTGTGATGAATGTCAAAGAATTGGTAATATCGGTAAATGTCAAGAAATGCCAATGAATTATTCACATGCTGTTGAACCATTTGATGTTTGGGGTTTTGATTATATGGGACCTTTTCCTTCCTCTAATGGGTAACTCATATTTTGGTGCTTATTGATTATGTTACTAAGTGGGTAGAATCTATTCCAACTAGTAGTGTTCATCATAACACATCCATTAAAATGCTTACAGAAGTTATTTTCCCTAGGTTTGGAGTCCCTAGATATTTAATGACTGATGGTGTTTCACACTTTATCCATGGAGCTTTACGTAAAATGCTTGCCAAGTATGATGTTAACCATAGAATTGCACCTCCCTGTCATCCTCAATCTAGTGGTCAAGTAGAACTTAGCAATAGAGAAATAAAATTAATATTATAAAAGACTGTCAATAGGGCTCGAAAGAAATGGTCCAAGAAATTGGATGATGCACTTTGGGCCTACAGAACAACTTATAAAAATCCTATGGGTATGTCTCCCTATAAAATGGTTTATGGAAAAGCTTGTCATCTACCTCTTGAGTTAGAACATAAAGCATATTGGGCAGTTAAAGAACTCAACTATGATTTCAAACTGGTCGGTGAAAAGAGGTTATTTGATATTAGCTCACTGGATGAATGGAGAACCTAAGCTTATGAAAATGCCAAACTTTTTAAACAAAAAGTTAAAAGATGGCATGATAAAAGAATCCAAAAGCGGGATTTCAAAGTGAGTGAATATGTTTTATGATACAACTCTCATCTTATATTCTTTGCCAGAAAACTTCTCTCCAAATGGGAAGGACCATATGTTGTTAAAGAGGCTTATCATTCTGGAGCTATCAAAATAAATAATGCCAAAGGTACTAACCCAAAGGTGGTCAATGGTCAAAGAATCAAACATTATATCTCAGGTACGCCTATTAATGTTGAAAGCAATATTATCCAAACCATGACACCGGAGGAACACATAAAAGAAACCTTCCGGAACACTCCAGAACCGTGAAACAAGGGAGGTACATGATACTGTAAGTAAACGAACTCCAAAAAATCCGCAAAAATATTTTTTATCAGTTTTGGAATATTACAAAAATTAGGAAAATAAGAAGCAACCAGGAAGGCACCCCTGGTGGGCATAAGACACCAGGGCACGCTTGGCTTGCCAGGCGCGCCCAGGTGGGTTGTCCCCACCTCGGGTACCTTTCGGACTCTGTTTTTCTTCCGTTTACTTGTTTCCCAAGATAAAAATCCTTTATATACCTCCCGAACCTATTAACCACCGTATCATGGAGAAATCCGATGTTCTTCTTTTTCGCAGTTTTCTGTCAAATCTGTCAGGCCAGGCATCATGTCTACTTCCTCCTCCAACAACGTAGAAGAGGATGCTTGGCTGATGAAGATAGAATTGAGGAGGGAGGAGCCAAAGGAAGCCAACAAGGGTGGCAAGAGCAAGGAAGTTGAGGGAGATACAACCCCCGCAATAGGGCATGCCTCACCCACGGAAGAGGAAGAATAAGATATCCTTCAACCATACTATGAATATCTTACCCCCACTAAAATTGGAGCCTTTAAGATCTTAAAAACGGTTCGCGTCCAAAACAAATTTCCTAGTCGTGAAAACCCCCTGTTGTAAGAACACATCACCGCTCTCCGAAGCGTCATCCGTAGATTTGAGCACCTTTTGAGCCTGAAGTGTGAACCTGCTACCTCATCACCACCACCAACATCTTCTTCACCACCAAAGGAGAATTGAGTATAGGGTATGGGCACTCCCCTTGGCTTGAGCCAAGCTTGGGGGAGGTGCCCCGGTATCGTGTCACACCACCTCTTTTGCCTTTATTTACCTTAGTTCGATCTTTAGTTATCTTTTGAATTAGTTGAATAAAATTTTAGTTCGATCTTTGTTCGAGAGTTTGCTTAGTGACCCGTCTATCTATCTATGTAATCATGTAATAAAGTTTAGTTTGAATTTCGATTTCTTTACTTCTTTGTCTCAAGTAAAATAAAGGACAAATAAATGAAAAGGATCATATGCTAATCTTATGTTAAGTAATGACATCACATAAGGAAAAGTATAAGTAGTAAAATTTATTGGAGATTGACAAACATAGCATTGGTCAATGCCGCAATTCCCAAAAGAATTAATAAGTGAAAATAAGATTCACATGCAAATACACTATCTTGGACATCTTTTATGATTGTGAGCCCCCATCAAAATATTATATGCCAAAACAATTGATGTTGGACAAGGAAGACAACGTAATGACTTATGTGTGTATATTCACATAGAAGTTATACATTCATAGATCCTTTAACATGTAGTACTTGCTCAATATCTTTTCTAGCAAAAACTTCCGCACTAAGTAGAGATACTACTTGTGCATCCAAAACCCTCAACCCAAATCTTATTTTGAGAGTCCACCATACATACCTATGGATTGAGTAAGATCCTACAAGTAAGTTTTTATTGGTGCAATAAGTCAATAAAAATTGCTTCTAAATGTGTTAGATCATTTAGTGTAAGAGAAAATTGAGCGTTTTATGAACTTGTGGTGGCAAAATAATAAAGGCGGCAGACTGCATAATAAAGGTTGCTATCATAAGGGGCAATATAATGTGACGTTCCTTTGCACTAAGAGATCGAGAATACAACCAAAAAGCGCATGGCAACCTCTGCTTCCCTCTGCGAAGGGCCTATCTCTTACTTTTATGTATTTACTTTCATGCAAGAGTCAAAGTATTTCTCTCTTTCTCTTTCTCTTTTTTATTTTGGCAAGCACCACGTGGTGAGGAAAGATCTAGTCACATATATCCAGTTGAATATGGATGAGCATGAATTATTATTGTTGACATCACCCTTGAGGTGAATACGTTGGGAGGCGAAGCTATAAGCCCCTATCTTTCTATGTGTCCGGTTGAATTTTTTTGCTCATGTGTATGCGGTGAGTGTTAGCAGTCATAGAAGACTATATGATGGTTGAGTATGTGGACTTTCCTAAAGGTTCCGATACGTGACCCTTCTTGAAAAGATGATGAATTGTAGTTGCAAAGTTGATTGAGAACATAGTTTGTTGATTTTCAATAGAGTTTATGCTTTATACTTTGATGTTGTGATATATTCTTACTTATTCATGATAAGTCTATGATAAAAGTTAAGTGATAAAAGTTCTACGATAAAGTTTGTCGCTGTTATAATAATCTACACGATGCTTCTATGTCCGTATTTTGTTTTTATCGACAACTCTCTCTCTAAGCATGTGGGCATGTTTTTCGATTTCGGTTTTTGCTTGAGGAGAAGTGATGTCTAAGCTTGGGGCAGTTGATACGTCCATTTTGCATCATGTTTTCTTGCTGTTATTTGTAAAAAAAAAATATGCATACTAATGCTTTATGGAGTAATTCTAATGCCATTTCTCTCATAATATGCAAGGTTTACATAAGGAGGGAGAATACCGGCAGCTGGAATTCTAGACCTGAAAAAGCAACTTTAGGCCACCTATTTTGCACAACTCCAAATGAGCTGACACTTCATGGAGATTTTTATGGATTATTTAAGAATTATTGGAACAAATAACTACCAGAGGGGCCCCACCAGGTGGGCACAACCCACCTGGGCGTGCTAGGGAGCCCAGGCGCGCGCTGGTAGGTTGTGCCCTCCTCATCCCACCGCCGGTGCCCATCTTCTGGTATATAAGTCATTTTGACCTACAAAAAATTAGGAGAGGACTTTTGGGATGGAGCACCGCCGTCTTGAGGTAGAACTTGGGCAGGAGCAGTTTTGCCCACCGGTGGAGCGATTCCGCCGGGGGACCTTCCTGAAGGAAATATGCCCCAGAGTCAATAATAAAGTTGTTATTTATATTTCCTTATATATCATGATAAATATCTTTTATTCATGCTAGAATTGTATTAATCGGAAACTTGATACATGTGTGAATACATAGACAAAACAGAGTAACGCTAGTATGCCTCTACTAGACTAGCTCATTAATTAAAGATGGTTGAGTTTACTAAACCATAGACATGTGTTGTCATTTTATGAACAAGATCACATCATTAGGAGAATGATGTGATGGACAAGACCCATCCATTAGCTTAGCATAATGATCATTTATTTTTATTGCTATTGCTTTCTTCTTGACTTATACATGTTCCTCTGACTATGAGATTATGCAACTCCTGAATGACGGAGGAACACCTTGTGTGCTATCAAACGTCACAAAGTAACTGGGTGATTATAAAGATGCTCTACAGGTGTCTCCAAAGGTGTTTGTGGTGTTGGCATAGATCAAGAATAGGATTTGTCAGAATATGAGTTATGTGATTTGATGACCGAAGTTTGTTTGGAGTCCCGGATGAGATCACAGACATGACGAGGAGTCTCTAAATGGTCGAGAGGTAAAGATTCATATATTTGAATGCTTTATTCGGAAATCGGAAAGGTTCCGAGTGATTCGGTTATTTTTCGGAGTACCGGGAGTTACAGGAATTCACCAGGAAAAGTAACGGGCCTTATCGGGCCATACGGGAAGAGGAGGAGGCAAGCTAAGGGGAGGTGGCGCCCCCCATGGGTCCGAAATTGACTAGGGGAAGGGGGCGGCGCACCCCTTGCCCTTTCCTACTCCCTATCTCTTCCCCTCTTTCCTTCTCTCTTACTCCGAATAGGAAAGGGTTTCCTACTAGGACTTCGAAGTCCTAGTAGGACTCCCTACTCTTGGTGTGCCCTAGGAGGCCGTCCTCTCTCCCTCCATCCTTTATATATGTGGGCAGGGGGCACCCCAAAGACACACAAGTCAATCTCTTAGCCGTGTGCGGTGCCCCCCTCCACAGTTACACACCTCGGTCATATCGTCGTAGTGCTTAGGCGAATCCCTGCACCGGTAACTTCATCATCATCGTCGCCACACCATCGTGCTGACGGAACTCTCCATCATCCTCAATTGGATCAAGAGCTCGAGGGACGTCATCGTGCTGAACGTGTGCTGAACACAGAGGTGTCGTACGTTTGGTACTTGGATCGGTTGGATCGTGAAGACGTTCAACTACATCAACCGTGTTACTAAACGCTTCTGATTTCGGTCTACAAGGGTACGTGGACACACTCTCCCTTCTCATTGCTATGCTTATCCTAGATAGATCTTGCGTGATCGTAGGATTTTTTTTTTTGAAATACTACGTTCCCCAATAGTGGCATCATGAGCCAGGTCTATGCGTAGATGATATGCACGAGTAGAACACAAAGAGTTGTGGGCGATAATAGTCATACTGCTTACCACCAATGTCATACTTTGATTCAGCGGTATTGTTGGATGAAGCGGCCTGGACCGACATTACATGACCGCGTTCATGAGAGTGGTTCTACCGACGTTCTTTGCACACAGGTGGCTGGCGGGTGTCAGTTTCTCCAACTTTAGTTGAATTGAGTGTGACTACGGCCAGTCCTTGTTGAAGGTTAAAATAGCACACTTGACGAAAAATCGTTGTGGTTTCGATGCGTAGGTAAGAACGGTTCTGTAATGCCCAGGATGGGACTATATCTCCTACGTGTCGTGGCACGACTTAAAGATATAAGCCCATCCTAGAATGATCTCAAGTTTGGTATCTTTGCGCGACTCATGTAAAAGAGGGATTAAATTGCAAAAGGAGATGGTTGGCTTACACTCGCCACTTCACACAATACAACGCATAAGCCAATCATCATTCAAAACATCACAACCCGACTACGGGCGAAGATCCAAAAGAAAGATACCAAAACAATATAAAGCCACAGGTCAGGATCAAATCCTAGTAGAAACCACTACTGATCGTCGAAACGTCACGAGCATACGGCCAAACTCTACATCGAGCTCCTGGTGAAGTACTGATCCATCTCCTGCATCAAACTCGGCTGAACCTGCATCTGGTGTGGTGAAGTAACTGTGAGCCACAGAGGACTCAGCAATCCCGTTCCCGGGTAACATGACTATTTAAGCCTTGGGTGAGGACAAGGCTGAAGAAAGAACAAGAGGTGAAGGAACAACAAGAGTCTGCAGCAGCAACTAGCACTAGCTTACGTAAAAGAGAGTGAGAAGAGAAGTGCCTCGGTCGAAAGATGATCACGAAGTGATCCTAGCTACAACACGCCAAACATAACCCCACCGTGTTCATCTCCCGAAAGCCCTTTCGGAAAATGACAGTCACGGTACGCACGCTGGTAGTGTATTGGAACGTGGTGTCAAGTTATCTACAACCGGATATTAACAAGCTCCCATCTGCCACATAACCGCGGGCACGGCTTTCGAAAGTTCATAACCCTGCAGGGGTGTTCCAACTTGGCCCATGACAAGCCCACGATCCGCGGAGTCGCAACTCCAAAGGTGGGAAGACCCGAGTATTCTCGGAATCCCGTGCTCAAGATACTCCGAACTAAGGTAAGGCTAATCCAGCAAATCCTCCCGGCGTGTCGACACCCTGATAGGTAGCCGCGCGTATCTAGTCTCAGGACACGACCGGATGGGCGATTCTACAGGTTTTTACCAAACCTCGAGTTTCCTCGTGGTGGCCCCGCAGACTCCCCGTTTCGGACCAACACTCATGTGGAGCACTGGCCCGGGGTTGAATTAAAAATAAAAAGGGATAGCTAGTCCCTATGCAAGTTTTATTAGTTATTAGGCGAATAGTACCAAATGTTGGGACTTGCTGGAAAAGACTTAGCACTTAGCGGTTTATCGAGGGGGTCCCATACACCCCAACCGTGTTAGGAACGCATAATCAAGGAACATAACACCGGTTTATACGGTTCCTAACGGCATGAGTGGAACAAATCACCAAGCAAAAGGCTTAGCCTTCCACCCTTGCCAATATATAGATGATTTCATTTTAAGCATTTATATAGTGTGATATAACCCAACAAAACTTCAACATGAAGCAAGCATCTTCGATCTTCACCTGCAACTAACAATGCTATAAGAGGGGCTGAGCGAAGCGTACTTATAGCAAAACAATGGTTTGCATAGGAAGGTTGGTTAGACATGTTCATGGTTACAATAGGAGGCTGACAGGAAAACATGGGCATCGAGGCAATATACTAAAGAGCGATACTCTAGCAATAGGCAAAGATAGTAATGGTATCCGGGTTCGGTCATCTTGCCTGGAATTCCACAAGGGAGAAGAACGGATCCATGAAGTAGACGGAGCAACACAGACGAGCGAATCCTCACAACTCCGGAACGAAGCCGAAGCTAACAAGAGAAGCAACCGGAAAGAAGCAAACAACACGGTAAACATACAAGCAAAAACATGGCATACGATGCACATCCAAGTATGATGCATGTCCAGTTTAAATATGCATGGCATGGCAAAGTGCACAAACAAAACTACAAGTTAAGTGGAGATCAATATGCAACGAGTTGCATACTAACGAAACACCACATTTTAATTATTTAGTTGACTCTCGTTTATTTACAAGGCAAGATTAAATGTTTTTAACATGGCAAGAGGTGAAGCAAAAAGAAACTACACTATTTAGACATTTTAAATGGGGCCGGAAATAACAACAACATATCCGGAAAATCCCCATGAGCATGTTTAGCAATTATTAAAGCAACAACAATTAACATATATAATGTTGTTAACATGATGCGGATGACATGATCAAATTTATGCAATTTTATTAAAAGTTAACATGAAGAAGATATGAAGTATTGTCACCGTGGTGGAAGAAAAGGGTGCCACGGCAACGATCCGAAATTGATGCAACGGCAACATCTCGGTTCTGGTAACTCGTTGAGAGACCGGAGCAAAAGGAAGATGGCGGGAGGCGAGTCGAACAAGATGGAAGGTGGGGTGATCCCGTCACCGGGTTCCCACGGGTCGGCGACGAGGCAACCGAGGAGCTCGACAAAAGAACGAAACGGGCACGGTGCACACAAGGGCAAACATTTCATACAACACAACAAACATCTCACGGGTCATCGTCTCGGGGTTATACCTTCGGAACTAACGTTCACGGGGCGGTTCGAGAGCGTAGAGGAAGAAGTCGTTCACGTTCGGAGAGGAAGTAGCCGTTCACGAGGTCGCCAACGAGTAGTCGTTCCGTAGAGGGAAGTAGTGGTACACGTTCGTAGAGGGAGTAGTGGTACACGGCCGAAGAGGAAGTAGTTGTTCACGGGTCTTCGGCGACGGTAGACGTTCACGTTACGTGTTGTGGTACTTGCGACGTCGTGGTACTTGGGGGTTCTCGTTCACGCGACGGTAGTGGTACTTGGCGCATCACACATGTAGTCGTACACGTTTCGTAGCCGCTCGGGTCGTCGTGGTACTTGGTCGTGGTTCGTAGGCGTTCGGGGCCGTAGATGTACTTGACGTTCGGAGACCGGGTCTTGCCTGCGATGCACTTGGCGAAAAACAACATCAACAAACAACAAAAACAAGAACATGGCGGTCACGGTCACGTTCACGGCCACGGCAAGGAGGCTGCTCGGGAAGACGAGACCATGGCAGCAGCATGGCGAAGAGGGCTCGGCCTTGGCGTGACGAGGAGGCGAGGTAGAGGCTGCACGGGACGAGGCAGAGGAGGACAAAGGAACGAGGAGGCCCGCAGTGCTGCAGAGGAGAGGAGCTGCGCGGCGCTGTGCTCTAGCAGAGGAGGCGGTCGTCGAGGCTTGGGGCGGTCGGCAGCGTCCTGGCGAGGTCGGAGGTGAGGCCTTGGCGAGCCGCGCGATGGGAGAGGCACGCGGACGAGGCCGGCTGCCGACGCTGAAGGCGCACGGAGGCGGGGCGCTAGACGGGGAGGACGGGGCCGAGGCCCTGGCCGGCCTGGGGCGCGCAGGAGAGGCCGGGCGCGGCGGAGTAGGCCTGAGGGAAGGGGCCGGCGTGCGGGGCGCTTGTGGCCGCGGCGCCAGAGGCGAGATGGCACGTGAGGTGGACGCCGACGGTGTGAAGAAGGGCTCGCAAGGCGGCGCATCGGGCGGCCGCGGCGAGCTGGCCGACGAGGCCTCGGCCTGGCACTTCGGCGACGAGAGCGGGTGCGTCGGGGCGAGAGGGTCGGGGTGCTGTCGGGCGCTGGGAGCGATGAGGGAGATCGAGGAAGGGAGGGGTCGGGCTGCGAGAGAGGAGTGCGAGAGGTGGCAGCGGTCGATGGGGAAAAGAGGGAGCGAGAGGAAAACGGTGCGGCTCGGGCTAGGGTTCGGCTTGGAGTGGGCCAGGTGGGAGATGGGCCGGCTGGGGGGAAGGCTGATGGGCCAGGCGGCTGGGAGCTGTAAGGCCCAAGAGGCTGCTCACCCTCTCTGCTATTAATCTTTTTAGCAGAAACATAAAGAGAAGGAAGAAAAGAAAGAGGGGGGGGGTTAGGGAAAAGTTGCACAAAGGTTAATTTTCTCGGGCTCGTAACAATAAGCGCGGTCCGAGAAAAATAGAAAAGACAAGAACGAGATATAATTCAAACATATTTGAATTTAATTCAAATGGGTTTGAACTAAGACTTGATTATTGAAGTGTCCAAAAATGTTCGAATTTTTGGAGGAACCTCGAAACAACGGAAAAGAATTATTGGCAAGGTTTGGAAGTCGAAACTTGAAGTGAAAAAGGCATGGGGAAAATTATGCACGTGTGTTGGGTTAATTCCAACGAATGGAATATTTATATAGCTCCCTAATAATATTGAGAGGCTTTTATATGTTATAAAGAGAAGACGCTCTTCCCTCGATTTAAATGGACCGAAGGTCCACACAATTTATTTAGGTTGAGATGCAAAAAATAAATATGACATGATGGCATGATGACATGATGCAATGCAAAAATAAATAACACAAGCAAAATAAAACACACGGGAGAACCCGGAACATCTGGAATCTTCTGGAATCTTCTGGAATCTTCTGGGACGTCGGTCTTCGGGCGTCACAGGTTCTTGCTAGAAGCCCGTAGCAGCCATGGAATACTCCAACAACAAAGTAGAGGACGTCTAACTTGTTTTTGCAGGGGAATGTTGTGATGTGATATGGTCAAGACGTGATGAGTTATATGTTATTGTATGAGATGATCATGTTTTGTAAATTATCGGTAACCAGCAGGAGCCTTATGGTTGTCTCTTTATTGTATGAATTGCGAAAACCATGTAATTGCTTTACTTTATTACTATGAGTTAGTGATAGTAGTAGAAGCAATAGTTGGCGAGATGACCACGACGCTACGATGAAGATCATGGTGTCATGCCAGTGACGATGGAGATCATGACGATGCTTTGGAGATGGAGATCAAAAGCACAAGATGATGATGGCCATATCATGTCACATATTTTGATTGCATGTGATGTTTATCTTATTATGCATCTTATTTTCCTTACATACGACGGTAGCATTATAAGATGACCCCTTACAAAATTTACAAGTGTTTTCCCTGAGTATGCACCGTTGCGACAGTTCGTCGTGCCGAGACACCATGTGATGCTCGAGTGTGATAAGTTCTACGTTCACATACAACGGGTGTAAGACAGTTTTGCACGTGCAGAATACTCGGGTAAAACTTGACGAGCCTAGCATGTATAGACATGGCTTCAGAACACTAGAGACCGAACGGTCGAGCGTGAATCATATAGAAGATATGATCAACACAGGATGTTTGCCATTTAAAACTACTCCATCTCACGTGATGATCAGACTTTTAGTTGATTTGGATCATGTGATCATTTAGATGACTTGAGGGATGTCTATCTAAGTGGGAGTTCTTTAGTAATATGATTAATTGAACTTTAATTTATCATGAACTTAGTCCTAATAGTTTTTGCATATCTATGTTGTAGATAAATGGCCCGTGCTACTGTTCCCTTGAATTTTAATGCATTCCTAGAGAAAACTAAGTTGAAAGATGTTAGTAGCAATGATGTGGACTAGGTCCGTGATCTGAGGATTATCCTCATTGCTGCACATAAGTATTATGTCCTCGATGCACCACTAGGTGACAGACCTATTGCAGGAGTAGATGCAAACGTTATGAACGCTTGGCAAAGCTCAATATGATGTCTACATAATAGTTTAGTGCACCATGCTTTACGGCTTAGAACCGGGACTTCAAAAATGTTTTGAACGCCACGGAGCATATGAGATGTTCCAAGAGCTGAAATTGGTATTTCAGACTCATGCCCATGTCGAGAGGTATGAGACCTCTGACAAATACTTTGCCTACAAGATGGAGAATAGCTCAGCTAGTGAGCATGTGCTCAGAATGTCTGGGTACTACAATCACTTGAATCAAGTTGGAGTTAATCTTCCAGATAAGATAGTGATTGACAGAGTTCTCTAGTCACTATCACCAAGCTACTAGAACTTCGTGATGAACTATAATATGCAAGGGATGACGAAAACAATTCCCAAGCTCTTCGCGATGCTGAAATCAGCGAAGGTAGAAATCAAGAAAGAGCATCAAGTGTTGATGGTTAAACAATACCACTAGTTTGAAGAAAAAGGGCAAGGGAAAGAAAGGGAACTTCAATAAGAACGTCAAGCAAGTTACCACTCCCGAGAAGAAACCCAAAGCTAGACCCAAGCCTGAAACTGAGTGCTACTACTACAAATGAAATGGTCACTTGAAGCAGAACTACCCCAAACATTTGGCGAATAAGAAGGATGGCGAAGTGAACAAAGGTATATTTGATATACATGTTATTGATGTGTACCTCACTAGTGCTCGTAGTAGCCCCTAGGTATTTGATACCTGTTCCATTGCGAAGATTAGTAACTCGAAATAGGAGTTGTAGAATAAACGGAGACTGGTTGAGGGTGAGGTGACGATGTGTGTTGGAAGTAGTTCCAATAGTGATATGATCATCATCGCACACTTCCTGTACTTTCGGGATTATTGTTAAACCTAAATAAACGTTATTTGGTGTTTGCGTTGAGCATGAACAAGATTGGATCGTTTTTATTGCAATATGATTATTCATTTAAGTCAGAGAATAATTGTGTCACACCCTGATTTCCATGTCACATTGCTTAAGCTTATTTTCATGTTAAAAATATGGATTTGCAAAAACTTTTGAGTGTTTTTGACTTTGCTTGATTTGACTCTTGTCTGCTGTTTGCTAGTGCTCTAAAAATCAAATAAATTCCCCAACTCTTATACTTCATCTCCATGACCCAAAACCTTTTCCCAATGATCATGCCATGTGTATAGACCAGTATAGAATTTTCTTATAAAGATATTTTGGCCAAATGGTATTTTCTAAAATTAGTTTTCCAAAAACCCCTGAATTGAGGTTTGCACTGCAAGTACCTTATTTAGGGTGAGAAAAATCTTTCAAAAAGTTTATTTGAATCCTATAAGGTATAGGACTCCCAGAAACCACAAAAGTATAATTTTAAAAGTTATTTTTATATTTTATTTAAAAGCTTTTTCTAAAGGCCAGAAATGGTCTTTAATAGGGAAAAATTATTTAATCATTTCAAAAATATTTGCCAAAATTCAGGGAGACTCATAGGACATATATTGTCCATATATAAGAATTTCAACGCATGGTCATGTTCAAAATATTGGACAAATCCTTCCAAAACCCTTTCTGGATATTTCAAGCTTTTGAAATATTTACAAAGGAAATATTCTCCAAAAATTCCAGGGAAATTCTATCATGTCATATATGACATATTGGATGATCTTGCAAAACCTCATGCCTTGAAGATCAAGGAAACATCCTAAAACCCCTTCAAAACCATTCTGTCCATATTTGAAGTTTGAGCAACTCTACATTGCCAAACTTGTCCAAATGCTCTCAAATTTGGTGCACATGCTAGAATGGCCTAATAAGGCATCTAGACCAAATGGCACAAGATTTGGATAGAGCAACTTGATCAGATCACCCCAAAACCCCTTCTGTTCAAATTCAAATTTGAACAACTTTACATTGTCAACTTTTTATCTGGAGCCTCAAACTTTGTGGGCATGTTCATAACCCCAAATGATGATGCTACACCAAGTGGTGCATCAAGGGGAGATGATTTGCTTAACTCCAACATGGTGAAATCATTTCTGTTCATTTTTAGGGTTCACCAAAGTTACATTGGCCACTTTGCCCAAATGAGCTCAAATTTGGTGTAGGGGCCTAATTATATGTGACATTTGATCCTGTTAAGTCCCATGTCAAGTGGATGTCATTTGCTTGACCAAACCCTGATCAAACACCTTCTGTTCATTTACCAAAACCTGTGTTTGGACCCCTTTTACTATTTCCCTTTGCCCCAAATTCTTACCACAGCCTATTCTGATCATCATCTACCCCCAGTAACATTCCCTTGGCCTCAGCTCATTTATTGGAAGGGGTAAAACCCCAATTTTCACTGCTGGACAACAGGTTTCACCCTCTTCCTCACCTCCCTCCTCATCCCAGTGGTTCCCCAGAGCATCCAAGACCTCCACGCCATTGTTTACTACCCCCTCTACCCCCTGGACACGGCTGGACACAAGAGGACACGCCAATGGCACCGTGTGCATGCCAGGGCATGCAAAGCTCGCGCTCTGGAGCACGCTACAGTGCCCTGGCGCACTGTAGCCACCTCCAGTCAGGGGCGCCCGACAGCCTTGGGCTTCCCCCTCGTGTCCCCCGAGGAGGCCTCGACGTTCGCAACACGTCGAGCGGTCGGCCCCCTCCTCTCTCCCCCTCTCTCACCTCTGCTCGCACGCGCGCCGTGGCCGCCCGAGCGCTCCAGTGAGCGAGCTCACACGCGCGGCCCTCTGACGCCTCCCAGCTCCTCCTCTCTCTCCCTCTAAGCGTGGACTAACCCCACGAACGCCCCGAACACCCTGCGGCAGGCTCGTGTGGCCCGTGGCAACGGCCACGACCTCGCCGGCGCACGGCGCCTCGGTGGACCAGCGCCCACCTATAAATAGGGCACCCCGAGCCCTCCCTTGCACCTCCTTTCGCACTCTCCCACTCCCGTGCAACTCCCAAGCCATCCCACTCCTCCTCCCGTGCCCTCCAGCCTCCTCCCTGGCCGGAGCAGAGCCGCCGCCCGCCGCTCGAATTCAGGGAACCCCGAGCCTCTCTCCTCCACCTAGCCGCTCTAGCGCTGCCCCAGCATCGCCCCAGGCTCCCCCAAGCTCCAGCTCTTCCTTCCCCCGCCTCTTCCCCGCTGAGCCGAGCTTCACCGGCGGTCGCCTCCGCAGTCTTCCGAGCTGTCGCCGCTCCAGTCTTCCCCGGCGTGCGTTAAGCTCACGGTTGGATGCGCCTCTTCGCGCTGGTCATTCCGGTGGCCGGAGCGTCGCCCGAGACGGCCTGAGTCGACGGGGCCTCGCTGGCGAGCACTCGGCCGCACCTCCTCTGCCTCGCCTCTGTTCGCGCGGGAAGGAGAAGACGGCCTGCCGCCGGGGGCCCGCATGTCAGCGACCCCGGGGACCAGGCCCACCCGTTTAAGTGGAGGCGGCTTTGGCCAGCCCGCCTCCCCCCGCGCGGTGGCGCCCTTCCAGGCGGGCGTCTTCGACGTGGCCCCTCTACACACGTGCGGCCGAGCTGATGGGCCGGCCCAGTTGCTGTGCGGCTGTTCTCCGCCCTGCGCGCAAGGGTATAACCCCCCACCCCCTTTTTCCTTTTTATTATTCTATTTCCAGTGAACATCAAATATCTCCCAAATATTCATATAAACTCCAAATTGCATGATTCAAATTTCCTATGGCTCCATAAATCATGCTCTATCACATGGTGCAACATGCACATTATTTCATAAACTTTTCCTACACAAATATTTATCAAATGCCCATTTTCCACTTTCTGTGATTAACTTTAGAAAATCACAGAGAGCTCAATATTGATCCAAATGCAGTGATTCAAGTTCCTAGATGCTTGTCATGTCCAAATTTAGTTTTGGAACATTTTTATTAAAACATTCTGTACCCCAACAAATATTGAGCCAATTCTTCATATTTATCAGCTTTGGAAAATCCTAGGAAATTCATTTGAATTCCAAATCCATTGAAACCAACTCCTAAATGCTTCTAAAATCATGACTTGATGATGGGTACCTTTGCTCATCATTCAAAGAAATATTTCTGTATACTTCTTCCAAATCCTTAAACCCCTTGATTGCATCATATTGAAATGTTCCCAACTACCTATTGATCCAACACCTATGAAACCACCTTGGTTATTTTTCATATGACCAGAGGTATCCCAGAAAAGTCCAACTCCTATTTTTAGAGCACTTTTATTTTTGCTTTGATTGTGTTGCTTATTATGATTGTTTCCATCGTTAGTTGACGTAATAAACGGAGTATTCGGAGATGGACTAGAAGATTTGAAGACTCTGAAGGATAAGGCAAGCAGCCCTTTGACCATGTTCAAGAAACCTTTTTATGCATATCTCATAGCACCTTATTATTCAATGCATCGGAATCATGTTGAGGTGGAAACCACTTTGGTTGCTACCCCTGTTACCTTACTGTTGAAACTTGCATCAAACATGACCCTACCTTCCTATGAGGGTTATGTGGGTGGGAGTAGATAGATGTATGCTATAGTAGTTGGCTACGCAAAATGGGTCGGGGTTATGCATTGAGTGAAACAAGTGTGGTCTGACATACTTGCAAATGACCCAGTGGGTGCCACTAATGCCCCTGGGAGATGATGAGGAGCTAGGGCACTACTTGGTGAAGAAGTAGTTTGCCGAGGCTTGACGAAAGTGTTGTTTACAGAGATGGATTAGATTTATGTGTGACTACCGTCCCAACCAAACATGCGCAACCACTCTACCCTTATATGGGAAAGGGCATTATTGAGTACCTAGGTCGATACTAGCATGGTGCCCGCATTACTAGTGACGGGGGTGACATGAGGTCACTCTCGGGACGGGGCCGCGCTTGGATAGGCGGCCATGACTGTCTTTACAGGGCACCGGACACACCGTTGGTACCCCATGCTTGTGATATGTGATGAATTCGGAGCGAGTCTCCACAAACCTTGAGATGTGAAATGTTTGGCACGGGGCTGCTACCAATCGAGTGGACTCTATGTTAGTGTCGTCTAGGGAAAGGTAGTGATCGGGTGCTTACCCCGGGTACCTGAGGTGCCGCGGGTCGTGGATGACACGGAAGTTCCCCGGATCTTGTGGGTAAAGTGTGCAACCTCTGCAGAGTGTCAAACTATTCGAATAGCCGTGTCCGCGGTCAAGGACAGTTGGGTGGTGCTACTTAGACTATGTCCATAAGTTTCTGAGAAACAACACGATTCAGGGATATTGATGATGTGATTGTGAGGAAGTCACAATGAGCTTGTGCATGTGTTGATTACAACTCTTTCTCGATATTGATGTATGTGACTTCCTGATACTTGTTACAGACACATGCATATCCACGTTATATGTTGATCATACCTGCATATGAAAAACTAGCTTTCCGCAAAACTACCAATGTAGCAGTAGAGCCTTGCATAAAATATTCTGTTATCACACTTGGGTTGCTTGCGATTACATTCAATGTACTCATTGGCTTGCCACTGGTTATTTTATTGGCCAGGCATGAGAGAACAGGTTATGATGAAGATTTCTTGGTGACGAGCATGCGAGCTAGGACGCTTCCCAGTCAGAATGCCTGTAGGGTTAAAGGCAGATGGCATGGGTCCATGTTGTCGTTGAAGATTTCCGCTGCGATGATATACTCAAGACTTGACCATTATGGTCCTATTTGTGTAACACGGTATGTAAGGATGTAAGACTCTTGTTATTCAGCTTCTGTGTGTTCAGTGAGCATTGATCTCTGGGATCACTGTACACGTGCATTCGGTGATCACGACTTATGAGTCGGGGTCCCCACAAAGCTGGTATCAGAGCCATCCTGACTGTAGGAAGCCTTAGTTAGCATGGTTGTTAGTTAGGGTAAAACTATTTTCAAAACTATTACTAGTTTCCAAAACTATCTATACTTCTCTTCCCTTCTCAGTTTTTCGAAGACTAGGCTATACTTGATCTCTTCCTCTTCAAAACCTCGGTCGCTAGAACACTTATGCCCCAGACCACCGGATTTTCTGTAACCCTCGTGGAGTGCACCTTGCCGAACACTCACCCACCACTTTTGCACGCAAGATTGGTGACACCACGACAAGACGGTACCAACATAAACTACATCCTCGATGGATGAGGACATGAAGACCCAGAAGATGGTGGTACCCTTGATAGTGTCCCAAGATGGTGCAACTTTGGCCTATAGATGACCAGGGTATAGGTTATGCAAAAGTCATGATATGCATCGCTAATAGAGTAATCCTGTCACTACCGTTGTTGTATCGACAACCACCGGTGGATGAGAACCTCGCCATTTGGTCCGCCTCACTATAGTGAGCATGAAAACGGTTCTCTTCATCCCCCGCTCTTGGTGTCGATGTTTTCATCAACGAAACCGACATGTTGGACCTCTATTATGCCTTGTTATTGTCATTACATATGGATTGCCTACCTGGTACCCTCGACGCCCCAGAAGGCACAAGGGATCGTCATGATTAAAGAGACAAGAGAAGACCAAGTCAACGCCAGCTACAATGAGGCACCTTCACCACCTCACCTCATCAGGCGAGAAGTTGTTGAAGATTCTTTAGGCTCAACCCGGATCATTCATCAAGCAACTACAAGGGACATGGCAACACCAGAGGAAGCCCAGAAGACTGCACGAGGCACAAGTCACGGCACTGAGTCCGAGAACCCCTAGGGTAGGATGAGTCGTGTACCCCCTATGCGCAGTCGAGTCCATATGATGGTTCGAATAGAACCAGATTGTGTGTTGTTTGCTTTTATTTGCTTGTGTTATGATATAAGTCGCACTTTTGCCCCAGGCAACAAGTGCATGGCTATATCACCTTCCTTGCCTTGTTTCTTTTTGTTTCGACCTTTTTGCACCTGTTTGTTGCACCTGCACTATAGAACCCCCTTTAGGCATTTCCCTCCTCTACGCTGCTTCTTCCCTCTATTCTCTCTCTCCCCAATTGAAGACCCGCAAGACAAGATGCACCAAGGATTCTACCTCGACAGCCAACTGGCACTGAAGACTTCTGCTACAACCTCCGCGATCTATTGCAACTCCGTAGAGTTATGTTTAACCCTCCAGATCAGTAACCCCTTTCCTAGACCCTTTGAGACTTCCCAAGACACTCCAGCACGAATCCTTAACCATGTGCCTAACCCATGGTAAGGCGAGAGAACCTGTTAAGCCTTTATAACCTTGCACAACACTGGGTTCGTAAAGGAGCTAGTGGACACGATGAGTGAGCACATTTTCATCCTGATATAGCACGAGGTCTGACGATGCCATAGATAGACCGGTTCGAGGATATTGGACAGATGACTTGGTGGTTTGTATCAGTGACTTCGAGGAATTATCTGAGACCTTGATGGATTGTGAGGTTTTCATATTGTTGGGATCATGACTTTGGGGAAGCATGTAGGAGTACCCGTTAGACATGAGATTTGGATTTATGTAGGTGATTCTGGTTGGTACAATGCTGGATATGTCTGCATGATTTGGAGTAAGATTGGATTTAGACCTATGATCCTGATTATGATATCATGCTTCTCGCTGGACAATAACCTAGGAGATTGGATTATTTGTCGGAATTGATTTAGGGATCTATTTAATCATAATCTTGGAGTTTACTTGACCCGGATGATGGGAATTTGGTGGACATACTATCGTGATGCATAGTCCTTCCAAGTATTTGGGTTTTATAGAGACTTGAGATCTTGTGGAACACCGTAGACATCGGATTTGTAGAATTGTTGGATTATGTGGTGATTGATGGTAATTACCGGGCTATTGGAGGTGATCTATAGGAAGGAAACAAATCTTGGAGTGGCATATGACGTGTTTCCTTAGATTAGAGATGCATTATCTTGAGCCTTGCAAGACTAGGTCGAGTGCTTGTATTATGGAGTTTAATTTAAGCTTAGCGGCATGTATGATCTACCTTTGGATTTTAGAGGTAGACGTACATATGGGTTCGGGGATCGTAGACTAGTGCAATTTTGTTAGACCGTCTCTTGAGAGTCATGAGGATATGTATGGCATGAGTGGTGATTGAAGTTGGTCTATGCGAGAAGATGCTTTTTCGTTCGGAGTACTAGATAGAGCTATTGGCATCTCAGAAACTGTGCTTAAGGATAAGATGATATAAGTTCATTCACTCACTAGAATCTTTGAAAACCTTAAGCCCACCGAGCCACAACCTGGTCACATTCTGACCACGGGCCTTGACTCAGAGTCAGGAAGGCCTCTGCAATACTCAACCGAGACCACCACCAATACCTCAGCTTACCTTGCGTACCCCTTAGACCTCATGGAGTAAGTGGACAAGTTGGGTAACATCATTATTTGATGGCCTACTTGTCTGCCCGAAGACAAAGAAGCGACGGACAGCTGTATGGAAGACGTTTGAAGACCACCCTGTAAAGAAGGAAGATCTACACCGACCACCGTCATCAAGAAGTAAACTTCCGCGTTGAAGACCGGGCGTATCTGCAAACCACTCCTCCCAAAGGAACGCTCACACCAAGATGTATCGAGATTTGAAGGCACAATTCCGGTGGCACGAGATGAAAAGAGAGATATGCAACCTATGTTGCAGAGTGTGGTGTGTGCCAAAGGGTCAAGCTGAATATCAGCGACCCACCGGATTGCTTCAACCACTCAAGGCTCCTGAGTGAAAGTGGGATAAAGACGGAATGAACTTCCTCACTGGATTACCAAGGTCGGATAGAGGACATGACTCTATCTGGGTCATAGTCGATCATTTGACCAAGGTGGCCCATTTTCATTCCTGTCAAAACCACTTATGATGGCAACCGGCTGGCAGCTCTCTACATCGACCAAATCGTAAGTCTTCACGGCATTTACCAAGGAGATTGTGCCAGATCGAGGAACCCAGTTCACCTCAAGGTTCTGGAAGAAGTTCCAAGAAACCTTGGGAACCAAGTATCTTTCAGCACGGCTTTCCACCCACAGACCAGAGGTCAGACTGAGCGAGTCAATCAGATTCTCGAAGTCATGACTCCGAGCCTGTGTCTTGGCATATGGAGCCAAGTGGGAGGATTGTCTCCTTTTTGCCGAGTTCTCCTATAACAACAGTTACCAGTCGAGCCTTCTGATGGCACCATTTGAGGTTTCGTACGGACACAGATGTCGCACACCCCTCAACTGGTCAGAGGCTGGAGTAGGGCTAGTCTTTGGACCGGATGTTCTCCGCGCAGCGGAAGAGCAAGTCCAACTAGTCAGAGAACGTTTGGAGGCAGCCAAGTCAAGGCAAAAGAGCTATGCTGACACTCACCGTCGGAACACGAGTTTCCATGTCGGGGACCACGTGTACCTGCGGGTAACCCCTCTGAAGGGAACCAAGCGTTTCCACGTCAAGGGGAAGCTCGCACTAAGGTTCATTGGACCCTTTTGAGATCACTGCAAGTCATGTAGTAGACGGCTCCCCAGCTAGATCTACCACCTGAGATACCCTCCGTGCACCAAGTCTTCCACGAGCCCCCACTCTGGAAGTACTTCTTACCTCCTAGCTAGCCCGATGCCCGCAAGGACATCGATCACCGGGCCTTTGGCAGCTAACCCAACCTAACCCATGCAAGAGACCCCTCAGCAACCTCCATCAAGGACGACATCAAGCAAGAAGCCATACCATCAAGCGCTTCAAGATTTCCAAGGAGCACCACTCGGAAGCAGAACCAACAAGAAGAAGTGAAGACTACCCCGTATCCAAGACTCCGCTTTTCTTTCCACGCCTAGTCTGGGAATCTCGGGGACGAGATTCTTGTAAGGGGGGTAGGTCTGTCACACCCTGATTTCCATGTCACATTGCTTAAGCTTATTTTCATGTTAAAAATATGGATTTGCAAAAACTTTTGAGTGTTTTTGACTTTGCTTGATTTGACTCTTGTCTGCTGTTTGCTAGTGCTCTAAAAATCAAATAAATTCCCCAACTCTTATACTTCATCTCCTTGACCCAAAACCTTTTCCCAATGATCATGCCATGTGTATAGACCAGTATAGAATTTTCTTATAAAGATATTTTGGCCAAATGGTATTTTCTAAAATTAGTTTTCCAAAAACCCCTGAATTGAGGTTTGCACTGCGAGTACCTTATTTAGGGTGAGAAAAATCTTTCAAAAAGTTTATTTGAATCCTATTAGGTATAGGACTCCCAGAAACCACAAAAGTATAATTTTAAAAGTTATTTTTATATTTTATTTAAAAGCTTTTTCTTAAGGCCAGAAATGGTCTTTAATAGGGAAAAATTATTTAATCATTTCAAAAATATTTGCCAAAATTCAGGGAGACTCATAGGACATATATTTTCCATATATAAGAGTTTCAACGCATGGTCATGTTCAAAATATTGGACAAATCCTTCCAATACCCTTTCTGGATATTTGAAGCTTTTGAAATATTTACAAAGGAAATATTCTCCAAAAATTGCAGGGAAATTCTATCATGTCATATATGACATATTTGATGATCTTGCAAAATCTCATGCCTTGAAGATCAAGGAAACATCCTAAAACCCCTTCAAAACCATTATGTCCATATTTGAAGTTTGAGCAACTCTACATTGCCAAACTTGTACAAATGCTCTCAAATTTGGTGCACATGCTAGAATGGCCTAATAAGGCATCTAGACAAAATGGCACAAGATTTGGAATAGAGCAACTTGATCAGATCACCCCAAAACCCCTTCTGTTCAAATTCAAATTTGAACAACTTTACATTGTCAACTTTTTATCTGGAGCCTCAAACTTTGTGGGCATGTTCATAACCCCAAATGATGATGCTACACCAAGTGGTGCATCAAGGGGAGATGATTTGCTTAACTCCAACATGGTGAAACCATTTCTGTTCATTTTTAGGGTTCACCAAAGTTACATTGGCCACTTTGCCCAAATGATTTCAAAATTGGTGTAGGGGCCTAATTATATGTGACATTTGATCCTGTTAAGTCCCATGTCAAGTGGATGTCATTTGCTTGACCAAACCCTGATCAAACACCTTCTGTTCATTTACCAAAACCTGTGTTTGGACCCCTTTTACTATTTCCCTTTGCCCCAAATTCTTACCACAGCCTATTTTGATCATCATCTACCCCTAGTAACATTCCCTTGGCCTCAGCTCAATTATTGGAAGGGGTAAAACCCCAATTTTCACTGCTGGACAGCCAGTTTCACCATCTTCCTCACCTCCCTCCTCATCCCAGTGGTTCCCCAGAGCATCCAAGACCTCCACGCCATTGTTTACTACCCCCTCTACCCCTTGGACACGGCTGGACACAAGAGGACACGCCAATGGCACCGTGTGCATGCTAGGGCATGCAAAGCTCACGCTCTGGAGCACGCTACAGTGCCCTGGCGCATTGTAGCCACCTCCAATCAGGGGCGCCCGAGAGCCTTGGGCTTCCCCCTCGTGTCCCCCGAGGATGCCTCGACGTCCGCAACACGCCGGGCGGTCGGCCCCCTCCTCTCTCCCCCTCTCTCACCTCTGCTCGCACGCGCGCCGTGGCTGCCCGAGCGCTCCAGTGAGCGAGCTCACACGCCCGGCCCTCTGACGCCTCCCAGCTCCTCCTCTCTCTCCCTCTAAGCGTGGACTAAACCCACGAACGCCCCGGACACCCTGCGGCAGGCTCGAGTGGCCCGTGGCAATGGCCACGACCTCGCCGGCGCACGGCGCCTCGGTGGACCAGCGCCCACCTATAAATAGGGCACCCCGAGCCCCCCCTTGCGCCTCCTTTCGCACTCTCCCACTCCCGTGCAACTCCCAAGCCATCCCACTCCTCCTCCCGTGCCCTCTAGCCTCCTCCCTGGCCGGAGCAGAGCCGCCGGCCGCCGCTCGAATTCAGGGAACCCCGAGCCTCTCTCCTCCACCTAGCCGCTCCAGCGCTGCCCCAGCATCTCCCCAGGCTCCCCCAAGCTCCAGCTCTTCCTTCCCCCGCCTCTTCCCCGCTGAGCCGAGCTTCACCGGCGGTCGCCTCCGCAGTCTTCCGAGCTGTCGCCGCTCCAGCCTTCCCCGGCGTGCGTTAAGCCCACGGTTGGATGCGCCTCTTCGCGCTGGTCATTCCGGTGGCTGGAGCGTCGCCGGAGACGGCCTGAGTCGACGGGGCCTCGCTGGCGAGCACTCGGCCGCACCTCCTCTGCCTCGCCTCTGTTCGCGCGGGAGGAAGAAGATGGCCTGCCGCCGGGGGCCCGCACGTCAGCGACCCCGGGGGCCAGGCCCACCCGTTTAAGTGGAGGCGGCTTCGGCCAGCCCGCCTCCCCCCGCGCGGTGGCGCCCTTCCAGGCGGGCGTCTTCGACGTGGCCCCTCTGCACACGTGCGGTCGAGCTGATGGGCCGGCCCAGTTGCTGTGCGGCTGTTCTCCGCCCTGCGCGCAAGGGTATAACCCC
>LR738711.1:140156699-140218761 GCA_902687465.1 Secale cereale
CCCCTTTCCTTTTTATTATTCTATTTCCAGTGAACATCAAATATCTCCCAAATATTCATATAAACTCCAAATTGCATGATTCAAATTTCCTATGGCTCCATAAATCATGCTCTATCACATGGTGCAACATGCACATTATTTCAAAAACTTTTCCTACACAAATATTTATCAAATGCCCATTTTCCACTTTCTGTGATTAACTTTAGAAAATCACAGAGAGCTCAATATTGATCCAAATGCAGTGATTCAAGTTCCTAGATGCTTGTCATGTCCAAACTTAGTTTTGGAACATTTTTATTAAAACTTTCTGTACCCCACCAAATATTGAGCCAATTCTTCATATTTATCAGCTTTGGAAAATCCTAGGAAATTCATTTGAATTCCAAATCCATTGAAACCAACTCCTAAATGCTTCTAAAATCATGACTTGATGATGGGTACCTTTGCTCATCATTCAAAGAAATATTTCTGTATACTTCTTCCAAATCCTTAAACCCCTTGATTCCATCATATTGAAATGTTCCCAACTACCTATTGATCCAACACCTATGAAACCACCTTGGTTATTTTTCATATGACCAGAGGTATCCCAGTAAAGTCCAACTCCTATTTTTAGAGCACTTTTATTTTTGCTTTGATTGTGTTGCTTATTATGATTGTTTCCATCGTTATTTGACGCAATAAACGGAGTATTCGGAGATGGACCAGAAGATTTGAAGACTCTGAAGGATAAGGCAAGCAGCCCTTTGACCATGTTCAAGAAACCTTTTTATGCATGTCTCATAGCACCTTATTATTCAATGCATCGGAATCATGTTGAGGTGGAAACCACTTTGGTTGCTACCCCTGTTACCTTACTATTGAAACTTGCATCAAACATGACCCTACCTTCCTATGAGGGTTATGTGGGTGGGAGTAGATAGATGTATGCTATAGTAGTTGGCTACGCAAAATGGGTCGGGGTTATGCATTGAGTGAAACAAGTGTGGTCTGACATACTTGCAAATGACCCAGTGGGTGCCACTAATGCCCCTGGGAGATGATGAGGAGCTAGGGCACTACTTGGTGAAGAAGTAGTGTGCCGAGGCTTGACGAAAGTGTTGTTTACAGAGATGGATTAGATTTATGTGTGACTACCGTCCCAACCAAACATGCGCAACCACTCTACCCTTATATGGGAAAGGGCATTATTGATTACCTAGGTCGATACTAGCATGGTGCCCGCATTACTAGTGACGGGGGTGACATGAGGTCACTCTCGGGACGGGGTCGCACTTGGATAGGCGGCCATGACTGTCTTTACAGGGCACCGGACACACCGTTGGTACCCCATGCTTGTGATATGTGATGAATTCGGAACGAGTCTCCACAAACCTTGAGATGTGAAATGTTTGGCACGGGGCTGCTACCAATCGAGTGGACTCTATGTTAGTGTCGTCTAGGGAAAGGTAGTGATCGGGTGCTTACCCCGGGTACCTGAGGTGCCGCGGGTCGTGGATGACACGGAAGTTCCCTGGATCTTGTGGGTAAAGTGTGCAACCTCTGCAGAGTGTCAAACTATTCGAATAGCCATGTCCGCGGTCAAGGACAGTTGGGTGGTGCTACTTAGATTTTGTCCATAAGTTTCTGAGAAACAATACGATTCAGGAATATTGATGATGTGATTGTGAGGAAGTCACAATGAGCTTGTGCATGTGTTGATTACAACTCTTTCTCGATATTGATGTCTGTGACTTCCTGATACTTGTTACAGACACATGCATATCCACGTTATATGTTGATCATACCTGCATATGAAAAACTAGCTTTCCGCAAAACTACCAATGTAGCAGTAGAGCCTTGCATAAAATATTCTGTTATCACACTTGGGTTGCTTGCGAGTACATTCAATGTACTCATTGGCTTGCCACTGGTTATTTTATTGGCCAGGCATGAGAGAACATGTTATGATGAAGATTTCTTGGTGACGAGCATGCGAGCTAGGACGCTTCCCAGTCAGAATGCCTGTAGGGTTAAAGGCAGATGGCATGGGTCCATGTTGTCGTTGAAGATTTCCGCTGCGATGATATACTCAAGACTTGACCATTATGGTCCTATTTGTGTAACACGGTATGTAAGGATGTAAGACTCTTGTTATTCAGCTTCTGTGTGTTCAGTGAGCATTGATCTCTGGGATCACTGTACACGTGCATTCAGTGATCACGACTTATGAGTCGGGGTCCCCACAAATTGTTATTCTGTTTACATGAATAAAACCTACTATGGTCATACACCCAAGGTGAATGGTTTACTGAATATCGATCGTAGTAATACACATATTCATAATATTGAAGCCAAAAGATGCGGAGTTGATAATGATAGTGCAACATACTTGCGACACTGCCATTTAGGTCATATTGGTGTAAAGCGCATGAAGAAACTCCATGCTAATGGACTTTTGGAATCACTTGATTATGAATCATTTGATGCTTGCGAACCATGACTCAAGGGCAAGATGACTAAAACTCCGTTCTCCGAAACAATGGAGCAAGCCAATGACTTATTGGAAATAATACATACAGATGTATGTGGTCCGATGAGTGTTGAGGCTCACGGCGGGTATTGTTATTTTCCGACCTTCACAGATGATTTGAGCAGATATGGGTATATCTACTTGATGAAACACAAGTCTGAAACATTTAAAAAATTCAAAGAATTCTAGAGTGAAGTACAGAATCATCGTAACAAGAAAATAAAGTTTCTACGATCTGATCGCGGAGGCAAATATTTGAGTTACAAGTTTGGTCTTCAGTTAATACAATGTGGAATAGTTTCGCAATTCACGCCACCTGGAACACCACATCGTAATGGTGTGTCCGAATGTCATAACTGTACTTTATTAGATACGGTGCGATCTATGATGTCTCTTACCGATTTACCACTATAATTTTGGGGTTATGCATTAGAGACAGCTGCATTCGAGTTAAATAGGGCACCATCTAAATCCGTTGAGACGACATCGTATGAACCATGGTTTGGCAAGAAACCTAAGATGTCGTTTCTTAAAGTTTGGGGTTGCGATGCTTATGTGAAAAAGCTTCAGCCTGATAAGCTCAAACCCAAATCGGAGAAATGCGTCTTCATAGGATACCCAAAAGAAATAGTTTGGTACACCTTCTATTGAAGGAAATATGCCCTAGAGGCAATAATAAAGATGTTATTTGTATTTCCTTATATCATGATAAATATCTTTTATTCATGCTAGAATTGTATTAACCGGAAACTTAGTACATGTGTGGATACATAGACAAAACAGTATGTCCCTAGTATGCCTCTACTAGACTAGCTCATTGATCAAAGATGGTTATGTTTCCTAGCCATAGACATGAGTTGTCATTTGATCAACGGGATCACATCATTAGGGGAATGATGTGATGGACAAGACCCATCCGTTAGCATAGCACTATGATCGTTTAGTTTTACTGCTATTGCTTTCTTCATGACTTATACATGTTCCTATGACTATGAGATTATGCAACTCCCGAATACCGTAGGAACACCTTGTGTGCTATCAAACGTCGCAACGTAACTGGGTGATCATAAAGATGCTCTACAGGTGTCTCCGAAAGTATTTGTGGTGTTGGCATAGATCAAGATTAGGATTTGTCACTCCGAGTGTCGGAGAGGTATCTCTGGGCCCTCTCGGTAACACACATCACAATAAGCCTTGCAAGCAAAAGACTAATGAGTTAGTCACGAGATGATGTGTTACAGAACGAGTAAAGAGACTTGCCAGTAACGAGATTGAACTAGGTATAGAGATACCGACGATCGAATCTCGGGCAAGTAACATACCGATGACAAAAGGAACAACGTATGTTGTTATGCGGTTTTGACCGATAAAAGATCTTCGTAGAATATGTAGGAGCCAATATGAACATCCAGGTTCCGCTATTGGTTATTGACCGGAGATGAGTCTCGGTCATGTCTACATAGTTCTAGAACCCGTAGGGTCCGCACGCTTAACGTTTGATGACGATCAGTATTATGAGTTTATGAGTTTTGATGTACCGAAGGTAGTTCGGAGTCCCGGATTAGATCACGGACATGACGAGGAGTCTCGGAATGTCCGAGACATAAAGATTGATATATTGGACGACTATATTCGGACACCGGAAGTGTTCCGGAAAAGTTTCGGATTTAACGGGATTGCCGGAGGGGGTTACCGGAACCCCCTACGAGGGGGGATAGTCCATAGTGGGCCTTAAGGGAAAGAGAGAGGCAGCCCATAGGGCTGGCCGGCGCCCCACCTAGGGTTCCTAGTTGGACTACGATTGGGGGGGGGCGCCACCTCTCCTTTTTCCTTTCCCTCTCTTCCTTCTTTTGGTGATTCCTACTAGGAATAGGATTGCAATCCTATTCCCAGTAGGATTGCAACCCTAGCCGCACCAATCAAGGGCCGGCCGGCCTCCCCCCTTGCTCCTTTATATACGGGGGCAGGGGGCACCCAAAGACACACAAGTTGAATTGTTCTAGCCGTGTGCGGTGCCCCCCTCCACAGAAACACACCTCGGTCATACCGTCGCAGTGCTTAGGCGAAGCCCTGCGCCGGTAAATACATCATATCCGTCACCACGCCGTCGTGCTGACGAAACTCTCCCGTGAAGCTCAGCTGGATCAAGAGCTCGTGGGACGTCATCAAGCTGAACGTGTGCTGAACGCAGAGGTGCCGTACGTTCGGTGCTTGATCGGTTGGATCGCGAAGAAGTTCGACTACATCAACCGCGTCACTTGACGCTTCCGCTCCCGGTCTACGAGGGTACGTAGACACACTCTTCCCTCTCATTGCTATGCATCTGGTAGATAGATCTTGCGTGATCGTAGGAAAATTTTAAAATATTACGTTCCCCAACAGTGGCATCATGAGCCAGGTCTATGCCTAGATGATATGCACGAGTAGAACACAATGAGTTGTGGGCGATACTAGTCATACTGCTTACCAGCATGTCATACTTTGCTTCGGCGGTATTGTGAGATGAAGCGGCCCGGACCGACATTACGCGTATGCTTACGCGAGACTGGTTTCACCGTTACGAGCACTCGTTGCTTAAAGGTGACTGGCGGGTGTTTGTCTCTCTCACTTTAGCTGAATCAAGTGTGGCTACGCCCGGTCCTTGTGAAGGTTAAAACAACACATACTTGACGAAACATCGTTGTGGTTTTCTATGCGTAGGTAAGAACGGTTCTTGCTAAGCCCGTAGCAGCCACGTAAAACTTGCAACAACAAAGTAGAGGACGTCTAACTTGTTTTTGCAGGGCATGTTGTGATGTGATATGGTCAAGACATGATGAGTTATACGGTTTTTGTATGAGATGATCATGTTTTGTAATGTTATCGGCAACTGGCAGGAGCCATATGGTTGTCGCTTTATTGTATGAAATACAATCGCCATGTAATTGCTTTACTTTATCACTAAGCGGTAGAGATAGTTGTAGAAGCAATAGTTGGCGAGACGACAACGATGCTACGATGGAGATCAAGGTGTCGCGCCGGTGACGAAGGTGATCATGACGGTGCTTTGGAGATGGAGATCAAAAGCACAAGATGATGATGGCCATATCATGTCACATATTTTGATTGCATGTGATGTTTATCTTATTAAGCTTCTTATTTTGCTTAGAACGACGGTAGCATTATAAGATGATCCCTTACTAAATTTCAAGGTATAAGTGTTCTCCCTGAGTATGCACCGTTGCGAAAGTTCGTCGGGCCGAGACACCACGTGATGATCGGGTGTGATAAGCTCTACGTTCAAATACAACGGGTGTAAGCCAGTTTTGCACACGCAGAATACTCGGGTTAAACTTGACGAGCCTAGCATATGCAGATATGGCCTCGGAACACTGGAGACCGAAAGGTCGAGCGTGAATCATATAGTAGATATGATCAACATAAGATGTTCACCATTGAAACTACTCCATCTCACGTGATGATCGGACATGGTTTAGTTGATTTGGATCACGTGATCATTTAGATGACCAGAGGGATGTCTATCTAAGTGGGAGTTCTTAAGTAATATGATTAATTGAACTTTAATTTATCATGAACTTAGTCCTGGTAGTATTAGCATATCTATGTTGTAGATCAATAGCTCACGATGTTGCTCCCCGTTTATTTTTTATATGTTCCTAGAGAAAACTAAGTTGAAAGATGTTAGTAGCAATGATGCGGAATTGTTCCGTGATCTGAGGATTATCCTCATTGCTGCACAGAGAAATATGTCCTTGATGCATCGCTAGGTGA
Organism: Secale cereale; assembly: GCA_902687465.1. Lineage (NCBI taxonomy): Eukaryota > Viridiplantae > Streptophyta > Magnoliopsida > Poales > Poaceae > Secale > Secale cereale. Next base: position 140,162,983 of record LR738711.1, read on the forward strand.
CAGACCTATTGCAGGAGCTGATGTAGACGTTATGAACGTTTTGACAAAAGCTCGGTATGATGACTACTTGATAGTTTAGTGCACCATGCTTTACGGCTTATAACCGGGACTTCAAAAACGTTTTGAACGCCACGGAGCATATAAGATGTTCCAAGAGTTGAAATTAGTATTTCATACTCATGCCCGTGTCGAGAGGTATAAGACTTCTGACAGTACTTTGCCTACAAGATGGAGGAGAATAGCTCAACCAGTGAGCATGTGCTCAGATTGTCTGGGTACTACAATTACTTGAATCAAGTGGGAGTTAATCTTCCAGATAAGATAGTAATTGACAAAGTTCTCTAGTCACTATCACCAAGTTAGTAGAACTTCGTGATGAACTATAATATGCAAGGGATGACGAAGGTAATTCCCGAGCTCTTCGCAATGCTGAAATCGGCGAAGGTAGAAATCAAGAAAGAACATCAAGTGGTGATGGTTAATAAGACCACTTGTTTCAAGCAAAGGGCAAAGGGATAGAAGGGGAACTTCAAGAAGAATGACAAGCAAGTTGTCACTCCCATGAAGAAACCCAAAGCTAAACTCAAGCCTGAAACTAAGTGCTTCTACTGCAAAGGAAATGGTCACCGGAAGTGGAACTGCCCTAGATACTTGGCGGATAAGAAGGATGGCAAAGTGAACAAAGGTATATTTGATATACAGATTATTGATGTGTATTTTACTAGTGTTCATAGCAACCCCTCGGTATTTGATACTGGTTCAGTTGCTAAAGAGTAGTAACTCGAAATGGGAGTTGCATAATGAACAGAAAATAGTTAAAGGATGAAGTGACGATGTGTATTGGAAGCAGTTCCAAGATTGATATGATCATCATCGCACACTCCCTATACTTTCGGGATTAGTGTTGAACCTAAATAAGTGTTATTTGGTGTTTGGGTTGAGCATGAATATGATTTGATCATGTTTATTGCAATACGGTTATTCATGTAAGTTAGAGAATAATTGTTGTTCTGTTTACATGAATAAAATCTTCTATGGTCATACACCCAATGAAAATAGTTTGTTGGATCTCGATCGTGTGATACACATATTCATAATATTGAAGCCAAAAGATGCAAGGTTAATAATGATAGTGCAACTTATTTGTGGCACTGCCGTTTAGGTCATATTGGTGTAAAGCGCATGAAGAAACTCCATAGTGATGGACTTTTGGAATCACTTTATTATGAATCACTTGGTGCTTGCGAACCATGCCTCATGGGCAAGATGACTAAAACTCCGTTCTCCGGAACTGTGGAGCGAGCAACAGATTTGTTGGAGATCATACATACAGATGTATGTGGACCAATAAGTGTTGAAGCTCGCGGCGAGTATCGTTATTTTCTGACCTTCACTGATGATTTGAGCAGATATGGGTATATCTACTTAATGAAGCACAAGTCTGAAACATTTGAAAAGTTCAAAGAATTTCAGAGTGAAGTGGAGAATCATCGTAACAAGAAAATAAGAGTTTCTACGATATGATCGTAGAGGTAAAATATTTGAGTTAGCGAGTTTGGCCTTCAGTAAAAACAATGTGAAATAGTTTCACTACTCACGCCATCTGGAACACCACAGTGTAATGGTGTGTCCAAACGTCATAACCGTACTTTATAAGATATGGTGCGATCGATGATGTCTCTTACCGATCTACCACTATCGCTTTTGGGGTTATGCATTAGAGACAGCTACATTCACGTTAAATAGGGCACCATCTAAATCCGTGGAGATGACACCGTATGAACTGTGGTTTGACGAGAAACCTAAGCTGTCATTTCTTTAAGTTTGGGACTGCGATGCTTATGTGAAAAAGTTTCAACATGATAAGCTCAAACCCAAATCGGAGAAGTAAATCTTCATAGGATACCCAAAAGAAACTGTTGGGTACACCTTCTATCACAGATCCGAAGGCAAGGTCTTTGTTGCTAATAGTGGATCCTTTCTAGAGAAAGAGTTTCTCTCGAAAGAAGTGAGTGGGAGGAAAGTAGAACTTGATGAGGTAATTGTACCTTCTCCCGAATTGGGCAGTGGAACATCACAGAAACTAGTTCCAGTGATTCCTACACCAATTAGTGAGGAAGCTAATGATGATGATCATGAAACTTCAGATCAAGTTTCTACTGAACGTCGTAGATCAACCAGAGTACGTTCCGCACCAGAGTGGTACGGCAACCCAGTTTTGGAAATCATGTTACTAGACCATGATGAACCTACGAACTACGAGGAAGCGATGATGAGCCCAGATTCCGCAAAATGGCTTGAGGCCATGAAATCTGAGATGGATCCATGTATAAGAACAAAGTGTGGACTTTGGTTGACTTGTCCGATGATCGGCAAGCCATCGAAAATAAATGGATCTTCAAGAGGAAGACCGACGCTGACGGTAATGTTACTGTTTACAAAGCTCGACTTGTTGCGAAAGGTTTTCGACAAGTTCAAGGAGTTGACTACGATGAGACTTTCTCACCCATAGCGATGCTTAAGTCTGTCCGAATCATGTTAGCAATTGCCGCATTTATGAAATCTGGCAAATTGATAACAAAACTGCATTCTTTAATGGATTTATTAAAGAAGAATTGTATATGATGCAACCAGAAGGTTTTGTCAATCCTAAAGGTACTAACAAAATATGCAAGCTCCAGCGATCCATCTATGGACTGGTGCAAGCATCTCGGAGTTGGAATATACGCTTTGATAAGTTGATCAAAGCATATAGATTTATACAGACTTGCGGTGAAGCCTGTATTTACAATAAGTGAGTGGGAGCACTACAACCTTTCTGATAAGTATATGTGAATGACATATTGTCGAACAGAAATGATGTAGAATTTTCTGGAAAGCATAAAGGAGTGTTTGAAAGGAGTTTTTCAAAGAAAGACCTTGGTGAAGCTGCTTACATATTGGGCATCAAGATCTATAGAGATAGATCAAGACGCTTGATAAGACTTTCGATGAGTACATACCTTGATAAGATTTTGAAGTAGTTCAAAATGGATCAGTCAAAGAAGGAGTTCTTGCCTGACTTGTAAGGTGTGAAGTTGAGTAAGACTCAAAGCCAGACCACGGCAGAAAAATATAGAGAGAATGAAAGTCATTCCCTATGCCTCAGCCATAGGTTCTATAAAGCATGCCATGCTGTGTACCAAACATGTTGTGTAACTTGCCATGAGTTTGTCAAGGGGGTACAATAGTGATCCAGGAGTAGATCATTGTACAGCGGTCGAAATTATCCTTAGTAACTGGATGACTAAGGAAATGTTTCTCGATTATGGAGGTGATAAAGAGTTCGTCGTAAAGGGTTACGCCGATGCAAGCTTTGACACTAAATCCAGATGACTCTAAGTATCAATCTGGATGCGTATTGAAAGTGGGAGCAATTAGCTAGAGTAGCTCCATGCAGAGCATTGTAGACATAGAAATTTGCGAAATACATACGGATCTGAATGTGACAGACCCGTTGACTAAACTTCTCTCACAAGCAAAACATGATCACACCTTATTACTCTTGGGTATTAATCACATAGCGATGTGAACTAGATTATTGACTCTAGTAAACCCTTTGGGTGTTGGTCACATGGCGATGTGAACTATGGGTGTTATTCACATAACGATGTGAACTATCGTTATTAAATCACATGGCGATGTGAGCTAGATTATTGACTCTAGTGCAAGTGGGAGACTGAAGGAAATATGCCCTAGAGGCAATAATAAAGATGTTATTTGTATTTCCTTATATCATGATAAATGTCTTTTATTCATGTTAGAATTGTATTAACCGGAAACTTAGTACATGTGTGGATACATAGACAAAACAGTATGTCCCTAGTATGCCTCTACTAGACTAGCTCATTGATCAAAGATGGTTATGTTTCCTAGCCATAGACATGAGTTGTCATTTGATCAACGGGATCACATCATTAGGGGAATGATGTGATGGACAAGACCCATCCGTTAGCATAGCACTATGATCGTTTAGTTTTACCGCTATTGCTTTCTTCATGACTTATACATGTTCCTATGACTATGAGATTATGCAACTCCCGAATACCGTAGGAACACCTTGTGTGCTATCAAACGTCACAACGTAACTGGGTGATCATAAAGATGCTCTACAGGTGTCTCCGAAAGTATTCGTGGTGTTGGCATAGATCAAGATTAGGATTTGTCACTCCGAGTGTCGGAGAGGTATCTCTGGGCCCTCTCGGTAACACACATCACAATAAGCCTTGCAAGCAAAAGACTAATGAGTTAGTCACGAGATGATGTGTTACGGAACGAGTAAAGAGACTTGCCAGTAACGAGATTGAACTAGGCATAGAGAAACCGACGATCGAATCTCGGGCAAGTAACATACCGATGACAAAAGGAACAACGTATGTTGTTATGCGGTTTTGACCGATAAAAGATCTTCGTAGAATATGTAGGAGCCAATATGAACATCCAGGTTCCGCTATTGGTTATTGACCGGAGATGAGTCTCGGTCATGTCTACATAGTTCTCGAACCCGTAGGGTCCGCACGCTTAACGTTTGATGACGATCGGTATTATGAGTTTATGAGTTTTGATGTACCGAAGGTAGTTCGGAGTCCCGGATTAGATCACGGACATGACGAGGAGTCTCGGAATGTCCGAGACATAAAGATTGATGTATTGGACGACTATATTCGGACACCGGAAGTGTTCCGGAAAAGTTTCGGATTTAACGGGATTGCCGGAGGGGGTTACCGGAACCCCCTACGAGGGGGGATAGTCCATAGTGGCCTTAAGGGAAAGAGAGAGGCAGCCCATAGGGCTGGCCGGCGCCCCACCTAGGGTTCCTAGTTGGACTAGGATTGGGGGGGGGGGGCGCCACCTCTCCTTTTTCCTTTCCCTCTCTTCCTTCTTTTGGTGATTCCTACTAGGAATAGGATTGCAATCCTATTCCTAGTAGGATTGCAACCCTAGCCGCACCAAACAAGGGCCGGCCGGCCTCCCCCCTTGCTCCTTTATATACGGGGGCAGGGGGGCACCCAAAGACACACAAGTTGAATTGTTCTACCCGTGTGCGGTGCCCCCCTCCACAGAAACACACCTCGGTCATACCGTCGCAGTGCTTAGGCGAAGCCCTGCGCCGGTAAATACATCATATCCGTCACCACGCCGTCGTGCTGACGAAACTTTCCCGTGAAGCTCAGCTGGATCAAGAGCTCGTGGGACGTCATCAAGCTGAACGTGTGCTGAACGCGGAGGTGCCGTACGTTCGGTGCTTGATCGGTTGGATCGCGAAGAAGTTCGACTACATCAACCGCGTCACTTGACGCTTCCGCTCCCGGTCTACGAGGGTACGTAGACACACTCTTCCCTCTCATTGCTATGCATCTGGTAGATAGATCTTGCGTGATCGTAGGAAAATTTTAAAATATTACGATCCCCAACATCTATCACAGATCCAAAGGCAAGATCTTTGTTGCTAAGAATGGATCCTTTCTAGAGGAGTTTCTCTCGAAAGAAGTGAGTGGGAGGAAAGTAGAACTTGATGAGGTAATTGTACCTTCTCTCGAATTGGAGAGCAGTTCATCACAGAAATCAGTTCGAGTGATTCCTACACCAATTAGCGAGGAAGCTAATGATGATGATCATGAAACTTCAGATCAAGTTACAACTAAAACTCGTAGGTCAACCACAGTATGTTCCGCACTAGAATGGTACGGTAGCCCTGTTCTGAAAGTCATGTTACTAGACCATGACGAACCTACGAACTATGAGGAAGCGATGATGAGCCCAGATTCCGCAAAATGGCTTGAGGCCATGAAATCTGAGAAGGGATCCATGTATGAGAACAAAGTGTGGACTTTGGTTGACTTGGCCGAAGATCGGAAAGCCATTGAAAATAAATGGATATTTAAGAGGAAGACTGATGCCGATGGTAATGTTACCGTCTACAAAGCTCGACTTGTTGTGAAAGGTTTTCGACAAGTTAAAGGAGTTGACTATGATGATAATTTCTCACCCGTAGTGATGCTTAAGTATGTCCGAATCATGTTAGCAATTGCTGCATTTTATGATTATGAAATCTGGCAAATGGATGTCAAAACGGCATTCCTTAATGGATATCTTAAAGAAGAGTTGTATATGATGCAACCAGAAGGTTTTGCCGATCCTAAAGGTGCTAACAAAGTGTTCAAACTCCAGCGATCCATCTATGGACTGGTGCAAGCATCTCGGAGTTGGAATATACGCTTTGATGAAGCGATCAAAGCATATGGTTTTATACAGACTTTTGGAGAAGCATGTATTTACAAGAAAGTGAGTGGGAGCTCTGTAGCATTTCTGATATTATATGTGGATGACATATTTTTGATTGGAAATGATGTAGAATTTTTGGACAGCATAAGAGGATACTTGAATAAGAATTTTTCAATGAAAGACCTCGGTGAAGCTGCTTATATATTGGGCATCAAGATCTAGAGATATAGATCAAGACGCTAAATTGGACTTTCACAAAGCACATACCTTGATAAAGTTTTGAAGAAGTTCGAAATGGATCAGTCAAAGAAAGGGTTCTTGCCTATGTTACAAGGTGTGAAGTTGAGTCAGACACAATGCCCGACCACTACGGAAGATAGAGAGAAAATGAAAGTCATTCCCTATGCTTCAGCCATAGGTTCTATCATGTATGCAATGTTGTTTACCAGAACTGATGTGTGCCTTGCTATAAGTATAGCAGGGAGGTACCAAAGTAATCCAGGAGTGGATCAATGGACAGCGGTCAAGAACATACTGAAGTACTTGAAAAGGATGAAGGATATGTTTCCCGTTTATGGAGGTGACAAAGAGCTCGTCGTAAACGGTTACGTCAATGCAAGCTTTAACACTGATCCGGATGACTCAAAGTCACACACCGGATACGTATTTTTGTTGAATGGTGGAGCTGTCAGTTGGTGCAGTTCCAAGCAGAGCGTCGTGGCGGGATCTACGTGTGAAGGAGAGTACATAGCTGATTCGGAAGTAACAAATGAAGGAGTCTGGATGAAGGAGTTCATATCCGTTCTAGGTGTAATACCTTGTGCATCGTGTCCAATGAAAATCTTTTGTGACAACACTGGAGCAATAGCCTTGGCGAAGGTATCCAGGTTTCACAAGAGAACCAAGCACATCAAGAGACGCTTCAACTCCATCTGCGGTCAAGTCAAGGAGGGAGACATAGAGATTTGGAAAATACATACGCATTCAAATGTCACAGACCCGTTGACTAAGCCTCTTCCACGAGCAAAACATGATCGGCACCAAGACTCCATGGGTGTTAGAATCATTACTATGTAATCTAGATTATTGACTCTAGTTCAAGTGGGAGACTGAAGGAAATATTCCCTAGAGGCAATAATAAAGTTGTTATTTATATTTCCTTATATATCATCATAAATGTCTTTTCTGCATGCTAGAATTGTATTAATCGGAAACTTGATACATGTGTGAATACATAGACAAAACAGAGTGTCCCTAGTATGCCTCTACTAGACTAGCTCAGTAATCAAAGATGGTTGAGTTTCCTAAACCATAGACATGTGTTGTCATTTGATGAACAAGATCACATCATTAGGAGAATGATGTGATGGAAAAGACCCATCCGTTAGCTTAGCATAATGATCGTTTAGTTTTATTGCTATTGCTTTCTTCATGACTTATACATGTTCCTCTCACTATGAGATTATGCAACTCTAGAATACCGGAGGAACTCCTTGTGTGCTATCAAACGTCGCAACGCAACTGAATGATTATAAAGATGCTCTACAGGTGTCTCTGAAGGTGTTTGTGGTGTTGTCATAGATCAAGAATAGGATTTGTCACTCCGAGTGTCGGAGAGGTATCTCTGGGCCCTCTCGGTAATGCACATCATAATAAGCCAGGGAGGCACCAAAGTAATCCAGGAGTGAACCCAAATGTTTAATGCTATGGTTATATTTTATCTTAATACTTTTCTCTTAGTTGGGGATGCTTGCGAGGGGGTCATCATAAGTAGGAGGTTTGTTCAAGTAAGAACATCACCTAAGCACTAGTCCACCCACATATCAAATTATCGAAGTAACAAACACAAATCAAACCAACATGGTGAAAGTGACTAGATGAAATTCTCATGTGCCCTCAAGAACTCTTTGCTTATTATAAGAAACCATTTTGGCCTAATACAGAATCATGGCAGTTGTGGCGGAAGGATAGGCCAAAACGGTTTCTTATAATAAGCCTAAATGCACTCGCTCGTGATGCGTTTAGAGATTTTCCGAGCTATCAGACTTTGTATCAAGATTCTACGTCATGGAAGATGCCTGGTTGGCCCAAAAGGAGAAGCGAGATTTAATTTGATTTGAGGCAGCAAATAGTGATTGATGGTGTCCTGGATTAGGTGGTACTCACCATGCCATATCCTGATCAGTTGGATTGGGCCGAGGACCCCCATGGCCGTTCACTCATGGGCCAGTTCGGACAGCCGATGTACACACGAGGAAGATTCTACAAGACATGGTGATCAAGACAAGGACTCTTCTCCACCGACGTATTCGACTAGGACTCTTGTTATCCTAGGCCTCTGGTACATTATATAAGCCGAGGCCAGGCTAGTCGATAGATGATTATGAGATTATTCATCATACTCATAGGTTTTGGACCACAACATATGATCTCGAGGTAGATCAACTATTGTAACCTCTATATTCATCAAGATTAATCAAGCAGGAAGTAGGGTATTGCCTCCATTAAGAGGGCCCGAAACTGGGTAAACATCGTGACCCTGTCTCCTGTTACCCATCGATCCATGACACACAGCTTGGTACCCCCTACCCGAGATCTGCCGGGTTTGACACCGACAATGGTGCTTTCATTGAGAGTTCCGATGTGAGATCAACGAAGGATCAATGGCTCGTCTGCAGATTAAATGCGACGTCGGCGTCTTGGTTACCGGCTTGACTGGTCACCTTGGCTCGACCGAGGACTGCACTCAGCGTCAGATCATCATGTTCGGACGATGACCTTCATCAACATCAACTCCGATCTCTTTCAAGATCATGGAGGAATCATGCATGGAGCTTGGGGTTGTCAGGACCCCGATCCTAAGTCACACAGGTCTAGCCTGTAACACATCATATCACTTTGTGGCCTCACGCACGGTATCCCCACGGGTGCCACCTTACCTGGGCCGGGACCGTTTGCGCATTTTGGCACACGTATATGATAGTGTCGCTAGCATCCATATGACAGAGAACCCAGGCCGACATGACTAGTTATAAACCAAAAGTGGCGCTAAATTACAGAGACATGCATACATGACCCAGCAACGAACGTGCCGGTCATCAACGTATGAACCCAAGTCGTAGCAAGCTACAAGGACTTAAATGAACAACGCGTGACATTTCCCCTAAGGGACAGACACAGGAACGAAAAAGGACACATGCCGGCCAGCCTAAATGTTCCGGAGCAGTAGCAAGCTACCAAGGCTCAGTGGAAGCACTAGGAGGCATTTCCCTGTAAGATAGGCAAACAACTAGGTGTCGGATCCCACACATAGCAATACACATTACACGTACGCATAACATGCAAGTATGTGATGTACAACATGGCATCACAACATAACTCAACAACTCATATAGATAAAGGCCCAGAAGAGCCATCATAGCATTTATTACAAATAGAGGTCACATGACCCAACATACAGAGCATACAGGCAACGGGGTCATAACATGTGTGAGTACAGACAACTATAAATGAAAAAGGGTGAGAAGCTTGACTATCTACAAGACCCTCCCAAGGGTAAAAGATCGTAGCTGAGGTAACAAGCTAAACGTCGAAGTCCACACGGAACCACTAGTGAGACTGAAGTCTCTCTGCAAAACATAAATTAAGCAAACGTGAGTACAAAGGTACTCAGCAAGACTTACATCAGAACTAGCTACATATGCATCAGTATCAACAAAAGGGGTGGTGGAGTTTGACTGCAGCAAGCCAGCTTTGACTCGGTGGCTATCCTAAACTACGACTGCAAGTAACTCTTTTGAGGTGGCGCACACGAGTCCACATATTCACCAATCAATACACCACTATGGATCCGCTCCCGTCTCCCTACGGGAAGGCCATCCATAGCACTCACGCTTATCTTGCGTGTTTTAGAGTATCCACTTCCACTTGTCTATGAACTGTACAGGTAACCCAAAAGTCCTTTACCGCGGACACGGCTATTCGAATACATCATTTCTAACCTTGCAGGGGTGTACTTCTTCACACACGCTGTCACCACTTACCGCGAGGGTGTCCGCCACGACTTCACTAACCACACAAGTCCCTAGTCCAGGTTTATCGCCTATTTGGGTTCCATCCGTGGGGAGATCCGGACGGGGTGTCGCTCACAGCCCCAAACGCTGTGTACATAGTTCCCGAGCCACCAAACGGGCGACCGGTACACCGTGCCACGTACCTGCCGCGTCACAGCCCACCCCGAGGGTCAGCTCTGCGCACGACCTCCAGTAAACTACAAACACCAGAAACTAGTTGCAACTCCTGGACAGAGGACAAGGGCAGTTAATAAGTCGAGAGAGCTTGGAGCGCCCGGAGCCCAATGCGTGGTAGTAGCTGTTCATGGATCAACCAACACAGAACTTAGTTCTTGAGGGCGGTTTCAATGAGACAACCCACCATGTACTCCTACATGGCCTCTCATCGCTACCTTTACCAAATCGTCTTCACACACTTAGCTCACACATAGTAGGACATGTTCATCACCATTCCAATTCATCCCCGATGAATCAGACCTGACACAACTCTAAGCAATAGCAGGCATAACCAGAAAGCATGAAAGAGTAGGCACAACATGGCTCAAACAACTCCTACTCATGCTAGTGGGTTTCAACTATTTACTGTGGCAATGACATGTCATGCAGAGGAAAGGGGTTCAACTACCGCAGTAGGTAACAGTTGAAGCATTGTTGTCCTAATGCAGTAACAGAGAGCAGGAGCGAGAGAGTGGGATTGTATCGGAATGCTCAAAGGGTTTTGCTTGCCTGGCACTTTTGAAGATATCATTGTGTCTTCATCAGTGTCATCAATCACATCGTCGGAACAGCGTCTACTGAGAGGGGACAAACACCGGCAAACAAAAGAGAACACAATCAATGCAATGCAACAACATGATGCATGATCATGACATGGAATATGCTGTTGGTCGAGCTAATGCAACTAGCAACCATATTAAATGAAGTTGGTTTGAACCAAAGGTTCAAATTTAAACTCCATATGTGATTATTCAAATGCCATTTAATTGATTTCACCTGGTCAGGAGGCATAAGTTGCTCAAACATGCATGATAATGCCATAAACAGATTCTTCATATTTTTCTGATCATTTTTCATATATAAATTATTTTCATATGAACTACGGTTGATTTTATATGATTTTTTAGAAGTTTAAAGCATTTTTTGAAAATAAATAAATCATTTAGATTTATATAAATTCCAGACAAGGCTTTACTGCGTCAGCATGACGTCTGTGTGACGTCAGCAAGTCAACAGGGTGGCCAGGGTCAAACCTGACCAGTGGGCCCACTGGTCAGTCTCTCAGTACTAACTAAAAAGTTTAACACTAAACTAAAAGTTAACAGGGACTGGGCCCCACGTGTCAGTGACTAACTATCTAACCAAAAATTAGTACTAACCTAGGTTAATTAGCAGGGTGGGCCCCACTGGTCAGTGACCCAGGGGGTCATTAGGTTAGTGCCTAACGGCGTTTTCGCCGGAGTTAGGCCGCCGATGACAGCCGAGATGACGGAGGATGTCGGAATCCGTCCTCTGGCGACCATTCATGCGGCGGAGGGCATCTACGCGCTGCTGAGGCTCGCACGCAGCTAGTGGTGCTGACGGCATCACCGGGTGTCAGGACCGATCCTTCAGTAAAATAATTACCGGAAGACCGACCTTTTTATTAAACCAGCGAGGAATATTATTACTTGCTGGCAGACGATTCCTTGACACAGAAATCCAGTACACTGAATATTATACAGGGTTGAGCTGGGGGTTGCTCAACAATTTTATTATAAGCGCGCCAATATAATACATAAAGGCGGATATGACACAAGGAAGGATGGCATACTACTAACTCGTAATAAAATGTGGTGGAATATGTCACAGTGAAGTGGGTGACGTGACTCCAATATTATACAGTTCATCGAGTGTCGGAGTGAGACCCGATGAATTTACTTGGTGGTAGGCGGAAGCGGTTATAAAACAATGATCAACTCCAGGATCGCAAGGGACTGACTAGGACTCCTCTAAGCGTCGGACTCGCTATCGAATTCCTCATCCATGAGATCGCCTTCATCCACATATGGCCAAATCAACAAGCCAGGTGAGTACTTTGAATGTACTCACAAGACAATTCGGACTTAAGATATAATAAATGCCAACATGATGCATATGAGTATTCCAGCAAAAATGCGACCGGAATAAAATATGAATGCGCTGTATGCAATGATAGAAGTCGGGCGGTAATCCTCCCGAAATCCATAAGATAAATAAAAGGAGACCAAACGATTGTCTGAGTGACGCCTCGTAGGAAAAATAATAAACGATAGCAGGCCACAGTCGGGCGTCTGAGCGACACCACATAAAGGGCTTATAGCAAAAGTAAATAACAAGAATGCCTCAGTCGGACGTCTGAGCGACATCGCATAAAGGGCTTATAAATAAAAAGAATGCCACAGTCGGACGTCTGAGCGACATCACATAAAGGGCTTATAGCAAAAGTAAATAACAAGAATGCCTTAGTCGGACGTCTGAGCGACATCACATAAAGGTCTTATAAATAAAAAGAATGCCACAGTCGGAAGTCTGAGCGACATCACATAAAGGGCTTATAAATAAAAAGAATGCCACAGTCGAACGTCTAGGCGACATCGCATTAAGGGCTTATAATTAAAAAGAATGCCACAGTCGGACGTCTAGGCGACATCACATAAAGGGCTTATAAATAGAAAGAATGCCACAGTGGGACGTCTGAGCGACATCACATAAAGGGCTTATAAATAACAATATAACAATGATGAAATACTTCTGAAAATAAATCAATACTGAGATAGTTGGTGAGTTCATCTACCAACTGAACTTGACAAGAACACTACTCTGGTTACCAACAAGAAAATACTAGAGACGGTCACCGAGTTGACATGAAGATTGACCCTAGGCCATAAACATGGCTACTGAAGGAATTTAACTATGCAGAGCTTGTACCATTAACTCATAGCCAACGGGTTCTACTAGCCACGTGGGCTAGTCCCGCCTACGGTGTTTTAGTAGAAACCCAACTAACCAGTACACACCCATTTAACATCCTGTCGTCCGGAATCACCCGCGACGACATTCACGGAAAACTTTAAGACGGGGAGGCTACAACCTCGAATAGCATGGGATCAAATTTATATATGCGTGCTCTAAGGGGTGCCCCCCTCTCGGTCCCAACCGGAAACACCCATGCCCCCTGACCGGATGTCGAACTTTAATCCAAGGCCATGGAACCCTCATCCCGGCCCCTCTACTTGGTGTGTACTCGGGAAGTGGTTTACAATTGACTAGACCGTAGTCCCAACAGACGGCCTATGATAGTACCAAAAAGGAGATGCACGGAATCATGACATGATCTCCGTTGATACTGAGATAACCAACTACTGGCATGCTCCAACAATACCAGCATTCCACCCATCATATCACCATATGATCGAGGTGGTTCAAACTTCAACTTTCGGGCTCACCCGAAGCTTACTTGCATGAAATATAACCATACACAATGCTTATATGACCATGCTTATGAGAAGAGCTACTCGAGCAAACATGCAACACACTCATCATATCAAAGGTTCAAACATGCTTGCCTGGTTCTGAAAAGTCGGCGCCTAACTCGGTGTGGTTCGTGTCTCCGTCACGGTCTCCGTTATCTATGTATTCAAACAAATACATACTAACATAAATACCGCGTGTGCAAATAAAGTTGCTCCAAAAATTTCTACATAAATATGACAAAAAACTAGGCAGAAAACTAAAGTGGACAGAAAAAGAATCAACTCAAAATCATTTTTAGTTTAAAAGATATTAGAGTTTCTGTCCAGGGACCCATCTGTAATGAAACAGAAAAGATCCAGGGGCTAGAACAAAAAACAGCAAAGCGAATCGGTACGCAGTACGTCAACCGCAAAGGGAAGACGTATTTTACTGAATGCGCTTACAGAAAACGATTCAGAGGGGAGAGACGTGAGGCTGACAAGGGGCCCCACGCGTCAGGTTTGAAAAACAGAAGCAGAGCCGCGCCGGCGCCGGTGCTGCGGTGATCGCCGGCGTCGATCCACGGCGAGTTAGGGGAGGGGAGAGGTACCTACGGCTTCACGATGGTGTTCCGCGTCGAACGGTGGTGGAGTTGGGTGTCAACGAGTCCCACGTCGACGGCGACCCTATCTCCGGCGGACGGCGGCTCGGGTGGTCGTGGACCTCGTCGGAGAAGGTCCCTGCTATTAAATTGAAGTGGGGGTTAGGTCTAGGTGGTTGCCAGGATGCTACGCTCAAGTTCACGGCGGCGGAGAAGCTCTCACCGGAGTGAACGGAGCTGGAGCCCGAGGCGGAGGTAGCTGGCCGGAGTTGGGGAAGAAGGGCCCCTCAAGGCTCTTCCAGAGGTTGGGCGCGGTCTAGGGAGGTAGTGGAGGTGTGCGCGCTCGAGCACGAGCTCGGGGGTGCCTTATATAGGCTGCTCAAGGTGGCTGCCGCGAATTGATAAGTCCGGCGAGTTAATTACGGTGCTGCAGTGGCCGGGCGGCGGAGTTAGGGGCTTGAGCATCATCCAGCAGCTGTAGAGGTTCCATTCCCGCGCCTAACTCAGCAGGAGAGGTGGAGTTACGGGCTGTCCCCGACGGAACGGCCGCGTGGCACGGCGGCGGCAGAAAACGCGCTCTGCGCGTGCCAGGCCACGGCGATGGTGTGCCAGGCGTGCATTGGCTGTGGAGGTGGACACGCGGAGCACTGGGGTGGTTTGGGCGGCGCTAAACGGCGTTGCGCCGCGGCGTTGCTTCTGTCAGCCGCCACGGGCGGCGCTGTTGCCGTGGCAGTCGCCGGCGCGGTCGGGCCAGGGCGCCACTGACGCCCAGAAGCTGCCAAGGGAGCGTGCGGCGCACTGGATAAGAAGAAGCTGCAGTGCAGCGTCGAGACAAGGAGGTTCTGGCGAGTTTTGTCGCTTCAAAGAAGAAACTGACAAAACTGACGGACTGATGAACTGTCGACAGTTTCAGTTAACAGCTGACAGTTCAGTGAGTGCAATGTGTTTGATGAAATGATTCTGGCATGTGTGCAATATTCGTGGGGCTGATTTTTGGTGGAGTGGCCTCTTGATGTATCTAGAGGTTGCCTGATTTTTCATAGAATTTTTGGAAGTAGATAAATATGAATTTCACCAAATTTTGCAAATCTGGTCCAAACTTGCAGCAGGTGAAATTTGAAAATTTTGAACTATGGACCAGTGAAACAAGATGGATCTAGGTTGTGGGTACTAAAGACTATCTAGGAGAGTTGGTTTGGAATCAAACAACAAGCTGGGTATGGTGGTTCCTTTCTAAATCACCAAGGTCCATTATATAAGATAGACTTAGTTTTGGAGTGAAATAAATAGGGGGAAAGTCCCAATAAGGCCCAAACTTATTGGAATTCATGAGAGACTTGTCTTAAGGTGTGAAGAGAGTCTTGGAGTGAAATAATTCTGTTGGGGTCATGTCAAGATGAAGGATGGAGAGGGAGATGAGTCCAAGGTTAAACTTGAGAGACTTAAAATAAGAAGGGGAGAATTCAAACAACCACTTTTGAAACTTAACTTGTGCTTGAGCCAAACACAAGAGAAAAACTTCAAGGCCAAAAACCAAGCTTGAGAAGACCCACCCAACTTAGGCCAGAAAGGATTTTAGAAGGGTTTTAAGAGAAGATCAAACAACCCTCTTTCAAAAAGGCCAAAAGTTTGGAAGAAAAACCAACTCAAAAATTTGGGGTGTTACACCGGGGGTGGCCGGAAACGACGGCAGTGAGCAGCGCGGCGGCGGCCGGAGTTCGGGAGCCGGCGGTTTCGACGCTACGGTGCACGGCAGGAACAACAGGTGATGGTTTTTGGGTCCTAGCATTGCACTGAGCATGGTGGTGTGCTCAGTTACGACCCTAGGTGGCAGTGTCCACGGTGGCGACATGGCCGGCGGCGGGGAGCTCTCGGCTCCGGTGAACACGGCAGCTACGCGGTGCAAACAAGGCAGTGGAGGAAGGGGTTCAGTGCAGGGGCTCACAGCGGGGCTTGCGAGCTCGAGGGAGAGGTCGGGGGCGCTCTATAGCTCCCGAATCGACGGCGAGGAGCTCCGGCGATCCGAGGATGAAGACGATGACGTGAAGGCGAGATTTCAGCACCTACCCCCTTAGGAAAAATCTCGTCCCCGAGATTTCAGCTGGTCCTCAAATAGGTGTGGATGTTCTGCCCGAAGGAAATCTTCCCTTTCCCACGTTGCCTCATCTACTATGTGATTACTCCACTGAACCTTGAGAAATTTAATTGATTTCTGACGGGTTCTCCTTTCAGACTCCTCCAAAATCTTTACTGGGTGTTCTCGGTAGGTGAGATCTGGTTGCACATCAAGGTTCTAATGCGACACATGTTTCTCTGGGTTGCTTACACACTTCCGTAGTTGTGAGACGTGGAACACGTCGTGGACGTCTGACAGTTCCTTGGGAAGGTCCAGCTGATAAGCTACTGTGCCTCTCCGTGCAACTATACGGAAGGGTTCAATGAATCATGGTGCTAGTTTCCCTTTGACTTTAAATCGTTGCAGTCCTCTCATAGGTGACACACGTAAGTATACGTCATCACCGGGCTCAAAACTTATTTCCCGATGCTTTTGATCGTAATAGCTCTTTTGTCGGCTTTGTGCGGTTTTGAGTCGATCCCGTATTATTTTTACTCTCTCCTCAGCTTCTTTTAACATATCTGGGCCGAATATGCGACTGTCCCCTGTTTCTGACCAGTTCAATGGAGTACGGCATCTTCGTCCGTACAGGGCTTCGAAAGGTGCCATCTGCAGGCTAGCTTGGTAACTATTGTTGTATGCAAACTCGGCGTATGGTAAGCTTTCCTCCCAACTGGTCCCATAGGTGAGGACACATGCCCTTAGCATGTCTTCGAGTATCTGATTTACTCGTTCCGTTTGTCCTCCAGTCTAGGGGTGGTAAGCCGTACTGAACGTTAGTTGCGCTCCGAGGGCTTGCTGCAACTGGTCCCAAAATTTGGAGACGAACTGAGTGCCTCTGTCGGATATTATAGTCTTGGGAACACCATGTAGGCACACTATCCGGGCGAGGTAAAGCTTGGCGAGCTTTTGAGTGGTATGGGTTGTCTTGACTGGTATGAAATGTGCCACCTTGGTCAGTCTATCTGTGATGACCCATATGGCATCGTTACCATGTTGTGACCGGGGTAGTCTAACAATAAAATCCATTCCAATATCGTCCCATTCCCATTCTGGTATCTTGTTTGGCTGTAATAGCCCTGCGGGTTTTTGGTGCTCGGCTTTAATGCGTTGACATGAATCGCAACATGCAATAAATGTGGCTACATCCCTCTTCATGCCGTGCCACCAAAATCTTTCCTGAATATCCTTATACATTTTCGTACCTCCAGGGTGGATTGAGTATGGAGCGGTGTGGCTTTCTGCTAGAATTTACTGTTTAAGGTCGTTGCTATTTGGTACACAAAGTCTGTCTCCGAACCATAATATTCCTTCACTGTCTATGGTGAATTCTGAGGCCTTGCCCTGGCTTACTTTTCTTTTTATCCCTTCGATGCTGGGGTGTCCAAGCTGAGCCTTCTTTATTTGCTCTATTAGCGTAGGCTGTATTTCTAGCTTGGATACTTCGCCTTCCGTGACCATCATTAGGTTGAGTCTGGTGAATTCTTGCTGAAATTCGGGTCTCAGGTTCTGTATGCTGCCGCTGTCCGGGATGGGGTTACGGCTGGGAGCATCTACTACCACGTTTGCTTTTCCTGGGTGATAGTGGATACCAACGTCGTAATCTTTTACCAGTTCCAGCCAGCGTCGTTGTCGTAAATTGAGCTCTGGCTATGTGAAAATATAGCTGAGGCTCTTGTGGTCCGTATATATTTCACAGCGATTTCCAAGCAAAAAGTGCCTCCATTCCTCGAGTGCATGAATTACTGCTGCCAACTCTAAATCGTGGGTAGGATAATTTTCTTCATGTTTTCGCAGTTGCCGGGAAGCGTAGGCGACTACTTTGCCTTCTTGCATCAGTACGCATCCGAGGCCTTTCCGGGATGCGTCGCAATATACTTCAAAGCTCTTGTGTATGTCCGGTACAATTAATACTGGGGCTGTTGTTAACCTCTTTTTGAGCTCTTGGAAGCTTTTCTCACATGCTTCGGTCCACTCGAATTTCTTATCCTTCTTGAGTAGCTGTGTCATTGGTTTGGCTATGGTAGAAAATCCTTCAATAAACCTTCTTTAATATCCGGCCATACCGAGGAAACTGCGTATATCCATTACACTGGCTGGTGACTTCCAACCAAGTACAGCCTTGACTTTATCTGGGTCCACAGCAATTCCTTCTTGTGTTAATACGTGTCCTAGGAAACCCACTTGTCTCAACCAAAATTCACATTTGCTGAATTTGGCGTAAACTTGGTGTTTCCTTAATTCACCCAGTACAATGCGGAGGTGTTCAGCATGTTCTTCCGGTGTCTTTGAATATACTAAGATATCATCAATAAATACCACCACAAATTTGTCCATGAATTTCATAAATACTTTGTTCATGAGGTGGACGAAATATGAGGGGGCGTTGGTCAGTCCAAATGGCATTACTGTAAATTCATAAAGTCTGTATCTTGAGGTGAATGTTGTCTTCGGAATATCTTCTGTTCGTACTTTCAGTTGATGATAACCTAACCTTAGATCAACCTTTGAGAAAACCTTGGCTTGCGCGAGTTGGTCAAATAAATCATTTATCCGTGGCATCGGATACTTGTTCTTGATTGTGACCATGTTGAGTGCTCGGTAGTCTATACACAACCTCATGGTCCCATCCTTCTTTTTGGCAAACAATACCGGCGAACCCCAAGGTGAGGAGCTGGCCCGTATAAATCCTTTGTCTAGCAGTTCCTTTATTTGCTTCTTTAATTCAACCAACTCGGATGGTGCCATTCTGTATGGTTTCTTATATATGGGGGTGGTTCCTGGTGCTAGCTCAATAATGAATTCTATTTCTCTGTCTGGCGGCATGCCTGGTAATTCCTCGGGAAACACTTCCGGAAATTCACATACAACTGGAACCTTGCTTAACTCCGATGTATCAACTTTGTTTAATTTTGGTTGTCGTGACACCGGTCTTTCCAGAGATGCGACTCTTATTGTCTTTCCATGATGGTGAGTAAGAATCACTGTCCTATTGAAGCAGTCGATAAATCCCTTATTGGTGGTTAGCCAATCCATACCCAGGATAACATCCAGTCCTTTGTTTTCCAACACGATGAGGTTTGCGTGAAACTCTAATCCCTCTATTTAAATGGTCAAACCTTGGCAGTAATTCTGAGTGATCTGCTTACTTCCGGGGGATTTGATGGTCATTGATTTTCCCAAGGGTAGCATTGAAAAACCATGTTGCAAAGTAAAACTCTTCGAAATGAACGAATGAGAAGCTCCAGAATCAAACAAAACCGTGGCAGGTATTGTGTTGACAAGGAACGTACCGAGTACGATATCCGGTGCATCCTGTGCCTGCTCCTTGGTCACATGGTTCAGGTGGCCTTTCCTGTGATTGTTATTGGGGTCGAAATTGTTACGCTTGGGTGCGGAATTGTTCCCGTTGCTGTTTGGCTTCGGTGCCGAGTTTCTTGGCTTTGGGGACTGTTTAGCATAGTGTCCCTCTTCTCCACATGCATAGTAGGTAACACCCGGACGATAGGTGAAATCATTGTCTCTAGCATGAAAATTCTTATTTGGACGTGTGTCGTTGGTCGTGGGCCTGTTCGCCCCGTTCCTCTGGAAATTTATTTTATTCTTGTTGTTGCGGGGGTGGTTGGTCTGATCCCTTTTTCTCTTGCGGATGTCTTCCAGACTGCGACGTTCATTTTGCAGTGCAATGGCTTTGTCTACTAGTGTCTTGAAATCTGGAAAAGTGTGTACGACTAACTGGCATTTCAGTGCTGGTGCCAGTCCATCCAGGAATTTCTCCATCTTCTTATTTTCCGTCATTCGCTCTTCGTTGGCATAACGTGATAATTGCGCAAACTGACTGTTGTATTCCTGTACTGTCATGCCTCTCTGTTTGAGGTCATCAAATTCTCTTTTCTTGATCTTCATAATACTCTTAGGGATGTGTGCCCCATGAAAGCCTTCCTTGAAATCTTCCCAGGTGATATTATTTGTGTCGGGATGCATAAGCAGGAAATTTTCCCACCATGACGCGGCTGCTCCAGTAAGATAATGCGGTGCGTACAGCACCTTCTCACGGTCTGAGCATTGCGCCACAATTAATTTCCTTTCAATATCTCGAAGCCAATCATCGGCCTTAAGAGGTTTGTCTGTGTGCGAAAATGTTGTTGGACGTGTCTTCTGAAATTCAGACAATTTTGAGTGCGGTTGGTATGGCTCGCGGTGATTTCCCATGTTAATGACATTGTTCATCATTTCTTGGTGTTGTTGCTGACTCTGCTCGTAAAGGCGGCACACTTGAGAAAATGCCGTCTCACTGCCCTGCTGACTTGACTGCCCTTGTGAGAAATTGTTGTTTGTCTCTGTACCATAGTTTTCTTCCGGCGGACTTGGCATGGAACGTGTCCAGGGACGAGTCATTTCTTACTCTGGGGTAATAAAGCAGAAAACTTGAGAAGAACCGAGCAGCGAAAAATAAACCAAGATCTTGCAAAAGCGATTAAACACGAGCTCGAAAAAGATTTTTGAAATAAACTGGTTGATTGCGCACAGAGAAGGCTGCTAGTACATATATTACACGCCGGTTCTAATTAAACATACATCACTCAGGGTGTGCGTACACATCGTGACATGTTATTTAAAACTAGTGCACTCCTCCAAGATCCTACATGATGCGCATACAGACTACTCCCATCAACCTATTTTACATAACACACAAATATTACAGAAGAGCGCGGCGCGTCGCGGAATAACGCGCTAGTCGAAGATGTTGAAGATTTCCCTCGGCCTGCCGAGGGTAAGGCCCAGTGGTGCTGGAGGCTCAACTTCCTCCTCACTGATGGGCTCCAGGCGCGGAGTAAGCGTATGAGGTGTCGAAGCAGGTGCAGCAGGCGGTGCAGCTCTGACTGGAGTAGGAGCGATGACTTGGTCGAACTCCTCAGTGGTAGGCAGACGGCGAGCGGTGGCTAAGATGGACGGTGCATAGGATGCGGCGGACGAGACAAATGTCATTGGTCGTGCAGTATGGAGCAGCTCCCTCCTGTTGGCGAAGCCACTCTGGACCATCTCCATACGGGTGGCCACCAAGTCATCCACCAGATTATCAAAGGCTGCCTCAAGAGCCTTGAGGTATTCAGCCATTGATTCAATGGCTTCGTCACGCTCCCCATTTGCGCATGCAAATGCATAGTGACACGTATATGGCACGTGGCATAGGAGGTAACGGAAGCGACGAGTCTTCATCGAAGGAAGGATGTCCCGGAGACGAGCTATCGCCTCACGGGCAGCCATCTGCATGGCACGCCTCTCCGTAGGCATGGCTCTGCCCACAAATCAAAGGCGGCGCACTTCAGAACGCCCACCTTTGAAGTGTACCACAGCCTGATGCATAGACACACTGTCGTTGAGCTTGTGACGGCAGAGTGTAAACTCGGGACGAGTGGATGGCCCGATCGCAACTTTGGTGATGGCGAAGAGGAGTTTGACAAACCCCTCAGGAATATTGGCGAACACCTATGCATCACAGTCGTTGCTGGCCATCTACAAAAGTAGAAAAAATTCCGAATAGTCAGGCCATAAATTTATGCTGACCAACAGAAAATTGCTACAGATGTAAAAATGCTGAAAGGCAATTTTTTTCCGCTAATAACCAATTAGCGAGCGCACCTAGTGGCTTCCTACAGTCAGCCTGGCTCTGGTACCAAGGTTATCAGGACCGATCCTTCAGTAAAATAATTACCGAAAGACCGACCTTTTTATTAAACCAGCGAGCAATATTATTACCTGATGGCAGACAATTCCTTGACACAGAAATCCAGTACATTGAATATTATACAGGGTTGAGCTGGGGGTTGCTCAACAATTTTATTACAAGTGCGCCAATATAATACATAATGGCGGATATGACACAAGGCATGATGGCATACTACTAACTCGTAATAAAAGGTGGTGGAATATGTCACAGTGAAGTGCGTGATGTGACTCCAATATTATACAGTTCATCGAGTGTCGGAGTGAGACCCGATGAATTTATTTGGTGGTAGGCGGAAGCGGTTATAAAACAGTGATCAACTCCAGGATCGCAAACGACTGACTGGGACTCCTCTAAGCGTCGGACTCGCTATCGAATTCCTCATCCATGAGATAGCCTTCATCCACATCTGGCCAAATCAACAAGCCAGGTGAGTACTTTGAATGTACTCGCAAGACAGTTCGGACTTAAGATATAACAAATGCCAACATGATGCATATGAGTATTCCAGCAAAAATGCGACCGGAATAAAATATGAATGCGCTGTATGCAATGATAGAAGTCGGGCGGTAATCCTCCCGAAATCCATAAGATAAATAAAAGGAGACCAAACGAGTGTCTGAGTGATGCCTCGTAGGAAAAATAATAAACGATAGCAGGCCACAGTCGGGCGTCTGAGCGACACCACATAAAGGGCTTATAGCAAAAGTAAATAACAAGAATGCCTCAGTCGGACGTCTGAGCGACATCGCATAAAGGGCTTATAAATAAAAAGAATGCCATAGTCGGACGTCTGAGCGACATCACATAAAGGGCTTATAGCAAAAGTAAATAACAAGAATGCCTCAGTCGGACGTCTGAGCGACATCGCATAAAGGGCTTATAAATAAAAAGAATGCCACAGTCGCACGTCTGAGCGACATCACATAAAGGGCTTATAAATAAAAAGAATGCCACAGTCGGACGTCTAGGCGACATCACATAAAGGGCTTATAATTAAAAAGAATGCCACAATCGGACGTCTAGGCGACATCACATAAAGGGCTTATAAATAGAAAGAATGCCACAGTCGGACGTCTGAGCGACATCACATAAAGGGCTTATAAATAACAATATAACAATTATGAAAATAAATCAATACTGAGATAGTTGGTGAGTTCATCTACCAAATGAACTTGACAAGAACACTACTCTGGTTACCAACAAGAAAATACTAGAGGCGGTCACCGGGTTGACATGAAGATTGACCCTAGGCCATAAACATGGCTACTGAAGGAATTTAACTCTGCAGAGCTTGTCTTGAGATAGTTGGTGAGTTCATCTACCAAATGAACTTGACAAGAACACTACTCTGGTTACCAACAAGAAAATACTAGAGACGGTCACCGGGTTGACATGAAGATTGACCCTAGGCCATACACATGGCTACTGAAGGAATTTAACTCTGCAGAGCTTGTACCATTAACTCATAGCCAACGGGTTCTACTAGCCACGTGGGCTAGTCCCGTCTACAGTGTTTTAGTAGAAACCCAACTAACCAATACACACCCATTTAACATCCTGTCGTCCGAAATCACCCGCGACGACATTCACGGAAAACTTTAAGACGGGGAGGCTACACCTCGAATATCATGGGATCAAATCTATATATGCGCGCTCTAAGGGGTGCCCCCCTCTCGGTCCCAACCGGAAACACCCATGCCCCCTGACCGGATGACATGCTTTAATCCAGGGCCATGGAACCCTCATTCCGGCCCCTCTACTTGGTGTGTCCTCGGGAAGTGGTTTACAACTGACTAGACCGTAATCCCAATGGACAGCCTATGATAGTACCAAAAAGGAGATGCACGGAATCATGACATGATCTCCGTTTATACTGAGATAACGAACTACTGGCATGCTCCAACAATACCAGCATTCCACCCATCATATCACCATATGATCGAGGTGGTTCAAACTTCAACTTTCGGGCTCACCCGAAGCTTACTTCATGAAATATAACCATACACAATGCTTATATGACCATGCTTATGAGAAGAGCTACTCGAGCAAACATGCAACACACTCATCATATCAAAGGTTCAAACATGCTTGCCTGGTTCTAAAAAGTCGGCGCCTAACTCGGTGTGGTTCGCGTCTCCGTCACGGCCTCCGTTATCTATGTATTCAAACAAATACATACTAACATAAATACCGCGTGTGCAAATAAAGTTGCTCCAAAAATTTCTACATAAATATGACAAAAAACTAGGCAGAAAACTAAAGTGTACAGAAAAAGAATCAACTCAAAATCATTTTTACTTTAAAAGATATTAGAGTTTCTGTCCAGGGACCCATCTGTAATGAAACAGAAAAGATCCAGGGGCTAGAACAGAAAACAGCAAAGCGAATCGGTACGCAGTACGTCAACCACAAAGGGAAGACGTATTTTACCGAATGCGCTTACAGAAAACGATTCGGAGGGGAGAGATGTGAGGCTGACAAGGGGCCCCACGCGTCAGGTTTGAAAAACAGAAGCAGAGCCGCGCCGGCGCCGGTGCTGCGATGATCGCCGGCGTCGATCCACGGCGAGTTAGGGGAGGGGAGAGCTACCTACCGCTTCACAGTGGTCTTCCGCATTGAACGGTGGTGGAGTTGGGTGTCGGCGAGTCCCACGTCGACGGCGACCCTGTCTCCGGCGGACGGCGGCTCGGGTGGTCGTGGACCTCGTCGGAGAAGGTCCCTGGTATGAAATTGAAGTGGGGGTTAGGTCTAGGTGGTTGCCAGAATGCTACGCTCATGTTCACGGCGACGGAGAAGCTCTCACCGGAGTGAACGGAGATGGAGCCCGAGGCAGAGGTAGCTGGCCGGAGTTGGGGAAGAAGGGCCCCTCGAGGCTCTTCCAGAGGTTGGGCGCGGTCTAGGGAGGTAGTGGAGGTGTGTGTGCTCGAGCACGAGCTCGGGGGTGCCTTATATAGGCGGCTCGAGGTGGCTGTCGTGAACGGATAAGTCCGGCGAGTTAATTACGGTGCTGCAGTGGCCGGGCGGCGGAGTTAGGGGCTTGAGCATCATCCAGCAGCTGTAGAGGTTCCATTCCCGCGCCTAACTCAGCAGGAGAGGTGGAGTTACGGGCTGTCCCCGACGGAACGGCCGCGCGGCACGGCGGCGGCAGAAAACGCGCTCTGCGTGTGCCAGGCCACGGCGACGGTGTTCCAGGCGTGCGTTGGCTGTGGAGGTGGACACGCGGAGCACTGGGGTGGTTTGGGCGGTGCTAAACAGCGTTGCGCCGCGGCGTTGCTTCTGTCTACCGCCACGGGCGGCGCTGTTGCCGTGGCAGTCACCGGCGCGGTCGGGCCAGGGCGCCACCGACGCCCAGAAGCAGCCAAGGGAGCGTGCGGCGCACTGGATAAGAAGAAGCTGCAGTGCAGCGTCGAACCAAGGAGGTTCTGGCAAGTTTTGTCGCTGCGCAGAAGAAACTGACGAAACTGACGGACTGATGAACTGTCGACAATTTCAGTTAATAGCTGACAGTTCAGTGTATGCAATGTGTTTGATGAAATGATTCTAGCATGTGTGCAATGTTCCTGGGGCTGATTTTTGGTGGAGTGGCCTCTTGATGTATCTAGAGGTTGCCTGATTTTTCACAGAATTTTTGGAAGAAGATAAATATGAATTTCACCAAATTTTGCAAATCTGGTCCAAACTTGCAGCTGGTGAAATTTGAAAATTTTGAACTATGGACCAGTGAAACAAGATGGATCTAGGTTGTGGGTAATACAGACTATCTAGGAGAGTTGGTTTGGAATCAAACAACAAGCTGGGCATGGTGGTTCCTTTGTAAATCACCAAGGTCCATTATAAAAGATAGACTTAGTTTTGGAGTGAAATAAATAGGGGGGAAATCCCAATAAGGCCCAAACTTACTGGAATTCATGAGAGACTTGTCTTAAGGTGTGAAGAGAGTCTTGGAGTGAAATAATTCTGTTGGGGTCATGTCAAGATGAAGGATGGAGAGGGAGATGAGTCCAAGGTTAAACTTGAGAGACTTAAAATAAGAAGGGGAGAATTCAAACAACCACTTTTGAAACTTAACTTGTGCTTGAGCCAAACACAAGAGAAAAACTTCAAGGCCAAAATCCAAGCTTGAGAAGACCCACCCAACTTAGGCCAGAAAGGATTTTAGAAGGGTTTTAAGAGAAGATCAAACAACCCTCTTTCAAAAAGGCCAAAAGTTTGGATCAAAACCAACTAAAAAATTTGGGGTGTTACACCGAGGGTGGCCGGAAACGACGACGGCGAGCAGCGCGGCGGCGGCCGGAGTTCGGGAGCCGGCGGTTTCGACGCTACGGTGCACGGCAGTAACAATAGGTGACGGTTTTGGGGCCTTGCATTGCACTGATCATGGTGGTGTGGTCGGTTACGGCCCTAGGTGGCAGTGTCCATGGTGGCGACATGGCCGGCGGCGGGGAGCTCTTGGCTCCGGTGAACACGGCAGCTACGCGGTGCAAACAAGGCAGGGGAGGAAGGGGTTCAGTGCAGGGGCTCACAGCGGGGCTAGCGAGCTCGAGGGAGAGGTCGGGGGCGCTCTGTAGCTCCCGAATCGACGGCAAGGAGCTCCGGCGATCCGAGGACGAAGACGACAACGTGAAGGCGATGTAGAGCTTCCGGCAAAGCGTGGCTCAGCGAGGAGGAAGAGGGCGTCGCAGCGGTCCTTCTGAACACACCGGGGAGGCAAGAGAGGGACGGGGAGCGCGGTGGTTCACGGCGGCGCTGCCGTGGCCGCGTCGGCCATCATGCGAGAGTGCGAGGGAGAGAGCAGGAGGGGGAGAAAGGGTGTCCAGATGATCGGGGCGGCGCCGAGGAGGTGTTTCGAGGCGTCGCCGCGCTGTCCAGGCGACGCGGGCGAGCAGAGAGCTACGTGGCGAGCTCGGGCGCGCCGACGCTCACCTCCCTGCCTGCCTGGCGGGAGGAAGCAGTTGACTGGCAGTTGGGCCAGTTGGGCCGGGCCAGCCAGGTAAGTGGCCCAGGTAGGTGCTCTCTCTCTCTCTCTCTCTCTCTCTCTCTCTCTTTTTCTTTCTGTTTTCTGTTTTCTTTTCTTTGTTTATTTCCGTTGCCACTGTTTTGAATTTGAACAAATTCAAATAAGTGCCAAAACATCCTCTAAGTATTTTTATATTTCCCATGGACTTTTCCAGGAGCACATAAATTAATTCAAAGTTATCTGGAAATATATTCTATATATATTATGAATATAACTCCAAATTCAAATACAATAAGGATTTAAATTTAGTGCCCAAAATATTCCTAAAAATGTTCATTATTTTTGGTTTTGTGCAAAAGCCTTGCCAAAAATGTCAAACAATTAATAAGAACACTTTGGAAACATTGAATGCAATATTTTTAACTGGACCTATTTGAAAATTGAAGTGCTAGGGTTTGGTTATCCCCATTTCAAGTTTCTGCAGAAAGTAAACATGATGTACACTCTAGCTAGTCCTAATGCATGCACTGACTAGGGATGTGAAAACTCACCCCCACTAAACCAGAATCTCGTCTTGAGTTTCAAGACGTGAGGTAAGAAATCAGAGGGGACACTAACTAACACAATCTTCATGATCCAAGTGTCCTTCATATAAGTGTTGATTGCTTGCCTCATGTTGATCCTAGCATCCTTGCTTTCAAGATCTTTGTCCAACACAGTGACGACGAAAGAAACTCTACAAAATTGATCTTCTGAAAGATCGAGCAACTCAAGATCAACTCATGCAGTAAGACATTGAAACATCTATTGAGCTGAGACAGAGAACACACAACCAGGGGGATGGAGTGAAACAAACGATGAAGGTTCACCTAGTGGCTATAATTCCACACCTAAGAAGATGGTGATCGATATCACCAGACGGGACACCTTAGAGAAGGTGACTCATAGAGTTATTCCCTTAAGTGGAAAAAAGAATTACTTTTGATATAGAGATCATTGAGATTCTCTATACCAACTTAAGGCAAATATCAATCGATCATTTGAAGGAGTCCGAGAGAATGACATTCTCGGGCCAGAATGGAGGATGTGGACTACCTTGTTGAAGACAACACAAGGGATGATTTTGCTTATCATCGGAAATGGATGGAACCCATGGTAAAATGGCACATTGGCGGTGCAAGGTGGGAACAAATGCAAATGCTGGGAATGATTCTGGTAACTGGGAAGAAACCCAACAATAGAGAGTGAATCTACTCTTTGAGAGGTTATAGCATAACCAAGAACACTGGGAGCAATCCTGGTTAGTGCCAGTGATAACACCTAGTGCTTGTGCGTGCTCTCAAGAACTTGAGCATTTCCATAAACATCAAGGTTTTACCATCATCTGTGCCAATGGTGCTGACAACACAACATACGACCATGATGAATAGGGATGGACGATGCAGATGCAAAGGAAGACAACACTTTCTCAAATTTCACCTTAGCAGAGTCAAGGGGCAAAATCTGGATGATCGACCGAGAGACATTTAGCACTCCGCTTCTAATGTTCTCCTTGATGTGCGAGCGCAACCCATTTATTAAAATGGTTTGGTACCTAGAACGTCAAGTAAAAGGTCGGACTTCAGGAGCACAAAAATCCATAAGAAATGACTATGGAGTAAATCCTACGAAATCCTTATGGGGAGGTGGCCAACTTCTTCAATCAAGATTCTACAACAATAGGTCTTCCGGCTATATGTGTTGGCCACGACGCCCACTTTACCGGTTATCGAGAGACCAATATTATAGTTCTTGGAAAATTCTCCAACCATCATTTCTGCCTGAGATTCAGTTCTGGTTGGTGTCAGGATATTCCAGACTCATCGAGTCTAGAAAGAAAAATGAAAGTTTGCAACACAAATCGACGAGATGACGTTGCGAGATTCTCGGGGCATGAACTACGACAGCAAGCTCCAAACCATGAGCTGGTTCTGCTACAACAGGTGAATACGTTGTCCGAGACAAACATGACCACAAAGTAGTCTTATAATAAAACACTACCGAGTTCAGGAGGGGAACCATCATTGAGGATATCGAAATCCTTGCATAAGTCTTGCTCTTAAGAAGGAACTTCTTCTCCTTGAACAAATCAATCAGTGGCTTGGTGTGCTACGGAATACATATGGAGTGGAGGTAATTAATCTACCAAACCATAGTATACTTTGCACATGTGTGACTAACTTGGGATGATTCCAAGGAAGCAACATTGACTTTATCGAATTTCACGGCGGCAACTTGCATCAAATGCACATGAATTCGAGGAAGTCACCTCTTCCATCCATGCATATGCTTCATGAGCTAGCATGAATAAATGCTTTCAAAAGTTTCCAATACTAGCTTGATGTTCAACAAGATTATGGAGAAGATAAGGATGTTGTCGATGGGCTCAACAACAATTCATCCTGGTTTCCATATAAATGGAATTCCACAATTATGTGAACATGGTGATAGCATTGGTCAGACCAAAGGATATAATGGAGTATGCTCGAGGAGAAACCACGAGTAAGACAACATTACGAACATCGTTGGTTCTGATTTGATTTGAGAATAGCCCACACTCAAATCGAAGTTTTGATAAGATAATAGATCCAACAACTGATCACACGGACCAATCAATGTAGATATCATCTTTCTTCAACACACACACAAAAGATATCCCTTGAAGGGAACTAAGTCAGGCAAGCTTTTATCTTCCAACTCTCCAAGTTGTTGTTTAGCTTAACCAAGTAGTTCAGGGTATCCAACACAGATTCTTGGAGAACGGGCGGTTTATAAGAAAACCAACTTGATAACGAACTCAACATAGCGGCCAGGGAACAACCTGGTAATACTTCTGAGAAGATATTCGGAAATCATGAACCACCGATATGTTGCTAAGCCCGAGAACAATCTTGCTTTTTAGGGCAAGATGATATGATCAAAAGAGCGAGAGATTGACACAATCCTAACTCATTGATCGGAGAGTGCACCAGAAATAAGGACTAGGTACACGATCATTCTTAGAATGATGATTATGTATCCAACATACTAAGAATGAGATTATCGTCCATTAACTATCAAGCAACGGAGTTGCTAGGAGTATTGATTTCACACATCATGATTCACTTATCAGTATTCCAGTTACAATAACATGGAGATCGAGAATGAACGATGATGGCGAGAAGTATCAATGTATCAAGAGTTCATAGGAGGTTGTGCAATTCCCATGACACACATGACATGCAAGAGGTTAACACTCCAAGGTAGAACAAAGCAAAAGCTGGATTGGCATTTTGATCTGTGGAATACAACTGCTTTGACAAAATCCTAGATATGGATAAGGTACTGGAGTTTGTTTCTCATAGTCATTCCGAAATAGAATGGATTGACGGACCATAAGAGTAAAAGGCATCGATGAACACGAATGCACAACTACTCCAGACTATCAATTGATAGACGGGGTCATAATATAACTAAAGGGGACAACTCAAAGGAACATATAACTTTCTGAGTTGTGGATGCATAGATTAGCATGTCGAACTTCCAACATATTTCTTCCGGATAACCCATGCAGAAAGGTAGGACTGGCAGAATCACAACATGGAATCGAGAGCTCATCAAGAGCACTCCGATTGTGATCTTTCAGTTCAATGAGCAACTTCTGCCATAAGTATTTCATGGTATTTGGAAGAATGGCATACCACGGACCTCGAGGGCTATCACAAGGTTACTAATATCCTAAAGGAACGAGCAAACACTAACAACACGAGATAGTAGGGTGGATCTCGGGTCCAAGAACCCAGGAGTAGAATGCCTACTACTAAATGGCATCACGGGATGCTTTCGAGAATGATGGTCAGAATCATCACACTGGGAATATAGAGCATTGCTAGATTACCGGTGATTCTCTGAGACACCTAGGGTCATAATAATCACTCCAACATATTTGTCAAGGTAACAGAGTACCTCAACACACTGACTAGTGTGGTTAATCTGGCCTAAAAGGACATCGGAAACATGGAGAAGGGATTTGCAAATGCATCAGACTATTTAGAAACCTGGGATGACTCGGACAACATAACGGCTGTAAATGCTCAAAAAGATTTTGAGATCCAAGCAAAAAGGGAGCATAACCACTTGACATCATAATGTCAAGGTTCTGAGATCAACAGTTGAACACATAGAAGTAGTAGGAACTGAACTGAGGGTTGAATCCACATTAACGTGATCCTGATAAATAGAATGAGAATCCTAGTTTCTCCACCCCGTAGAAAAGAAGAAGGTGATTCAGATCAGAAGGTCATAGGGTAAAGGAGTACAAAGAGCCTTATGTTCCCTTCCACAATCAATTCCCTTATTATAACTAAAGAGTTTCTAGACACGACTTTTACTAGTTTGGCTTACTAATCCTACAGGCAGTCAGGCTCTAATACCAAAGCTGTCAGGATCCCGATCCTAAGTCACACAGGTCTAGCGTGTAACACATCCTATCACTTTGTGGCCTCACGCACGGTATCCCCACGGGTGCCACCTTACCTGGCCCGGGACCATTTGCGCATTTTGGCACACGTATATGATAGTGTCGCTAGCATCCATATGACAGAGAACCTAGGCCGACATGACTAGTTATAAACCAAAAGTGGCGCTAAATTATAGAGACACGCATACATGACCCAGCAACGAACGTGTCGGTCATCAACGTATGAACCCAAGTCATAGCAAGCTACAAGGACTTAAAGGAACAACACGTGACATTTCCCCTAAGGGACAGACACAGGAACGAAGAAGGACACATGCCGGCCAGCCTAAGTGTTCCGGAGCAGTAGCAAGCTACCAAGGCTCAGTGGAAGCACTAGGAGGCATTTCCCTGTAAGATAGGCAAACAACTAGGTGTCGGATCCCACACATGGCAATACACATTACACGTACGCATAAAATGCAAGTATGTGTTGTACAACATGGCATCACAACATAACTCAACAACTCATATAGATAAAGGCCCAGAAGAGCCATCATAGCATTTATTACAAACAGAGGTCACATGACCCAACATACAGAGCATACAGGCAATGGAAGCATAACATGTCTGAGTATAGACAACTATAAATGAAAAAGGCTGAGAAGCCTGACTATCTACAAGACCCTCCCAAGGGTACAAGATCGTAGCTAAGGTAACAAGCCAAACGTCGAAGTCCACGCGGAACCACTAGTGAGCCTGAAGTCTCTCTGCAAAACATAAATTAAGCAAACGTGAGTACAAAGGTACTCAGCAAGACTTACATCAGAACTAGCTACATATGCATCAGTATCAACTAAAGGGGTGGTGGAGTTTGACTGCAGCAAGCCAGCTTTGACTCGGTGGCTATCCTAAACTACGACTTCAAGTAACTCTTTTGAGGTGGCGCACACGAGTCCACATATTCACCAATCAATACACCACTATGGATCCGCTCCCGTCTCCCTACGGGAAGGCCATCCATAGCACTCACGCTTATCTTGCGTGTTTTAGAGTATCCACTTCCACTTGTCTATGAACTGTACAGGTAACCCAGAAGTCCTTTACCGTGGACACGGCTATTCGAATATATCATTTATAACCCTGCAGGGGTGTACTTCTTCACACACGTTCTCACCACTTACCGCCGTTTACACGACATGTACTCGGCAACCTTCAAGCGGAAGCCCAGCGAGGGTGTCGGCCACGACCTGACTAACCACACAAGTCCCTAGTCCAGGTTTATCACGTATTTGGGTTCCATCCGTGGGGAGATCCGGCCGGGGTGTCGCTCACGGCCCCAAACGATGTGTACAGGGTTCCCGAGCCACCAAACGGGCGACCGGTACACCGTGCCATGTACCTACCGTCTCACAGCCCACCCCGAGGGTCAGCGCTGCGCACGACCTCGAGTAAACTACAAATACCAGAAACTAGGTTCAACTCCTGGACAGAGAACAAGGGCAGTTAATAAGTCGAGAGAGCTTGGAGCGCCCGGAGCCCAATGCGTGGTAGTAGCTGTTCATGGATCAACCAACACA
The DNA here is from genome assembly GCA_902687465.1 of Secale cereale. Classification (NCBI taxonomy): domain Eukaryota; kingdom Viridiplantae; phylum Streptophyta; class Magnoliopsida; order Poales; family Poaceae; genus Secale; species Secale cereale. Next base: position 140,196,250 of record LR738711.1, read on the forward strand.
GAACTCAGTTCCTGAGGACGGTTTCAATGAGACGATCCACCATGTACTCCTACATGGCCTCTCATCGCTACATTTACCAAATCGTGTTCACACACTTAGCTCACACATAGTAGGACATGTTCGTCACCATTCCAATTCATCACCGATAAATCAGACCTGACACAACTCTAAGCAATAGCAGGCTTAACCAGAAAGCATGAAAGAGTAGGCACAACATGGCTCAAACAACTCCTACTCATGCTAGTGGGTTTCAACTATTTACTGTGGCAATGACATGTCATGCAGAGGAAAGGGGTTCAACTACCGCAGCAGGTAACAGTTGAAGGATTGCTGTCCTAATGTAGTAAAAGAGAGCAGGAGCGAGAGAGTGGGATTGTATCGGAATGCTCAAAGGGTTTTGCTTGCCTAGCACTTTTGAAGATATCACTGTGTCTTCATCAGTGTCATCGTTCACATCGTCGGAACAGCGTTTACTGAGAGGGGACAAACACCGGCAAACAAAAGAGAACACAATCAATGCAATGAAACAACATGATGCATGATCATGACATGGCAATATGCTGTTGATTGAGCTAATGCAACTAGCAACCATATTAAATGAAGTTGGTTTGAACCAAAGGTTCAAATTCAAACTCCATATGTGATTATTCAAATGCCATTTAATTGATTTGACCTGGTCAGCAGGCATAAGTTGCTTAAACATGCATGATAATGCCATAAAAAGATTCTTCATATTTTTCTGATCATTTTTCATATATAAATTATTTTCATCTGAGCTACGGTTGAAGTTTAAAGCATTTTCTGAAAATAAATAAATCATTTAGATTTATATAAATTCCAGAAAAGGCTTTACTGCGTCAGCATGACGTCTGTGTGACGTCAGCAAGTCAACAGTGCGGCCAGGGTCAAACCTGACCAGTGGGCCCAACTGGTCAGTCTCTCAGTACTAACTAAAAAGTTTAACACTAAACTAATAGTTAACAGGGGCTGGGCCCCACGTGTCAGTGACTAACTAGCTAACCAAAAATTAGTACTAACCTAGGTTAATTAGCAGGGCGGGCCCCACTGGTCAGTGACCCAGGGGATCATTAGGTTAGTGCCTAACGGTGTTTTCACCGGAGTTAAGCCGCCGGCGACAGCCGAGACGGCGGAGGATGTCGGAATCCGTCCTCCGGCGACCATTCGGGCGGCGGAGGGCATCTACGCGCTGCTTAGGCTCGCGCGCAGCTAGTGGTGCAGACGGCATCACCAGGGTGGCCAAAAACGACGACGGCGAGCAGCGCGGCGGCGGCCGGAGTTCGGGAGCCGGCGGTTTCGACGCTACGGTGCACGGCAGGAAGAATAGGTGACGGTTTTGGGGTCCTGGCGTTGCACAGAGCATGGTGGTGTGCTCTGTTACAGCCCTAGGTGGCAGTGTCCGCGGTGGCGACATGGCTGGCGGCGGGGAGCTCTCAGCTCCGGTGAACACGGCAGCTACGTGGCGCAAACAAGGCAGGGGAGGAAGGGGTTCAGTGCAGGGGCTCACAGCGGGGCTAGCGAGCTCGAGGGAGAGGTCGGGGGCGCTCTGTAGCTCCCGAATCGATGGCGAGGAGCTCCGGCGATCCGAGGATGAAGACGACAACGTGAAGGCGATGCAGAGCTTCCGGCGAAGCATGGCTCAGTGAAGAGGCAGAGGGCGTCGCGGCGGTCCTTCTCAACACACCGGGGAGGCAAGAGAGGGACGGGGAGCGCGGTGGTTCACGGCGGCGCTGCCGTGGCCGCGTCGGCCATCGTGGGAGAGAGCGAGGGAGAGGGCAGGAGGGGAGAAAGGGCGTCCAGGGGATTAGGGCGGCGTCGAGGAGGTGTTTCGAGGCATCGCCGCGCTGTCCAGGCGATGCAGGCGAGCAGAGAGCTGCGTGGTGAGCTCGGGCGCGCCGGTGCTCACCTCCCTGCCTGCTTGGCGGGAGGAAGCAGCTGACTGGCAGTTGGGCCAGTTGGGCCGGCCCAGCCAGGTAAGTGGCCCAGGTAGGTGCTCTCTGTTTTTTTCTTTCTGATTTCTATTTTCTTTTCTTTGTTTATTTCCGTTGCCACTGTTTTGAATTTAACAAATTCAAATAAGTGCCAAAACATCCTCTGAGTATTTTTATGTTTCCCATGGACTTTTCCAGGAGCACATAAATTAATTCAAAGTTATCTGGAAATATATTCTATATATATTATGAATATAACTCCAAATTCAAATACAATAAGGATTTAAATTTAGTTCCCAAAATATTCCTAAAAATGTTCATTATTTTTGGTTTGGTGCAAAAGCCTTGCCAAAAATGTCAAACAATTAATAAGAACACTTTGGAAACATTGAATGCAATTTTTTTAACTGGACCTATTTGAAAATTGAAGTGCTAGGGTTTGATCATCCCCATTTCATGTTTTTGCAGAAAGTAAACATGATGCACACTCTAGCTAGTCCTAATGCATGCACTGACTAGGGATGTGACACGGGGTCAACGTCAACATTGCCCTTGAGCGACCGTGCTGTTTTTCTGGACTACGAGTTTTTATCCGCCGTCACCGCCTCCTCGAGCGTCGTCTTGAATAACCCTTTACTGGAATTGTGCGTAATTAAGTATATAATAATCCTATAAAATATTGTCGCGTTCCGATGGAGGAATCTCCAGCGATCTACGATATACCGGAGCCTTGTCGAATCTGGATGGGAACATGGACGAGTTTGGGGTGAGGAGTCTAGCGTCTGACTCATATGTCTTTTGGAAGATCCAACCGTTCATCTTTTGCGGAATTCCTATATCTACCACCCCTCGAACTTCCAGCTCGATCCGACCGTTCAAACTCCGGGAACCATCCGATGAGTGTACCAATTTTCGGATCTATTTTTTGCGCGAATACGAATCCGACCCGAGTTCATGTTTCTTAATGAACGGGATATTGGACAACCTTTTTGAAGGAATTTTTTTCTAGCGTATTATGTGTTGTTTTTAAGCCTCCTCTGAGGTAATCTTCACCATCACACTGGTGTCAAACCAGTCCGGCAATACTGCTCCACGGCTGCCGACCTACGCTAGACACGTCGTCGCTTTGTTGAGTTGAGCTCAACTTCTCCGGATAATCATCTCGGCAAGCCGAACAAGAGTTCGGAATCGAAAAGGATAAAACATCACCAACAACGTTGCCCCACAGATTAGACGAAGCGGGCACACCGGCATCGCCGCATGGTCACTTCATCAAGCCGGCATTAACCGCGTCACAAGTTACGACCTGTGTCGTCATGACCACACTGTTGCTTCTTCAAGCTGGTGTCCATCGTGCCGAACTGCTTCAACGCCTCGGCTGACATGGCAGCTACAACATCTCCTTACTGACCTGCTCCGTCACCTCGGCTAGACCGGGGGCTGCACCATATCTTCATCAAACCTACTTCGGTGACTTCGGCGTTATGAGCCAACCTGCTTCGACTCATCGGCTGACATGGAGGCTTCGACACCTCGGCTTGACCGGGGGCTCCGCTATTTCTTCATCAACATGCTCCGCTGACTTCAGCGTCACCGGCCGACCAACTTCGACACATCGGCTGGCGTGTTCAGACCGGGCCGCGCTGTCACCTCGGCCTGCCGATATCGTCGTCCCACCTCCGTCAACACAATTGTCTCGTCGGCTTGGTGTGCTGCCCTGTGTTGGCAACCCCGCACTGTTTGCTTCATCAACCTACTCGGCCGGAGACTTCGACGTCATCCGCCACACGTGGCTAGATCGGGGGCTTCACCTCTTCGGATTGCCGAAGCTCTTCGCTCGGCAACCTCGGGACCGGTTTGGGGGCTGGGACCTCGTCCCTTCGTAAGCTCGGGCTGCGTCACCAATGATGAACACATTAACCAGCTAAGTCATTTTCATGCTCAAGTTTCTTTGTAATGTTTATTTTTTGTTTGGTTCGACCAAACATTATATTTGTGTTTAAAAAAGCATTTTTCTAAAATAATGTTTATTACAAATGGTGTTTGTTAAAAACAATTTTCTTTACCCAAGTTAACTGGGGGCTCTTCAAATTATATGAGCCGTTCTATAGTAAATATGTTTTCTTCTTGGTCGTTGCAAAGTCTTTTTCTAGCACTCCCTTTTCGACACGAGTGTGTGATCAATAGCCGAATAGTCTGTTTCTCTTTAAATGCCGCTCGAGTTTAGTTTCCTAAACTGGCCTCGGAGAAGCACTCCACCTTCGGGATAAGGAGGTTGGAGCCAAAGGCTGACCTGCTTGAAGTTTCGAGATTGGATGTGTCATGTTAAAGCACGACAGAAGCACAATTTTTTAAGACCAATGTTCGGATTGGCACAAAAATCTTGATTTAGTTCAGACGTCAAGCTTTTACATAAGTTTTTTTTGGCTTTTCGAGCTTATGGCACCTTTCTCGCCGAACTACACCACGGCGTTGACAAAATACGCGCCACAACGGGACTAGTTCCCGAGCAGTGCAATGCCAGATGCCTTTAAAGCATGGGCAACATTAACAGGGGGCTGGACTACAACCGAACCCACAAAAAGCCAAGGTACTCCAAGTAGTCTTCGGCAAAACATTCTCGGATATTGCTTTATATGCATCAGTTTCAAATTGTGTCTTCGGTCAATAGTTGGATTGCCCCGCTCCTGTGATTGCTTCCTACGTTCCGCTTTGTTCGGCTAGGTGTGCAAAGGGAGAACCACTGTGATTGTGCTTCCAGCTTGAATGGTTAAGCGCCTCAGTGGAGAAAGCCGAAAACTGACTGTCACAATGGGCGTAAACTGGTCAGCAATCCGATGACGTTTTCAAACTATAGATCGATAGCGACTACCCCATGTTAAACAATGGTCCTTTCATAACATTGGCCAAAGTGTTAATGGCTAGACTTCGGTCGGTGCCGAACACTAATCGGGGACTCGTAGCTAGCCTCCACAACTTCAAGCTCCTATGACCAAGTGAAAGTTATAAAGCCCGCATATCTGATTGCCTTGTTTCCGCTAACACAACCGCCTTCGGGCATCGAGACGTCGGCTAAGGGTTGTTTCGTTATTGCAGAAACACCCTGCGTAGCATCTACATAGGGGTGGAAGCCGATGATGGGTGATGGGCCTCTAACCCCTCGTTGGTTACCCCAAGTGGAAGGTGTGAGATGCAGTGTTGTGGAAGTTTTTCCCTTAGCAAAGATGCCAAGGATCGAATCCCCAGAGACTCCTAGGTTCAACAAGTAGGTGTCAACTGCTAACGACGCCAGATATTAGCAATCAACGTGGACCTGCACACAGATACAAATAACTTTGCTCCCAACGAGTACAGAGAGGTTGTCAATCCCTCCGGCCTTGTAGTTCACAAAGGATTAAACGCAAATGATAGTAGTGATAGATAATGTTTGCAATAGTAAGTAAAAGCGAAAAGTAAATAGCGGATGTGATCAATGATGGTAATATCGACCGGAGTCTCATGATGTTCACTAGTGATGTCTCTCTCCCAAAAGACGATAAAATAGCTATGTGAGGTAAACGAATTACAGTTGGGCAATTGACAGGACCACGAACGCAAACCAATGCTGACTACATTGCAAGAAAGGTTGAGGTTCAAAGCATGGGCGGTACGCCAAAGTAAGTAGACCGAAATCCATCAATATCTACTACTAATCATCCACCTTGAGATATCTATCCAGAACATCTCGCTGGTATTAAGTTGCGAGCCCCACCCATAGTGTAAACTCAAAGCAACAGACAACTGCATTAAAAGACCTTTGCGTAAAGTAAACAATCCTTGCACCCGCGGGCACAAGCACATTTGTTTTCCCCCTTGTGGCAACAGCACATCCCCTAGACTCATGTTTCTGTCACTCAAGCTAGTCATCGAGGGGCATGAACCCACAATCAAGCATAACGTTCCCTCTTGGAGTCACTACGTATTACTTGGCCAAAGCAATAAATAACAACGGAGAACATGCAAGAATTACTTATGAACATAAATATAAAAGAGGTAGATCAAATATATTACTCAATCACAATCTGAACATAATCTCATAATCCATCGGATCCCAGCAAACTCATCATAGCAACAACATAAAGATTACATATGTGCCTCGATCATGTAGGGCAGCTCACGAGGACTAATTAGTGAAGCACAAGAACGGGAGGAGAACATCACATAGCTACTGGTCATGGACTCATGGTCCAAGGGAGACTACTCACAACTCATCCGGGAGGCGTCCATGGTGGTGGAGAAGCTCCCGATGGTGATCCTCCCCTCCGGCAGGGTGCCGGGAAGAGTTCTCCTGGTGCTCCCGATCTTGGAAGCGGCGGCGGCGGCGGAACAAAGATGAGATCGCGAAAAAGAGTTCCCGTCCCGAGGGTTTCGAGACGCTCTAAATATATGCCAAAGGGGGGCACCAGACGGGGCTCGGGGGGCCCAGGCGCACCCCGGCGCGGCCCAGGGGGGGCGCCGCCAGGGCGCCTGGGGCCCTGGTGCCCCCCCCCCCCCGGCTGTACTTCGGGCGCAAGGTAGGTTCTGGAACGCTGATTTTTTATATAATTTTTTTAGATTTTTCCTGACAGTTCTCGTAATGTGAAAACCTGAAATACAAAAACAGCCGAAAACAGAAACTGGCACTTGGGTGCACTGGATTAGTAGGTTAGTCCAAATATGATCAAAAGTGTATGGAAGTGTATGAATATCATAGCAATATCACCCAAAAGTGGCATGGAGCAAGCAGAAATTATAGATACGTTTTGGACGTATCAACATCCCCAAGCTTAATTCCTGCTCGTCCTCGAGTAGGTAAATGATAACAAGAATAATTTATGTGGTGACATGCTATTAACCATATAGGACTTTTTATAGTCATATGACAAAAGCTTACTGAGACAATGATTCTATAGTAATTAAGTTGCCTCATGAGAAAATCACAAATGACTGAAAGTTTTACAATATGAAACTGAAACATCAAAAAGATTTGCAATGAACATGCTGTGCAAATATGATAGTGATATCTAGCTTGCCCCCTTTAGTGAAGCAAAATATAAATGCAGGGGCACCTTCAAGGTTTAAGTGATGACTAGATACAATGATTTCAAAATAAACGATATCACAATCATCCAAAAGACAATGCTACTTTGGAACAATGCACATTACACTTAGAATGACAATCATGCTCTCAGTAGTTGGTGCTTGAAGAAAGAAGGTGGAGACTCAAAAAGTAAAAGAATGGTTATGTGCTAGAGCTTTTTGTTTTGAACACATAGAAGCAATTTTGTCAACGGTAGTAGTAATTCATATGTGTCATGCATAAGACATCCTATAAGTTGGAAGCCTCATGCATCGAATACCAATAGTGCTCGCACCTTGTCCTAATTAGCTCGGATTTCCATGGGTTATCATTGCACTACATATGTTTCAATCAAGTGTCACAAAGGGGTACCTCTATGCCACCTGTACAAAGGTCCAAGGAGATAAATCGCATTTGATTTCTCGTTTTTGATAGATCTCAACTTGAGGACATCCATACCGGGACAACATAGAAAATAGATGATGGACTCCTCTTTAATGCTTAAGCATATTCTCATAAGAGATTGAGGATTAATGTCCAAGCTAAAACTTCCACCATGATACATGGCTTTGGTTGGCGGCCCAATGTTCTTCTCTAACAATATGCATACTCATTCAACCCATGGCAAATCACCCTTACTTCAGACAAGACGAACATGCATAGCAACTCACATGATATTCAACAAAAGTGTGACAATTGATGGCGTCCCCAGAAACATGGTTACCGCTCAGCAAGCAACTTATAAGAAATAAGATACATAGGCAACATATTCTTTACCACAATAGTTTTTAAGCTACTTTCCCATGAGCTATGTATTGCAAAGTTAGTCTGCTTAGTACAGGTGGAGGTTAGCAAAAGACTGGGAGCGACCAACTAAGAGAGCAATGACGGTCATAATCATGCAGAGCGACAAAGCAACATTGAATCAGGCATGGTAGTTATATCGCTACTCAGAAATAAAAGATCATCAAGGCTTGACAGACTTTCTTTACAGTCTTAAATATGCGTGAGCATACACCAAGTCAATCAAAATAAATTCTCGAAGGAAGATATTACTAAACCATACCACATCATAGGCAAACAAATCAAGTTGGTACTCCAATAACACATTGGGAATCCCCCAGCTATTTGAGACTAACCATATAAGAAAACCTGAACTACTAAGCGCCATTATGCACGTAGCATCCTTATCATAGACATATCAACCAATGCAACGGAAGCAAACTCTCTTAATAAGATAAGCATGATAATTAAAGAGAGTTCAAGCAACCAACTAAACAAAAGCTCTTTGAAAAGATAAGCATGAATACTAAGAGCAGAGCATGATAGTAGCTATTAAAAGACAAAGAACACACACATCAAAGATAGACATGAAAATTCTATGTTATGTTCTAGGTAGAAGTGGAGCGTGTTTCTCTCCCACATAAAGAACGCTGAGTTCCGACTCGTTATGAAAAACTAAAAAGAAAACTAAAAGCAAGACGCTCCAAGCATAGCACTTAACACATGAAGTGATAAAAATATAGCGGAACGAAAGACGAACTGATAATGTTGATGGAGAATGGGATGCACGGGGGCATCCCCAAGCTTAGACGCTTGAGTCTCCTTGAATATTTCTTGGGGGTGCACAGGGGCATCCCCAAGCTTGAGCGCTTGACACTCCTGAATCTTTTTATCATCTTCCCTCACACACTTGAAAACTCCCTTCATACATAACTCATCATAATCTGATTAGCGAGGTTAGTACCCTTAATAAAATAATTGTTCCTTGCTGGAAATAAAGATATTCTTGAAGTTCTACTGTTTCTCAAGATTGCCAAAAGGTTTTTGCAAAGAAAAATCAAGCTCTTGGTTTGCAAAATGAAGGAAAAGCAAAACAGGACAGAATCTGTGAAAAACAGAACAGCAGGTAGTAAAGGATTTGTTCGGGGCACTTCTGCAACTCAAATCAAAAAACTCAGAACAGATGCACGAAAGACAATTATATAGAGAACGCTGTCGAAAAAATTCAGACCAAAAAGATGATCTGGTTATTTTATACGAATTTTTCTATCCAAGGACAGAATCTGTTTCCTGGACAGCACCTCACAACTTTTGAACTTTCTAGCAATCAGAGGCTATACTTGGCACAAATATGAAAAGCAAAGATAGAATGATGATGCTACTATAGTAAACAACATCAAGACACAACAAAAGCAAAATATAGAAATTTATTCATGTGGGCTGCCTCCCAAAAGCGCTTTCTTTTATGCCTTTAAGCTAGGCATAATGCATATAGATCAAGTTTTATCAAGAGTAAAAGAATAGCTAGCCCGTACAACGGACTCAAAAGGTAACTTGATCTTCTTTCGAGGGAAGTGTTCCATCCCTTTCTTGAGAGGAAACTGAAATTTTATATTACCCTCTTTCATGTCAATGATAGCACCAACGGTGCGTAAAAAGGGACGTCCCAAAATAATTGGACATGAAGGATCGCATTCAATATCCATAATAGTGAAATCAACGGGAACATAATTATCATTAACAACGATAAGAACATCGCCGATACTCCCCAAAGGTTTCTTTATGGAAGAATCAACGAGACGAACACCAAAAGAACAAGAATCATAAGGTTTCAATTTAAGCATATCATATATTCTTTTGGGCATAACAGAGGTACTAGCTCCAACATCACATAATGCATAGCAAGAGAAGTCATTCAATTTAATTTTTATCATAGGATCCCAACCATCTTCTAGCTTTCTAGGTATGGAGGCTTCTACTCTAAGTTTCTCCTCCCTAGCTTTGATGAGAGCATTAGTGATATGCTCTGTAAAGGCAAGGTTAAGCGTGCTAGTGCGGGGGTCTCTAGACATCTTGTGAAGGAAATCAATAACTTCGGTAAGAGTGCAATTATCAAAATCAAGGTCACGAGCATCAAGTAAAGTGGTAGTGGTGTCCTTTAGGTTCACTTGTTTGGTAGTTTCTATAGTCATAGCATCACCATTAATAGGTCCATTGGGACCAGGAGTACATTGGGTGCTAAGAGTTTGGATATCCTCAACAACTTGGATAGTAGCAACAGTGTGGTGGGTAGGAAGGCTCTTAATTCTATCTTCTTCCTCCCTTTCTCTAGCCCATCTTTCTTTAAGTTTAGCCATCATCCTAATGTTTTCATTAATTTGCACTTGAATAGCATTTATAGGAGTGACTTCCCTCTCCTCAAGAGGAGAAGTTTTAATTTTTAGCAATTTTACCTCATTGGCTAAATGGTCTACCTTAAAAGAAAGATCATCTAGTTTATGTAGTTTTTCTTCTACACTCTTATTAAAGGCTTTTTGGGTAGTGATGAAATCTTTAAGCATAGTCTCTAGTTCAGTAGTGGAGTTCTTTGTGATAGGATAAGCATTGTTGTTCCCATAAGAATTAGAGGGGAACGGTCTAGGATTGCTACCAAAGTTACTCCTATAAGCATTGTTGTTAAAATTGTTTCTAGAGATAAAGTTCACATCTACGTGTTCTTGAGCAATCAAAAAGAATTTAAAGGAACATCACGAGGATCAACAGAAGATTGCTTCGAAAGTAGAGACATGATCAAGTCAACTTTTTCATTTAAGGAGGAAATCTCCTCGACAGAGTTTACCTTCCTACCTGTTGGAGCGCGTTCGGTGTGCCATTGGGAATAGTTGGTCATCATCTCATCGAGAAGCTTTGTGGCAGCACCAAGTGTAGTTGACATAAAAGTTCCTCCCGCGGCCGAATCTAACAAGTTTCGCCAGGTAAAGTTCAAGCCTGCATAAAAAGTTTGGATAACCATCCAAGTAGTCAAACCATGAGTAGGGCAGTTCTTGATAAGAGATTTCATACGTTCCCAAGCTTGCGCAACGTGTTCATTATCCAATTGTTTAAAATTCATTATGTTACTTCTAAGTTGGATAATTTTAGCAGGTGGATAGTATTTTCCGATAAAAGCATATTTGCACTTGTCCCATGAATCTATGCTATTTCTAGGCAAAGACTGAAACCAAATTTTAGCTCCTCCTCTCAAGGAGAAAGGAAAAAGCTTAAGCTTAACAATATTACCATCTATTTCTTGGTAATTTTGCATATCACAAAGTTCAACAAAGTTGTTTAAGTGTAAAGCAGCATCATCTCCAGCACCGGAGAATTGATCTTTCGTGACTAAGTTTAGTAAAGCAGGTTTAATTTCATATGAAGGTGCTGAAGTGGCAGGTGTAGTGATAGGTGTGCTGATAAAGTAATCGTTGTTGTGACTAGTGAAGTCACACAACTTGGTGTTCTCGGTGGAACCCGTAGTAGCAAGCAAGCAAGATAACTATTTTTGTGATTTTCGATAAAAGGTACTAAAGCAAAAACTGAAAGGTAAACTAACAAGACTAAAAAGCAAAGGTAAAAGATAGCATGCAACTCCCCTATCCTAAAGAGTGGAGTCCCCGGCAACAGCGCCAGAAAAACTCCTTGATGGGCCTCTAACCCCTCGTTGGTTACCCCAAGTGGAAGGTGTGAGATGCAGAGTTGTGGAAGTTTTTCCCTTAGCAAAGATGCCAAGGATCGAATCCCCAGAGACTCCTAGGTTCAACAAGTAGGTGTCAACTGCTAACGGCGCCAGATATTAGCAATCAACATGGACCTGCACACAGATACAAATAACTTTGCTCCCAACGAGTACAGAGAGGTTGTCAATCCCTCCGGCCTTGTAGTACACAAAAGATTAAACGCAAATGATAGTAGTGATAGATAATGTTTGCAATAGTAAGTAAAAGCGAAAAGTAAATAGCGGATGTGATCAATGATGGTAATATGGACCGGAGTCTCATGATGTTCACTAGTGATGTCTCTCTCCCAAAAGACGATAAAACAGCTATGTGAGGTAAACGAATTACAGCTGGGCAATTGACAGGACCACGAACGCAAACCAATGCTGACTACATTGCAAGAAAGGTTGAGGTTCAAAGCATGGGCGGTACGCCAAAGTAAGTAGACCAAAATCCATCAATATCTACTACTAATCATCCACCTTGAGATATCTATCCAGAACATCTCGCTGGTATTAAGTTGCGAGCCCCACCCATAGTGTAAACTCAAAGCAATAGACAACTGCATTAAAAGAACTTTGCGTAAAGTAAACAATCCTTGCACCCGCGGGCACAAGCACCGTTGTTTTCCCCCTTGTGGCAACAGCACATCCCCTAGACTCATGTTTCTGTCACTCAAGCTAGTCATCGAGGGGCATGAACCCACAATCAAGCATAACATTCCCTCTTGGAGTCACTACGTATTACTTGGCCAAAGCAATAAATAACAACGGAGAACATGCAAGAATTACTTATGAACATAAATATAAAAGAGGTAGATCAAATATATTACTCAATCACAATCTAAACATAATCTCATAATACATCGAATCCCAGCAAACTCATCATAGCAACAGCATAAAGATTACATATGTTGTAGGATCGAAAGTATGTCTAGAGGGGGGGGTGATTAGACTACTTGTAAATATAAAAATTCTGCCTTTTGACAATGAACAGTTTTTGGCAGATTCAGAATTTTGATCAAGTCAAGCATCACCCTACACATGCAATTCTAGAGTATAGGCAGCGGAAAGTAAATTGCACATGTAGTAAAGAGAGGTGGAGAAGAGCAAACGCAATTTTGGAGACGCGGTGATTTTTCCCGTGGTTCCGATAGGTGGCGCTATCGTACATCCACGTTGATGGAGACTTCAACCCACGGAGGGTAACGGCTGCGAGAGTCCACGAAGGGCTCCACCCACGAAGGGTCCACGAAGAAGCAACCTTGTCTATTCCATCATGGCCTACGCCCACGGAGGGCTAGCCTAACTCGGGGTATATCTTCACGAAGTAGGCGATCTCCTTGCCCTTACAAACTTCTTGGTTCAACTCCACATCTCGACGACGGAGGCTCCCAAGCGACACCTAACCAATCTAGGAGGCACCACCCTCCAAAAGGTAATAGATGTTGTAGATGATGATGAACTCCTTGCTCTTGTGCTTCAAATGATAATCTCGCCAACACTCAACTCTCCTCACTGATTTGGCTGTGGTGGAAGAAAGGATTGAGTGGAAAGCAACTTGGGAAGGCTAGAGATCAAGCTTCATATGGTGGGAGTGGAGAAACTTGATCTCAACACAAGGGTAGGTAGTTCTCTTCTCATTAATGTAAGGTAGGAGTGGTAGTTCTTTCTGATGGCTCTCTCCACGAATGAAGAGGGGGTGGAGGGTTATAAATAGCCTCCACACAAAATCCAACCGTTACACACATTTGAGCAATCTCGGTGGGACCGAAGTGGACAACTCGGTGAGACCGATAGTTCAAATAATGTGAACGTTGGGGTTTTCGGTGGGACCGAATATACAATCTCGGTTAGTCCGATTCGTGCAATGACAAGAGCATGCCAGTTTCGGTGGGACCGACTTCATCATCTCGGTGACACCGATTTGATGACAGAAGGTTACAGAACCTTGGCAACTCATGTTTCGGTGAGACCGAGTTCAGAATCGGAAAATCCGAGTTTACTAGGGTTTGGCTTATGGCTGAGGTGGTTCATCTCGGTGTGACTGAGTATGGAATACGGTGGGACCGAGATTACTTATGAGTGTCTATGGCAGTGAAAGTTGCTGATAGTTTAGGAGATGTATCACTAAGCACTTGAGCAACCAGATCATCATCATAACCTCATCCCCTTTTAATAGTATTGGCTTTTCCTATGGACTCAATGTGATCTTGGATCACTAAACCAAAAATGGAGTCTTGAGCTTTTGCCAATGCTTGCCTTAGCATTTTGAGAGGTCCACTTCTTCAGACCTTGCCATACCCATATCACAGAACTTCTCTGAAATGATTCTCAAGTAACTATTAGTTCAATGATATATATGTTGTTATTAATTACCAAAACCACCCGGGGATTAGTTGCACTTTCAATCTCCCCCTTTTTGGTAATTGATGACAACATATAGATCAAAGCTTCGATAAAGGATATAATCAATGAATAATATCGTCGCTTTGAGAAGTATGTGATAAGCAAGAGCTCCCCCTAAATTTGTGCATTATTTAAGATTTGCGTTTGAATGCAAATGCACAATCGATTAGGATCATGGGTCACTCTTCCATGTCACATACATCTTGATGGAGCGCACAAAATGATAAGAATGAACAGCATGCACCCAATCACCAAGACATGAGTAAATAGTCATACGAGATAGGAATGGCATATGATAAGCATTAAGCACACATTAAAGCATAGTACGACCAAGCACTCATTAAGATAGAATCAAACGGAGTATCAAGCACACTGAATGTCTCGAAAACCAAAAGTATCTCAAAGAAACCGCAAAAGAACGAAAGAGCAAAAGCGCAAAGACAACAGCAATCTCTCTCTCGAAGCCCTATGATCTATACAATTTCTCCCCCTTTGGCAACAAGTTACCAAAAAGTTCGAAAAAGCATAGAGCTAAGCGTCACTGTGGACTCTGCTGGCGGCTCCCGTCTGGGTTGATGTCGGAGTGGATATGACAGCATCGGCGAAGACTTCAGCTGATGTCTGTGCTGGAGGAGTGGACACTGGAGCTGGAGCTGGAGTAACTGCTGGAACTGTGGGAGGTGCTGAAGCTGTAGTCCTGGTGTCAGTCACTGGAATAGCAGCTGATCGGGATCCTTTGGGAACCAGAGCAGTCTGTCGATGAGAATCCTGGACTAAGTCATCCTGCAACTCACGCATAAGCTCTGCCTTGTCCTGCTTTGCTTCCTCAATGTCTGCCTCGAGCTTGTTGATGGTCACTTGTACTTCAGTCAGCTTCACGTCCAGAGCGTGGATCTTCTCGTCAACAATCCTCTCTAAGCTCTCCTGAGACTGTTCAATGCTGTCCAGGCGTTGTTCAATCCTTTGAGTAGCTTCAAGAATTTGCTCTCCGAAACTCTTTGGTTTAGCTGCTGTTGCTGCTGCTTTGTCAGCTTTGGCTTTCTTAGCAGCTGCGATCTTGGCTTGACCTTCAACAGATGTCGGATCCTCCTCATCCATCACAACAACATTGTCTTCATGCTCTGGCTGCAACGGTAAATGTTTTCTATCCAACAAGAATGTGCCCGTGCCAAACTTGGCATTGATAAGCATCTGAATCTGCGGGGCAAATCCACATGACCTTTTCTGGTCAGCTGCAGTCCTCTTAATGGTCTCTACCATCAAGTCCATCACCTTGAAAGGTGCTTTCTCATCAAGTATATGCAGCATGTTGATAGAGTATCCTCTGATCATGTGATGATCTCCAGATTTGGGCATCAAGGTATGCCTCAAAATGGTATTAGTGGTAGGTAAGCCTGCCTGGAGATGGTAGACTAAGCCGAGCTTCCAGATTTCCAAATCCTCTGCTGGAACCTCTTTGTACATGTTTTTCATGGATTCATGATTCTTCTTTGGAATCCCATATACATCAATATCATCTTCTCGTTGCACTGGAGCATTCAGAATTTCTGCCCATTCTTCAACAGAAGAAGAAAACCTTTGACCTTCAGTCATCCACGTAATCTTTCCATCAGGGTAGAAGTGAGCTGTGGCATAAAATTGCATTATCATCTCATCGTTCCAACTGGTCAATTTCTGACCTACAAAATCTGCAACTCCACATGCAGTGAAACTTTCATGCACATGTGGAAAGAAATCTCTGTGCTCTTCGCTGTCAATGTACTTCCAGTCAACATATCTGGTGTCTGCGACTATGGGCTTCTTGTCCATCAGCACGGTCTCATAGAAGTCCTGCTGCTCTCTGGTGTGAAATCTGGGATCTACAGCAGTTCTTCTCCTCACGGTATATGGGTCAGTTTGTCTCCATAGCCTGAGACCTCTATCTTTCCTTGCCTTCATATCCTCAGCTTGAGGATGAGCATCATTATGGAGTGGCAGTTTTGGACGAAGTTTCAGCAAAACTTGTCCTTCATCGTCAGACTCAGCTGGTGGCACATCATCCTTGTTCTTTTCAGACGCTGGAATGTTTCTGATGGTCCTCTTGGGCTTGGCAGCAAGCTTTGCTGGAGCTGCCTTAGCTGGAGCAGATTTCTTGGGCTTTGATGTGGCTCCAGCCTTAATGGCATCACCCATGAGCTTCGGCTTCTGAGGAGGAGGCTGGGGTGCTTCCTCATCCTCATCCTCTACTGCTGCATCTGCATGAGAATCAATATACATATCTGCTCGAGCTTCTGACACATGCACTACCCTCTTTCTCTTGGTGGTTTTCTTCACTTTGCTTGCAGCTGCCTCTCCCAAATTCAGCTTCTTAGCAACAGTTGACTGCTTGACTTTGCTGGTGCCCTTCTTAGATTGTTGACCTTGTTGCTCTTTGGCAACAACCTTCCTTTTAGGCTTTGAGGTCACCTCTTCCTCAACAACAAAATCTGAATCCTCATCATCTGAATTCCTCTCCTTTCTAGCTCTGGTGGCTGCAGGAGGCATGCCACTTGGTGTACTCCTCTCACCATCATCAGATGAGCTACTAGGATCAGGACTAGTGTCTGCCTCTGGAATGTCTGCAATGGGTGTCTCTGACCTGTTCTCACTGTCACTGGTATCTGACATGGCTGACAACCTGTGAATAGATAAGGTATAGGCAGAGAAGAAGAGTCATCACAAACTGCAGAAGTTTTTGCAAAAAAATGAGTTCAAATTCTAGTATTAAGTTTTCACAGAAGACATTTCGGTCAGACCGAGTTTAAGTTTTGGTGAATCCGAAGTGTTAAACAGGAGCTTGGCACACCACTTTCGGTTTGACCGAAGTGGGTTTCGGTCCTGCCGAAAACACTAGGGTTTCACAAAATCTACATTTCGGTCACACCGATTTTGCACAACTCGGTTGGACCGAAGGGTGCAGTGCAATGGCCATAGGCCAAATCGGTCATACCGAAAATATAAAATCGGTCTCACCGAGATGTGTTCCGTGGAAACCTAACCCTAAAACTTTTACTCGAATCTAGTTCAAACGAACCAATCTAGTGCACAGGAGGATTTCAATCGTGGCAAGATACTAGGCAATCCAAACGTGCATTGAATCGGAGATGGGAGCACGAGTGGGATCAAAACTCACCCTAACTTGGTGGAGTTTTTCTACGGCGGCAACGGCGTGGAGGAGATGGCCGTTGACGGCGACGGAGACCTGCGGCGAGGGCGCACAGGCGACGACGGCGACGATCCGGAGACCAAGGCGACGGCAGCAAGGGATGTGGGGGCGAAACGTTTGAAGGAGGAATCAACGCGCGCGGCCCTTGGAATATATACCCCTTTGCTGTCGGTGGGACCAAGTTGTAAAACTCGGTGGCACCGAGATGGATAACTGCTAGGCAGTTATGCACTTCGGTCACGCCGAAAATCACAACTCGGTTTCACCGAGATGAAAACCTAGATCAGTCTAAATGCTTTCGGTTCGACCGAATTTGAGTGAGTTGGTCTGACCGAAATCAATTAGAAGGTTTTGGAGATTAGCCCTTGACGGATCGGTGGCTCCGAGTGCTCCTCACCCGGAGGGTCCGAAAATGACTTGTTCAAAGTTTGTGATGTAAGCATGAATAGAATTTGAGACAAGAAACCATAGATAGCTAGGGGAGGTACTTAGGCATTCTTGTCCATCCATTTGGTCAGAAAAATCAAAACGACCAAAACAACAAATGGATGTCCTCGAATGGATAAAATCATGCATCCAACATGCTCACACAATAAGATAGCAAATGAAATATGTGTCAAACATGCACAACCAAAAACTCTAGCAACTAACACACAATTTGTCGATGACTAGGTCATCCTTATATGAGTATATTGACTTAGGAGCCAAATGAGAACATTTGATCATAGGTCATACTCATCGTTTAAGCACAAGTGGGGTTACCACTTTTACATAAAGCATTGATGTGTTCACATCATTTGAAGATGCTTTAGCTCAATTTTTTAGAGCAAAGCTCCCCCTAGATGTGAGAACCCCTTTTAAAGGGTCAAACTAACCTTGGGTTGTTGTAGAAGACTTCATGTAGATGTTGAAGATGTGGATGCTCAATGTTGATGGAGATCATCAAGAGTTGGGAGCTATCCTTTGGATTCGGGCACTTTCAATACCTACATGGGTTAGTCCTACAAGGAACAAACACGGATATCCATGGACATAGATTGACGTTCACAATAGATGATGTCCATGAAAGCAATGATTACCTTGTCCCTTGACTTACCAACAAGAGGGTTTGTGACTCCATGAACTAGTGCACGATATGGAAGTTGATTGCACAAGTTTTTTTTTACCAAAATGAATGTGAGTGAAGTATGTTGGCGGAGTCACCCTCAAGAACTTTCTAGTTCTTCTTCTTCGGGATCCACATCATCTTGATGGGAATCCTTGGGGTTGTAGTTGAGCTTGACGAAGTAGAACTTGACGTTTCCTTGGGAACCCACTTGACCATGGCTTGAGGTGCTTCAACAAATGCATCAATCTCCTCTTGAAGCTTGTCCTTGGCTTTTAGCTTGTGGTCTTGTGGTGGAAGGTCATCTTGAGCTTGTTCCACATTGGAAGAAGTAGGATCATACTTCTCCTTTTGAGGAACAAACTGTGGAGTAGGATATTGACCTTCTTCCCACTCAACACCTTCGGCGTTGAACTTTCGCTCAAAACCAATTCCTTGATTCTTCCGGTGCCTTCCTTGCTTGCGGACAATTTCCTCAAAGTTCTTGCTTCCGGCAAGGCTCTTGTAGACACCTTTCTCTATGATCCCTTTCAATAAGCTATTCTCTTGCTCAAGTGTAACTTGGCTTGAAACATTGTTAGTGGAATCAAGAGAACTACTAGAAGCAACAACATTGAATTTAGCATGGTTATTGTTACTGCTAGAGGAAGAATTTTTCTTATGCTTGTCATGCTTAGTCTTAATGGGTGGCAAGAAATTAGACAAGAGAAGTCGTTTGGCAAGATATGAAGAACTCTTCTTTCGAAGATCGTCATTGATTGCTTTTAGAAACTCATGTTCTTGCTCTAGAGTGAGCTTCTCGAAGCGTTGCTTCTCATGAGATCTTAGGAGCTCTCTATGATCTTCTTGAGTTGTTTCATGAGCTAACTTAAGAGTGTTTAGTTCTTTAGTTAGACGCTCAATCTCCTTCATAGCATTGTCATTCGACTCTTCTCGACTATAAAGACTACTAGCATGTTCATCGTTACTAGGCTCACTGGATTTATCATGCAAGAGCTCATCTTCACCAAGCAAGTCATCCTCATCACTATTGAAGTCAATGAATTCAGGGTGTGATACCTTGGGGCCTTTAGCCATGAAGCATCTTCCAATTCCCTCATTTGGTGAATCAAATAAGTCGTAGGAGTTGGAGTTGGAGGATACGAGAGCAAGACCGGCAACAACTTCATCTTGACTGTAGTCGGAGTCGGAGTGATAGCTTCCATCGGATTGATTGTCGGAGTCGGAGCCGGAGACCCATTCACCTACATGAGCTTGATGTTTTCTTCTTGTGTAGCTCCTTGATGACTTGTCTTTCCTCTCCAAATCCTTGCTTCTCCGAGAGGGTCTTCGTTCATAACGATCATCTCTACTCCTTCTCTCTTTCCGAGGTGACTCATCTCTTGAACTTCTTCTTCTTGGAGATTCTTCTCTTCTCTTGTGGGGAGCCGTACACTCATTTGAGTAGTGTCCGGGTCTTCCACAATTGTAGCAGTTTCGATCACGACTAGAAGATCTCTTTTCATCATATGATCTAGACTTTGAGCTTCTCTCTTTGCCTCTATTCTTGTAGAATTTGTTGAAGTTCTTAACCATTAGGCTTATCTCTTCATTGGAAACTAACTTGTCACTTGAGGTTGTGGGAGCATCACTTGTAGCTTTGTAAGCACCACTCGACTTGTTGTGAAGCTCTTCCTTATCCTTAAGTGTCATCTCATGAGCTACAATTCTTCCAATGACTTCGGTTGGCTTGAGAGTCTTGTAGTTTGGCATCATTTGGATCAAAGTGCACACGGTGTCATACTTTCCATCCAAAGCTCTGAGAATCTTCTTGATGATGAATCGGTCGGTCATTTCTTCGCTTCCTAAGCCGGCAATCTCATTTGTGATGAGAGCAAGCCTAGAGTACATTTCAGCGACTCCTTCACCATCCTTCATCTTGAACTTGTCAAGTTTACCTTGAAGAATATCTAGCTTTGATTCCTTCACGGACTCGGTACCTTCGTGCATTTCAACCAAAGTATCCCAAATCTCTTTTGCATTCTCAAGACGGCTGATTTTGTTGAACTCCTCGGGACACAAGGCATTGAAGAGAATGTCATAAGCTTGAGCATTGTTTTGCAACATCCGCAATTCTTCCGGTGTAGCTTCGCGATCCGGAACTTTTCCTTCCTCGAAGAATTCACCTTGCATACCAACACAAATAATGCCCCATGCGGCTGGGTTATGACCAAGAATATGCATTTTCATTTTATGCTTCCAACTAGCAAAATTTGTACCATCAAAGTAAGGACCTCTACGAAAATTACCCTCACTAGACGCCATACTCTCCTAGGTTGTGAAACCAAGCTTATGGAGTCCAATGCAAATGGAAACCAATACAATGGAGACCAAAGCTCTGATACCACTTGTAGGATCGAAAGTATGTCTAGAGGGGGGGTGATTAGACTACTTGTAAATATAAAAATTCTGCCTTTTGACAAAGAACAGTTTTTGGCAGATTCACAATTTTGATCAAGTCAAGCATCACCCTAGACATGCAATTCTAGAGTATAGGCAGCGGAAAGTAAATTGCACATGTAGTAAAGAGAGGTGGAGAAGAGCAAACACAATTTTGGAGACGCGGTGATTTTTCCCGTGGTTCCGATAGGTGGCGCTATCGTACATCCACGTTGATGGAGACTTCAACCCACGGAGGGTAACGGCTGCGAGAGTCCACGGAGGGCTCCACCCACGAAGGGTCCACGAAGAAGCAACCTTGTCTATTCCATCATGGCCTACGCCCACGAAGGGCTAGCCTAACTCGGGGTAGATCTTCACGAAGTAGGCGATCTCCTTGCCCTTACAAACTTCTTGGTTCAACTACACATCTCGACGACGGAGGCTCCCAAGCGACACCGAACCAATCTAGGAGGCACCACCCTCCAAAAGGTAATAGATGTTGTAGATGATGATGAACTCCTTGCTCTTGTGCTTCAAATGATAATCTCCCCAACACTCAACTCTCCTCACTGATTTGGCTGTGGTGGAAGAAAGGATTGAGTGGAAAGCAACTTGGGAAGGCTAGAGATCAAGCTTCATATGGTGGGAGTGGAGCAACTTGATCTCAACACAAGGGTAGGTAGTTCTCTTCTTAGAAATGTAAGGTAGGAGTGGTAGTTCTTTCTGATGGCTCTCTCCACGAATGAAGAGGGGGTGGAGGGGTATAAATAGCCTCCACACAAAATCCAACCGTTACACACATTTGAGCAATCTCGGTGGGACCGAAGTGGACAACTCGGTGAGACCGATAGTTCAAATAATGTGAACGTTGGGGTTTTCGGTGGGACCGAATATACAATCTCGGTTAGTCCGATTCGTGCAATGACAAGAGCATGCCAGTTTCGGTGGGACCGACTTCATCATCTCGGTGACACCGATTTGATGACAGAAGGTTACAGAACCTTGGCAACTCATGTTTCGGTGAGACCGAGTTCAGAATCGGAAAATCCGAGTTTACTAGGGTTTGGCTTATGGCTGAGGTGGTTCATCTCGGTGTGACTGAGTTTGGAATATCGATGGGACCGAGATTACTTATGAGTGTCTATGGTAGTGAAAGTTGCTGATAGTTTAGAAGATGTATCACTAAGCACTTGAGCAACCAGATCATCATCATAACCTCATCCCCTTTTAATAGTATTGGCTTTTCCTATGGACTCAATGTGATCTTGGATCACTAAACCAAAAATGGAGTCTTGAGCTTTTGCCAATGCTTGCCTTAGCATTTTGAGGGGTCCACTTCTTCAGACCTTGCCATACCCATATCACTGAACTTCTCTGAAATGATTCTCAAGTAACTATTAGTTCAATGATATATATGTTGTTATTAATTACCAAAACCACCCGGTGATTAGTTGCACTTTCATATGTGCCTTGATCATGTAGGGCAGCTCACGAGGACTAATTAGTGAAGCACAAGAACGGGAGGAGAACATCACATAGCTAGTGGTCATGGACTCATGGTCCAAGGGAGACTACTCACAACTCATCCGGGAGACGTCCATGGTGGTGGAGAAGCTCCCGATGGTGATCCTCCCCTCCGGCAGGGTGCCGGGAAGAGTTCTCCTGGTGCTCCCGATCTTTGAAGCGGCGGCGGCGGCGGAACAGAGATGAGATCGCGAAAAAGAGTTCCCGTCCCGAGGGTTTCGAAGGACGCTCTAAATATATGCCAAAGGGGGGCACCAGACGGGGCTCGGGGGGCCCAGGCGCCCCCCC
>LR738711.1:140223959-140320604 GCA_902687465.1 Secale cereale
GGGGGGGGGGGGGCATGTCGCCGCCGGAGCGCTCGGGACACGCGGCGAACGTCGACGAGAAGCTCTAACTGGAGCTGCCAAACGCTCAGCATCGACTCAGGAGCTTGCCTACACTCACGGACGAGGACATGAGGCGGTGGGGGAAAGGGACAAGCGCACGCGCGCACTGTGGCGTTTTGGCCACAACGTGCCCGTGCTCGCTGCGGCGGCTCCGACGTCGCCGAGCGCTAGAGAGTAGTCAATGGTGATGGGTCGAGGGTGGTGGCGCGGCACGGCAGTCGTCGGCGAGCTCTGGAACGATCACACGTGAAACAGAGGAGAAGGCACCAGCCAGAGTGCGTCAAACGCATGCCAGGCGTCATGTCTTCATGCCGTCACCGCCCTGGCATGGGCAAGACGATGCCCAAGTGTTGTCAGACCATGTCTACGCTCTCGTACATGCAGTGTTAGGTCTAGAAGTGGTGATAGCTCATGCCCAGGCCGACCGGATGTGACTAAACCTTGTTAGCAAGTTTCTGACCAGAAACTTGGTTGCCAAGTTAAGCAAGCTTCTAGAAGGCCATTGGGGCTGATCTCCTGTGGTTTAGGGTTTCTTAGGAGGGTGTTTAAGCTCAAGAAATCTCAGGGCCAAACACTCAAGGAAAAATGCACTTGCTATACAAAGTGCATTTCTGGTTCAGAATGGAAATGATTTTCTATAGCAAAAATATTACAAAAAGTGATGCAAAATTTTTGCATGGGAAGGTGTGCCAAGGTCCTAAGAAAATTCAGCAATTATGTCAGGATTTTTGGAGCAAGAAAAATGAGGGTTGCTTTGAAGCACTATTCTCCAAAGTATGTTTATGAAGGGAAAATGTATATTTTTCCTTTATGAAAAATATTCCTATGATGATTTTAGGGTTTTATCAGAGAGGCAAAGATGAATGAGGAGTAGATAGGACACTTGGTTGAAAGTCATGGATAGGACCAAGTGACAAGTCCATCTGAAATGATTCCAAAATCCAAATCAAAGCAAGGCAGAAACTAGGCTCGGAAACAGGGAGAAGGCAAGTCCGGAAAAAGAGAGAGGGCAAAATCCAGACTGTCACACGAGGTAGATCAATTCTTGTATCCTCTATATTCATCAAGATCAATCAAGCAGGAAGTAGGGTATTACCTCCATTAAGAGGGTCCAAACCTGGGTAAACATCGTGTCCCCTATCTCCTATTACCCATCGATCCATGACACACAGCTTGGGACCCCCTACGCGAGATCTGCAGGTTTTGACACCGACAGTGATTGGCATATACGTCTCAATGGGCGCCTTTGGCGCTCTAGGACAGAAGATCCATCACGGAAAAGAAAGAAACCCGCTACGGGGCCAAAAGATGCCCTCGATAAACTCATGTATAAACCATGTCCCATCCACTCTGTTTTGATGAACACAAACCCAACCCATAGTCTTCGGGCTTGCTAGGTGGTTAAACGGGTGGCAAGGGGAGGGGAAGACCTCCTCAATAGTACTGACACATCCGACAAATGTGCATCAACATCCTCTGATGAGTGTGGGATCCTAATGATCCGCGAGACTCATCCTTCAAGGAATCAAAGAAAGCGAATTCTTCATGAAATAAACCATCTTCATCAGATAGCGACATCGGACAAGTGGTCGGACATGCCTATTACTTTTGGGAAAAAGGACCAGCCGAAGACCGGATCGAGCTGAGGAACGACCTCCCTTGTCCTTGATCCTATAGTGGACGATGTCGACTACGTAAAGTTTTGAGACATGACGACAACAGTTTAATTCTCATATATGATGAGACTCTGCAAAAGATGCAATGCGATAGATCACGCATCGAACCAAAGTTGTACCACATTTAAAGGGATTATCCAGGGGAAAAGGCATGATGTAGTGGAAAAATCACCCTTGATGTAGTGTCCGGAACTCCCGACAAATACCGTTCCGAAGAGTTAATCATCCACATTGTGCCCTTCCGAAGTGGTTACCATGCTCTTTTGGGACGCGGTTATAATTCCATGCCATCCCACACTACACCTACATGAAGCTCAACATGTCAGGACCCAATGGTGTGATCACTATAATAAGAAATCGGGGACAAAGCTTCGAGCCGGGAACAAGACGGTGTCGCTGGCCCTAGTGTCTTTGGCCGAGGCCTACGTGGCCGATGAGCTAATAGTGACGCGTGCCACCGTCAATAGAGACGATGTTATACTTGACAAGTGGTCTAAACCTACGTCATTTAAAGTAGCTGATGAAATAGTAAAGTTTCAAGTACATCCGAAAGACACTAATAAAATGGCGTCCATCGGTACGCAACTCGATCCAATTGTGGATGAAGCATTACACGCCTTCCTCCGTTAGAACTGGGCTATCTTTGCCTAGCACCCTTCGGATATGTTAGGTATCCCAAGACACCTAGCCGAGCATAGCCTGAACGTCATACAAGACCTCATAACAACTCTATCCAAATAGAATGCACAAATGTAGATGAAGCTAATAAAAGGGTGTACTATGGAACCATCAAAGAGATCTGGGAGCTTAACTATGTGGAAGTTCAGGTGGCATTATTCAAGTGCAAATGGGCCCTCTTAGTCAGGTAAATGTTGATGATTACATGAAGACCTATTTTAACATCCCAAATATGGCATATCACAAGGACTCATTCATTCTTGCCAGCGATGCTACCCAGATTTTCTATGTGAAAGACCCCTTGCATAAGAACTGCCATGTAGTGATGCATGGGAAGCGGAGGGTAATAGGCGTCGAGGATGTTGCTGATGAGGACGAGTACTATGAATTTACTGAGTTGCCAACCAAGGGATCACCTACCAAACACAAGATAGGCTTAAAATCATCAAAAATCCTAAGTTCATTCGGGGTCTACCTAATGATCCCAGTTCCCCCATGTACATGGGAATTAATCTTGAACAATATTTATTAGGGCGTTTGCATTTCTGTCCCTACTCAAACCACCTGCTTAGATTTGCCTAATTTCGAAGCCTGCTCAAATTTGCCCCTCTGCCATTACGTGCTCTTATAGAAATGCCCTTATACGCCGTTACCATCCGGTCAAAGGGCTTTGACCATCCTAAAAAATAGCAAAAAATCTTACAAATCTAAATTTTTGTGGGATCGAAGATACTCATGTGGGCAAGGTGCGTGCAAATTTTCGTGCTATTTGGACATTCTAGGAGCTCGTGGCGAGGAAAAACAGTTAATCTGTATACTTGTGAATAGTAAATTTGAAATAAAATAGCAAGAAAATTCAAAAAACATGAAATTTTTTTGGGCATCAAAGTAGCTTGGGTGCACAAGGTGCTTGAAAGTTTTTGTGATCAAATGACATGCGATGAACTCAAGCAAAAAACAAAATAGTCACTTTTTCCAAAGTTTTTCGCCGAGCAAAATTTTGTTTTTTCTGCACGGGCTTGTACAGTGTCCAAAAACAACAAAAAGTTGCACGCACATTTAGGACCCGAATCTTTTTTATGCCAAAAAAATTCATATATTTTTTAATTGTCTTGCTATTTTTTTAAATTTACTATTCACAGGTGTACATATCTACTGTTTTTTCTTTTTCACGAGCTCCTGCAATGTCCATACCGCACGAAAATTTGCATGAATCTTGCGAACCTGGGTATCTTTGATCCCACAAAATTTCAGAATTTTTAGTTTTTTTCTATTTTTTAGGAAGGTCAAAGCCCTTTGACCGATTTTGACCATTAGGGGCAAATATGAGTAGTGGGTTCCAGTTAGGGACACAAATGTAAAAGACCTTATTTATTATGTCTATTTTGCAACTTAATCCGTTCAATTAGAACTGCCGCATGTACTGAATTATGAGGTATGCCCGGCCTTCTGTTGATCTAAGAACGATTAATATGTTGACCTTGATATGCTATTAGCCCAAGCAATGACTTTGAACTATTTATGATTACATATCCAAGATCTAGCACACTCAATTGATCTTACTCCAGTATGTATGAATAGAACATATCCAATCTGGTTTTGGCAATAGGATACAATTCATTCAGAAAACCATGTGCCAATCAAACTGTGGCCGATGACCCCTACTATGTGCTATGTGAGTCGTGCGTTATGATTGGCCTGTACCCAAACCCCATGAATCATAAGTCTGCACCGTTGGATGCATCCAGATAGAACAGAAATCCTTATCCCTTTCATCACCACATGCAATTGTACTTGCGATTTGGTTCATATGCACTAAATGCTCGGTAAATGCATAAAATGGCTTAAATATAGCAAACGAGCCCTGAAACGTGTCAGAAATCAAACCTAGCTAGGGTATACTAGTGTTTGCGTACTCTAGAAAAAAATCAAGGCGAAATGATGAAGTCACTTGTGACTGGAGCTCGAATTGTCACGTCTCCTTTTTGAAACTATGATCCTTATTGTGAGATGCTCCGGTTTCCAATGAGCCATTATCGAAACTTGTGTTTACCCAAAAAAAATCCATGGGGTCTTGAGAGCACACCACGATGACACACCGATTTTTGTGATTTTCGAACTCCATCTGCATTTCATGTAATTAAAATACCAACAAACACTATGTCGATGGTTGCATCTCACACCCGAAATGTTTGACAATTCTACCTATTCCCAGGATAATGAATGAAGACATGCAAAGGGACACACAAAAGATTTTTAGGCCTTCTTTACAAACACCCACAGGTGGTTGTTGTTGGGATTTGATTTATATGGACAAAATGCACTGTAAGTGCAAAAAATGGCATAAATATAATGAGCCCTGAAATGCGCCAGAACATCAAACCTAGGTCATACTTGTGATTGCGGACTGTGGAAAAAATCGAGATGAAACGATGAAGTCACCAACGACTTGAGTTCCAATTGCCACGCCTCCTTTTGGAAACTATGATCCTTCTTGTGAGATGCTCTGGATTTCAAGGAGCAATCATTGAAAGTTGTGCCAAACTTGACCAAACAAAATTCACTCGCTCTTGAGAACACGCCACGGTGACACATCGATTTTCTTGATATTTGAACTACATTGCATTTTCCGTAATTAAATTACCAACAAGCCCTATGCCTGTGACCGCATCTCGCGGCCAATTTTTTTGGAAATTCTTCATATTCGTGGGATAATGAATGAAAACACGAATAGCGACCACACAAATGATTTTTAGTCCTTCTTTGACAACACCCACATGTAGTTGCGGTTAGAGTTTTGATTTATATGCAAATAATGCATGGTAAATGCAAAAATGGATTAAATATAGAAAACGATCCATAAAATGCGCCAGAAAAGAAAACCTAGGGTATAATTTGTTGGGGAACGTAGTAATTCAAAAAAATTCCTATGATCACGCAAGATATATCTACTAGAAGCATAACAACAAACGGGGAGAGAGTGTCTACGTGCCCTCGTAGACCGAAAGCGGAAGCGTCTAGTGATGCGGTTGATGTAGTCGAACGTCTTCGCGATCCAACCGATCCAAGCACCGAACGTACGTCACCTCCGCGTTCAGCACACGTTCAGCTCGATGACGTCCCATGAGCTCTTGATCCAGTTGAGCTTCACGGGAGAGTTTCATCAGCACGACGGCGTGGTGACGGAGATGATGAAGCTACCGATGCAGGGCTTCGCCTAAGCACTGCAACGATAAGACCGAGGGGTGTTTCTGTGGATGGGGGCACCACACACAGCTAAAACAATGTTTCTTGTGTGTCCTTGGGTGCCCTTGCCCCCGTATATAAAGGAGCAAGGGGGGAGGGCCGATCGGCCCTATAGGGCACGCCAGGAGTAGGATTCCAACTTCTAGTAGAAGTAGGAATCCCCTTTCCTATTCCTACTAGGAGTAGGAAAGGAAGAAGAAGGGGGAGAAGGAAGGAGAGGGGCGCCTCCCCCCCAATCCTAGTCCCACTAGGATTCCCTAGGGGGGTGCGGCCAGCCCTAGTGGGCTGGCTCTCTCTTTTCCCTCATGGCCCACTATGGCCCATACTCCCTCGGGGGGGTTCCGGTAACTCCTCCGACACTCTGGTTTTATCCGATAACACCTGAAACACTTCCGGTGTCCGAATATAGTCGTACAATATATCAATATTTATGTCTCAGACATTCCAAGACTCCTCATTATGTCCGTGATCATATCCGGGACTCCAAACTACCTTCAGTACATCGAAACTCATAATCTCATAATACCGATCATCATCGAACGTTAAGCGTGCAGACCCTACGGGTTCGAGAACTATGTAGACATGACCGAGACTCATCTCCGATCAATAACCAATAGCGGAACCTGGATGCTCATATTGGCTCCTACATATTCTACGAAGATCTTAATCGGTCAAACCGCATAACAACATACGTTGTTCCCTTTGTCATCGGTATGTTACTTGCCCGAGTTTCGATCGTCGGTATCACTATACCTAGTTAATCTCATTACCGGCAAGTCTATTTACTCATTCCGTAATACATCATCTCGTGACTAACTCATTAGTCATTTGCTGCAAGGCTTATTATGATGTGTATTACCGAGAGGACCTAGAGATACCTCTCCAACACACGGAGTAACAAATCCTATTATTGATCTAGGCCAACACCATGAACACCTTTGGAGACCCCTGTAGAGCATCTTTATAATCACCCAGTTACGTTGTGACTTTTGATAGCACACAAGGTGTTCCTCCAGTATTCGGGAGTTGCACAATCTCATAGTCATAGGAACATGTATAAGTTATGAAGAAAACAATAGCAGTAAAACTAAACGATCAAGTTGCTAAGCTAATGGATGGGTCTTGTCCATCACATCATTCTCCTAATGATGTGATCATGTTGATCAAATGACAACTCATGTCTATGGTTAGGAAACATAACCATCTTTGATCAATGAGCTAGTCTAGTAGATGCATACTAGGGATACTCTGCTTTGTCTATGTATTCACACATGTACTAAGTTTCCGATTAATACAATTCTAGCATGAATAATAAACATTTATCACGATATAAGGAAATATAAATAACAACTTTTTTATTGCATCTAGGGCATATTTCTGTCAGTCTCCCACTTGCACTAGAGTCAATAATCTAGTTCACGTCGCCATATGATTTAATATCGAGAATTCACATCGTTATGTGAATAACACCCATAGTTCACATCGCATGTGACCAACACCCAAAGGGTTTACTAGATTCAACAATCTAGTTCACATCGCCATGTGATTAACACCCAAAGAGTACTAAGGTGTGACCATGTTTTGCTTTGTGAGAGAAGTTTAGTCAGCGGGTCTGTAACATTCAGATCCGTCTGTATTTTGCAAATTTCTATGTCTATAATGTTTTGCATGGTGCTACTCTAGCTGATTGCTCCCACTTTCAATACGCATCCAGATCGATACTTAGAGTCATCTGGATTAGTGTCAAAGCTTGCATCGGCGTAACTATTTACGTCGAACTCTTTATCACCTCCATAATCGAGAAACATTTCCTTAGTCATCCAGTAACTAAGGATAATTTTGACCGCTGTCCAGTGATCTACTCCTGGATCACTATTGTACCTCCTTGCCAAACTCATGGCAAGTTACACAACAGGTTTGGTGCACAGCATGTCATACTTTATATAACCTATGGCTGCGACATAGGGAATGACTTTCATTCTTTCTCTATCTTCTGTCGTGGTTGGATTTTGAGTCTTACTCAACTTCATACCTTACAATTCAGGCAAGAACTCCTTCTTTGTCTGATCCATTTTGAACTTCTTCAAAATCTTATTAAGGTATGTACTCATTGAAAATTTTATCAAGCGTCATGATCTATATCTATAGATCTAGGTCGCTAATATGTAAGCAGCTTCACTGAGGTCTTTTATTGAAAAGCTCCTTTTAAACAATCCTTTATGCTTTCCAGAAAATTCTACATCATTTCCGATCAACAATAAGTCATTCACATATACTTATCAAAAATGTTGTAGTGCTCCCACTCACTTTCTTGTAAATACAGGCTTCACCGCAAGTCTGTATGAAACTATATGCTTTGATCAACTTATTAAAGCGTATATTCCAATTTCGAGATGCTTGCACCAGTCCATAGATGGATCGCTGGAGCTTGCACATTTTGTTAGCACATTTAGGATTGACAAAACCTTCTGGTTGCATCATATACAACTCTTCTTTAATAAATCCATTAAAGAACACAGTTTTGTTATCCATTTGCCAGATTTCATAAAATGCAGCAATTGCTAACATGATTCGGACAGACTTAAGCATCGCTACGGGTGAGAAAGTCTCATCGTAGTCAACACCTTGAACTTCTTGAAAACCTTTCGCAACAAGTCGAGCTTTGTAGACAGTAACATTACCATCAGCGTCAGTCTTCCTCTTAAAGATCCATTTATTTTCAATGGCTTGCCGATCATCGGGCAAGTCAACCGAAGTCCACACTTTGTTCTTATACATGGATCACATCTCAGATTTCATGACCTCAAGCCATTTGGCGGAATCTGGGCTTATCATCGCTTCCTCATAGTTCGTAGGTTCATCATGGTCTAGTAACATGACTTCCAGAACTGGGTTGCCGTACCACTCTGGTGCGGAACGTACTCTGGCTGACCTACGAAGTTCAGTAGTAACTAGATCTGAAGTTTCATGATCATCATTAGCTTCCTCACTCATTGGTGTAGGAATCACGGGAACTAGCTTCTGTGATGCACTACTTTCCAATTCGGGAGAAGGTACAATTACCTCATAAAGTTCTACTTTCCTCCCACTCACTTCTTTCGAGAGAAACTCCTTCTCTAGAAAGGATCCATTCTTAGCAACGAATATCTTGCCTTCGGATCTGTGATAGAAGGTGTACCCAACAGTCTCCATTGGGTATCCTATGAAGACACATTTCTCCGACTTGGGTTCGAGCTTATCAGGTTGAAGCTTTTTCACATAAGCATCGCAGCCCCAAACTTTAAGAAACGACATATTTGGTTTCTTGCCAAACCACAGTTCATAAGGCGTCGTCTCAACGGATTTAGATGGTGCCCTATTTAATGTGAGTGCAGCTGTCTCTAAAGCATAACCCAAAAACGATAGTGGTAAATCGGTAAGAGACATCATAGATCGCACCATATCTAATAAAGTACAGTTACGACGTTCAGACACACCATTACGCTGTGTTGTTCTGGGTGGCGTGAGTTGTGAAACTATTCCACATTGTTTCAAATGAAGACTAAACTCATAACTCAAATATTCGCCTCCACGATCAAATCGTAGAAACTTTATTTTCTAGTTACGATGATTCTCTACTTCACTGTAAAATTCTTTGAACTTTTCAAATGTTTCAGAATTGTGTTTCATCAAGTAGATATACCCATATCTTCTCAAATCATCAGTGAAGGTCAGAAAATAACGATACCCGCCGCGAGCCTCAACACTCATCGGTCCACATACATCAGTATGTATGATTTCCAATAAATCAGTTGCTCGCTCCATTGTTCCGGAGAACGGAGTTTTAGTCATCTTGCCCAAGAGGCATGGTTCGCAAGCACCAAGTGATTCATAATCAAGTGATTCCAAAAGTCCATCACTATGGAGTTTCTTCATGCGCTTTACACCAATATGACCTAAACGGCAGTGCCACAAATAAGTTGCACTATAATTATTAACCTTGCATCTTTTGGCTTCTATATTATGAATATGTGTATCACTACGATCGAGATCCAATAAGAACAGACCACTCTTCAAGGGTGCATGACCATAAAAGATATTACTCATATAAATAGAACAACCATTATTCTCAGATTAAAATGAATAGCCATCTCACAATAAACAAGATCCAGATATAATGTTCATGCTTAACGCTGGCACCAAATAACAATTATTCAGGTCTAAAACTAATCCTGAAGGTAGATGTAGAGGTAGTGTGCTGACGGTGATCACATCTACTTTGGAACCATTTCCCACACGCATCATCACCTCGTCCTTAGCTAATCTTTGTTTAATCCATAGCCCCTGTTTCGAGTTTCAAATAT
Organism: Secale cereale; assembly: GCA_902687465.1. Classification (NCBI taxonomy): domain Eukaryota; kingdom Viridiplantae; phylum Streptophyta; class Magnoliopsida; order Poales; family Poaceae; genus Secale; species Secale cereale. The sequence goes on from LR738711.1 coordinate 140,233,963, forward strand.
TAGCACCCGAACCAGTATCAAATACCCAGGTGCTACTATGAGCATTAGTAAGGAACACATCAATAACATGTATATCACATATACCTTTGTTAACTTTGCCATCCTTCTTATCCACCAAATACTTGGGGCAGTTCCGCTTCCAGTGTCCAGTCCCTTTGCAGTAGAAGCACTCAGTTTTAGGCTTGGTTCTAGACTTGGGTTTCTTCGTGGGAGTAGCAGCTGTCTTGCTATTCTTCTTGAAGTTCCCCTTCTTTCCCTTGCCCTTTTTCTTGAAACTAGTGGTCTTGTTAACCATCAACACTTGATGCTCCTTTTTGATTTCTACCTCCGCAGCTTTGAGCATAGCGAAGAGCTCGGGAATTGTCTTCTGCATCACTTGCATGTTATAGTTCATCATGAATCCTTTATAGCTTGATGGCAGTGATTGAAGAACTCTATCAATAACACTATCGTCGTCAACTTTGCATCCAAGTTGAGTCATATGATTATGGTACCCAAACATTCTGAGTAAGTGTTCACTGATAGAACTGTTCTCCTCCATCTTGCAGCTGTAGAACTTATTGGAAATTTCATATTTCTTAATCCGGGCATTTGCTTGAAATATTAACTTCAACTCCTGGAACATCTGATATGCTCCATGACGTTCAAAACATCGTTGAAGTCTCGGTTCTAAGACGTAAAGCATGGCACACTAAACTATCGTGTAGTCATCAGAATGAGCTTGCCAGACGTTCATAACGTTCGGGGTTGCTCCTGCAGCAGGCTTGTCACCTAGCGGCGCTTCAAGGACATAATTCTTCTGTGCAGCAATGAGGGTAATCCTCAAGTTACGGACCCAGTCCGTGTAATTGCTACCATCATCTTTCAACTTAGCTTTCTCTAGGAACGCATTAAGATTCAAGGGAACGGTAGCACGGGCCATTGATCTACAACAACATAGATATGGAAAAACTATCAGGACTAAGTTCATGATAAATTAAAGTTCAATTAATCATATTACTAAAGAACTCCCACTTATATAGACATCCCTCTAGTCATCTAAATGATCACGTGATCCAAATCAACTAAACCATGTCCGATCATCACGTGAGATGAAGTAGTTTTCAATGGTGAACATCTTATGTTGATCATATCTACTATATGATTCACGCTCGACCTTCCGGTCTCCAGTGTCCCGAGGCCATGTCTCTACATGCTAGGCTCGTCAAGTTTAACCCGAGTATTCTGCATGTGCAAAACTGTCTTACACCTATTGTATTTGAACGTAGAGCTTATCACACCCGATCATCACATGGTGTCTCGTCACGATGAACTTTCGCAACGGTGCATACTCAGGGAGAACACTTGTACCTTGAAATTTTGTAAGGGATCATCTTATAATTCTACCGCCGTACTAAGCAAAGTAAGAAGCATAATAAGATATACATCACATGCAATCAAAATATGTGACATGATATGGCCATCATCATCTTGTTCTTTTGATCTCCATCTCCAAAGCATCATCATGATCTCCATCATCACCGGCTAGACACCATGATCTTCATCGTAGCGTCCTGGTCATCTCGCCAACTATTGCTACTACTACTATCGCTAACTCATAGTGATAAAGTCAAGCAATTACATGGCCTTCGCAATTCATACTATAAAGAGACAACCATAAGGCTCCTGCCGATTGCCGACAACTTAAGAAAACACGATCATCTCATACAATAACGTATCACTCATCACGTCTTGACCATATCACATCACAACATGCCCTGTAAAAACAAGATAGACGTCCTCTACTTTGTTGTTGCAAGTTTTACGTGGCTGGGGCTTAGCAAGAACCATTCTTACCTATGCATACAAAACCCAATGATTTTTTGTCAAGTATGTGCTGTTTTAACCTTCACAAGGACCGGGTGTAGCCACTCTCGATTCAGCTAAAGTGAGAGAGATAGACACCCGCCAGTCACCTTTAAGCAACGAGTGCTCGTAACGGTGAAACCAGTCTCGCGTAAGCGTACGCGTAATGTCAGTCCGGGCCGCTTCATCTCACAATACCGCCAAATCAAAATATGACATGCTGGTAAGCAGTATGACTACTATCACCCACAACTCATTGTGTTCTACTCGTGCATATCATCTACGCATAGACCTGGCTCATGATGCCACCGTTGGGGAACGTAGTAATTCAAAAAAAAATCCTACGATCACGCAAGATCTATCTACTAGAAGCATAGCAACAAGCGGGGAGAGTGTGTCTACGTACACTCGTAGACCGAAAGCGGAAACGTCTAGTGACACGGTTGATGTAGTCGAACGTCTTCGCGATCCAACCGATCCAAGCACCGAACGTATGGCACCTCCGCGTTCAGCACACGTTCATCTCGATGAGATCCCACGAGCTCTCTATCCAGTTGAGCTTCATGGGAGAGTTTTGTCAGCACGACGGTGTGGTGACGGAGATGATGAAGCTACCGACGCAGGGCTTCGCCTAAGAACTGCAACGATATGACCAAGGTGTGTTTCTGTGGAGGGGTCAGCGCACACGGCTAAAGCAATGTTTCTTGTGTGTCCTTGGGTGCCCCTGCCCCCGTATATAAAGGAGCAAGGGGGGAGGGCCGGCCGGCCCTATAGGGCGCGCGAGGAGTAGGATTCCTACTCCTAGTAGGAGTAGGAATCCCCTTTCCTATTCCTACTAGGAGTAGGAAAGGAAGAAGAAGGGGGAGAAGGAAGGAGAGGGGCGCCTCCCCCCACTCCTAGTCTAACTAGGATTCCCTAGGGGGTGCGGTCAGCCCTAGTGGGCTGCCTCTCTCTTTTCCCTCATGGCCCACTACGGCCCATACTCCCCCGGTGGGGTTTCGATAACCCTTGTGGCACTCCAGTTTTATCTGATAACTGGTGTCCGAATATAGTCGTCCAATATATCAATCTTTATGTCCCGGACATTGCGAGACTCCTCGTTATGTCCGTGATCAAATCCGGGACTCCGAACTACCTTCGATACATAAAAACTCATAATCTCATAATATCGATTGTCATCAAACGTTAAGCGTGCGGACCCTACGGGTTCGAGAACTATGTAGACATGACCGAGACTCATCTCCAGTCGAGAACCAATAGCGGAACCTGGATGCTCATATTGGCTCCTACATATTCCACGAAGATCTTTATCGATCAAACCGCATAACAACATACGTTGTTCCCTTTGTCATCGGTATGTTACTTGCCCGAGATTCGATCGTTGGTATCACTATACCTAGTTAATCTCATCACCAGCAAGTCTCTTTACTCGTTCCGTGATACATCATCTCGTGACTAACTCATTAGTCATTTGCTTGCGAGGCTTATTATGATGTGTATTACCGAGAGGTCCCAGAGATACCTCTCCAATACTCGGAGTGACAAATCATATTCTTGATCTATGCCAACACCACGAACACATTCGGAAACACCTGTAGAGCATCTTTATAATCACCCAGTTACGTTGTGACATTTGATAGCACACAAGGTGTTCCTCCGGTATTCGGGAGTTGCACAACCTCATAGTCATAGGAACATGTATAAGTTATGAAGAAAGCAATAGCAGTAAAACTAAATGATCAAGTTGCTAAGCTAACGGATGGGTCTTGTCCATCACGTCATTCTCCTAATGATGTGATCCCATTGATCAAATGACAACTGATATATATGGTTAGGAAACATAACCATCTTTGATCAATGAGCTAGTCTAGTAGAGGCATACTAGGGACACTCTGTTTTGTCTATGTATTCACACATGTACTAAGTTTCCGGTTAATACAATTCTAGCATGAATAATAAACATTTATCATGATATAAGGAAATATAAATAATAACTTTATTACTGCCTCTAGGGCATATTTCCTTCATAATGGTGTTCATGCAACGTGGAAAAAAATTCGAGGCAAAACGATGAAGTCTCCGGTGACTGGAGTTTGAATTGTCATGTCTCCTTTTGGAAACTATGATCCTTCTTGTAAGAAGCTTCAGTTTCCAAGGAGCGACCATCGAAACTTGTGCCAACCTTCACCAAAAATATTCCATGGGGTCTTCAGAGCACGCCATGATGACACACCAATTTTCGTCATTTTTTGACTCAGTCTACACCAATTTTCGTTATGCCCTATGTCGGTGTGCTCATCTCACAGCCGAAATGTTTGAAAATTCACAATGAATGAAAACACGCAAAGCGACACACAAATGATTTTTAGGCCTTCTTTGCCAACACCCACATGTAGTTGCGATTGGGATTTGATTCATACGCACAAAATGCACGGTAAATGCAAAAATGGCTTAAATATAGCAAACGAGCCCTGAAATGCGTCAGAAAATTTTGAGGTGATGAAGTCACCGAGGACTGGAGTTTGAATTGCCATGCCTCCTTTTGGAAACTTTGATCCTTCTTGTGACATGCTCTGGTTTTGAAGGAGTGGTCATCGAAACTTGTGTCAAATATTACCAAAAAATTCCATTGGGTCTTGAGATCACGCCATTTGTTGTAATTAAATTACCAAGAAGCACTATGCCGGTGTAATGCCCAGGATGGGATTATACCTCCTATGTGTCGATGCACGACTTAAAGGTATAAGCCCATTCTAGAATGATCTCAAGTTTGGTATCTTTGCACGACTCATGTAAAAATAGGGATGAAATTGCAAAAGGATAGTTAGCTTACACTCGCCACGTCATACAAGACATTACATAAGAAATCATCATCCAAATAACATCACAACCCGACTACGGGTGAAGATCCAAATGAAAGATACCAAATACATAAAGCCACAAGGTCCGAATCTCCCTAGTAGAAACCACTACCGATCATCGGGATAGTGCACATAGTATCGACTACGCTCTTCATCGAACTCCCAGTACAGCTCCGTGCTGTCACCAGAGTAGTTCACCATAGTACCTGCATCTGGTGTGGTGTACAATCTGTGAGCCACGAAGGACTCAGCAATCCCGTTCCCGGGTAGCAAAACTATCTAAGCCTTGGGTGTGGAACAAGGCCGAAGAAAAGTAAAGGGTTGCAGCTGCACTAGCACTAGCTTACGTGTTTAGAGCGAGAAGAGAAGTGCCACGAGCGTAAAAGTGATCACGAGGTGATCCTATCTAAGCACGTCAATCATAACCCCACCGTGTTCACTTCCCAAACCCCTTTCGGAAAATGACCGTCACGGTTACTCACGCTGGTAGTGTGTTCTAAACATGGTGTCAAGTTTTCTACAACCGGATATTAACAAATTCCCATCTGCCACGTAACCGCGGGCACGACTTTCGAAAGTTCAAAACCCTGCAGGGGTGTCCCAACTTAGCCCATTACAAGCTCACGATCCGCGGAGTCGCAACTCCAAGGTGGAAAGGCCCGAGTATTCTCAAAATCCCGTGCTCAAGATATTCCGACTAAGGTAAGAATAATCCAGCAAATCCTCCCGGTGTGCCGACACCCTGACAGTAGCCACGCGTATCTCGTCTCATGCCACGACCGGATGGGCGATTCTACAGGTTTTTACCAGCCCTTGAGTTCCCTCGAGGTGGCCCCGTAGACTCCCCAGTTTGGACCAACACTCATGTGGAGCACTGGCCCGTGTTGTTGATTAAGAAGAGGGTTTATAACTCCCTATGCAAGTTTTAGTTGTTTAGGCAAATGTAGTACCAATGTTGGGACTTGCCGGAAAAGCCTTAGCACTAAGCGGTTTATCGAGGGGGTCCCATAACCCCAACCGTGTGAGGAACGCAAAATCAAGGAACATAATGCCAGTTTATACGGTTCCTAGGGCGGCATGAGTGGAAAAAAACACCGAGCAAGAGGCTCAGCCTTCCACCCATTACCAATATATAGATGATTTAGTTTAAGAGTTTATATAGTGTGATATCCCAACAATAACTTCAACATGAAGCAAGAATCTTCAAAATCTTCACCTACAACTAGCAATGCTATAAGAGGGGCTGAGCGAAGCTTACTTAGCCAATCAAATGTTGGCTAGGTTGGGTGGTTAGACAGATTCATGGTTACTATAGGAGGCTGACAAACAAACATGGGCATCGAGGCAATGAGCTAAAGAGCGAGACTTCTAGCAATAGGCAAAGATAGTAATGATATCTGGGTCAGGTCATCTTGCATGTCGAGTCGTCGATGGGATCGTAAGACGGCTCCTCGTACTCAACCTTGGTAGGAACCTCGTTCTCGTTCTCGGTCTCGGCTTCCGGCTCTACTCAACACAAGAACACAACGAGGCACAAAATCAAACAAGGTGCAATGCACAAGCATCATGATGCAAGTATGATGCACTTATGATGCACTTAAGATGCACTTATGATGCATTACATGTCAAGGGATGAAGCGCACCAGAACAACACAAGACAACAAGTTTAAATGAGGCCGGAATCCACAAATAGCGGATCCGGTAAGTCCTCATATGCATAAGTTGAAAATGGTCCAGATCTGAACAAACCTTAAGTTATAGTTGTTAAACATCAAGTTAACATGCACCATGATGATCTACACGAAATTCTAGTCAAGTTTCATATAAAGTTTGTTTAAAACGGAGCTACGGTCTAGAAGATATGAGCAAAACAAGTTAAACATGGCAACGGTGCAAGATGCACCCAATAATCAAGCAAACATACTCCAAACATGTAAACAAGATGATATTAAGATTCAACATGCAAAATCAGACAAGTTTCATGTAGGACACGCTCAAAACGGAGCAACGGTTCAACACATACACTCGACACAAGAAACAATGCAAAGCTGCAATTAACAGCCACATAGCAACTTTGGAGCAAGAAATATATACTCTACAACACTCAAACATGGTGACAAGAAGCATGGACATGAAGTAGACATATCCTACAGCAAACAACTCCATTGGAGCAACTCCATAGGAGGCATGGATCAACAGCAACAAGCTACAACATTTTGATCATGACGTTAAAAACCTGACAGTAATATTATAGCAACTTGGGAGCAAGAAATAAATAAGCTACAACAACCCATATGAGCAAGTGAGGACATGGATGGATAGACAACAACATGTACAACAAGGAATGATCAAAGGCCACCCCAAAACTAACATGGATTTGCCTAGGGCATCAAGCAAACATAGCATCAGGATATGACCGATTCCAGACTTAGCCAAAATTTCACAAAGTATAAAACAGTTATGTTGGCATGGCATGTTTACAAGCATGTTTAAGTAACCTCAAGGAATATCATGGAAAATGGTTTGCACCATAGCAAAGACCACATGATGGAGATTCTAAAACATATTGGCATGTGGCAAGGGGACAACCACAACAATAGCAACAAGCTCTTCAAATCAGCATCTCATAACATGTTACAAAACTTAACAGCCACATGCACTTTTGCAACAGAGATTAACATGGCAAAATGAACCCTAACATGCATCCTACAGCAACCATCATGTAGAGCATCTCATGATGAACATTTTGACATCTCATTTGCTTCATTTGGATAAACATGCACCAAGTTATCACATCTCAAACATGGCATGAAAATAACAAGTAGCATCAGTTTATATCAAGTAGCACTCTTGTCACAAAGATTAAGACATCTAGATGGACTCAAACAAGCATGACACAATGGAACAAAGTGTAGAGCATATCACCACGGTCATTTTGACATATCATACACTCAAAACGGATAAGTATGAACAAAGTTACAGCCACTAGAAGATGCAACAAAATAAGCAAAACTCATATGACTTGGAGAAAAAAACAGGACTACCTCGCGGATTGGGTCCACGGGGCGGATCGGGTCAACGGGGCGCGGAGCGGGTACGGGCGAAGCGGGTATCGGACCCGTTAGGGTTTCCCTCCGGCGGATCTGGATCGGGCGCTCGCCCGATCGGAGCTTCGCGGCGGCGGTGGCTCGAAGGCTGGAGCCCGGCCCTCCGGCGAGGAGCTCGAACGGGCGCGGTGGCGGGGAGCTCGGCCGGCGGGGTGGCGCGGGCACCGGCCGGCGGCGCAGGAGCGATGGCCGGCGACGGTTGCTGGAGGCGGCGGCAACAGGCCCTCGGGCTCCGGCGGTGGGGAACGGCGGCGAGGCAGCGGGGATCTCCGGCGAGGCTCTCCCGGCGGGAGGAGGCGGCGGGGACGGAGCGTTGCGGCGCGGGGGGTGCGGCCCAGATCGGCCCGGGGGCGGGCCGGATCTGGGCCCGGAGTGGCGGTGACAACCCGGCTGACATGGCGTTCACAGATTGGCCGATGGGGGCGGCGCGGTCTGTCTGGCCCGGGTCGGACACGTCCGCCCGGCGCGGATTCCAAGGCGGGGCTGGAGGAGGAAGAAGACTAGGGTTGGACGAAAAAATGGACATGGGGGCTAATTTATAGGCATAAGGAGCTAGGATACTCCAAATGGGGAGCGGTTTTCGGCCACGCGATCACAATTCGACGACCGAGATAATGGGAAGGGTTGTGCTAGGTTAGTGGGCTGTTGTGGAGGGGGTCTTGGGCCTCAAAGAAGAGGTTCTTTTAGCCCACTAGGTTAACCGTTGGAGTACTAAACGAACTCCAAACGCGACGAAACTTGACAGGCGGCCTACGCGTACCAAAACAACATCGCATGACAAGTCTCGCGTCATTCCGGAAACATTACGCGGCCACACACGAAAGAAGGACTCGGGGATGCCACGGGCACGTGTGAGAGCATCGGAACTCGAAACGGACAACGGGAAGAGACGAGTGGAACCGGATGCAAGTGACAACACAAATGCAATGCAATGCACATGACAACATGACATGAATGAAATACACACACGCACACGACAAAACAAAGAACCCGAAATGAAAGAAGAGCCTGGAAAGGAATTGATGAAGCCAAAGTTTATATATTGCCATATTGGGAAAGTGTTACATCTGGGGCATTACAAACTCTCCTCTACTATGAAAAGATCTTGTCCCGAGATTTAGGATGGGAAGAAGGAAGGGTATTCGGAACGAAGGTGATCTTCTCGTTCCCACGTAGCTTCTCGGTCGGTATGGTGTGACCACTTAACTTTCAAGAACTTGATTGACTTGTTGCGGGTCTTGCGCTCGGTTTCTTCAAGAATAGCAACGGGGTGCTCGCGATAAGACAAGTCTTGTTGAAGATCAACCTTCTCGAACGGAATGGTGCGTTCAGGTGTCTTGAAGCACTTGCGGAGTTGAGACACGTGAAACACATCATGAACATTTGCAAAGTTGGAAGGTAGCTCAAGTTGATAGGCTAGATCGCCTCTTTTAACAAGGATCTAGAAAGGGCCCACGTATCTCGGAGCAAGCTTTCCTTTGATACCAAATCTTTGGGTGCCTTTCATAGGAGAAACCCGGAGATAGACATGATCCCCAATGTTGAAGGCCAAATCACGATGCTTGCCGTCATAGTAGCTCTTCTGACGCGATTGTGTGGCCTTGAGATTCTCACGTATGACTTTGCACATTTCTTTGGCTTCTAAGATCAAGTCATTGCCAAGAAGTTGTCGTTCACAAGTCTCGGACCAGTTGAGAGGAGTACGGCACTTTCTGCCATAGAGGATTTCAAACGGAGCTTTGTCCGCACTTGCTTGGAAACTGTTGTTGTAAGAGAACTCGGCAAACGGAAGGCAATCTTCCCACTTCATGACAAAAGAGATGACACAAGCTCTGAGCATGTCTTCGAGGATCTGGTTCACTCTTTCAACTTGACCACTAGTCTGAGGATGAAACGCAGTGCTGAAACGGATCTTAGTGCCCATGGCAGACTGGAAGGAGTCCCAGAACTTGGATGTGAACAAACTTCCACGGTCTGAGGAGATAACTTGAGGAATGCCATGTAAGGACACAATTCTGGAAGTGTACAACTCTGCCAGCTGAGCTGCATTGATGGATTCTTTGACTGGAAGGAAGTGAGCTACTTTGGTTAGCTTGTCAATGACAACAAAGATAGAATCATTCCCCTTCTTGGACTTAGGAAACCCAGTGATGAAATCCATTTCAATGTGGTCGAGTTTCCACTCGAGAATAGGAAGAGGTTGGAGGACACCGGCTGGACGTTGATGCTCTGCCTTCACTCTTCTGCAGACATCACATTGATTCACGAATTGGGCAATCTCCCTTTTCATGCGAGTCCACCAGTAAGATTGCTTGAGGTCTTGGTACATCTTGGAACTTCCAGGATGAATCGAGAGGAGGGAGTCATGTGCTTCGTTCATTATGAGCTTCCTGAGATCACCTTTGGGAACCACAAGTCTGTCCTCAAAGAACAAGGTGTCTTTCTCATCAATGCGATAGCACTTGTATTTGGGAGTACCCTTTGCAATACCATGTTTCACTTTCTGCATCATAGCATTACTGAGTTGGGCCTCACGGATCTGATCTTCCAAGGTAGGAGCAACTTGAAGATTTGCAAGAAAGCCTTGCGGAACAACTTGGAGGTTGAGCTTCCTGAATGCTTCACAAAGCTCAGGCTGAAACGGCTTGATAAGGAGACTGTTGCAATATGCCTTTCTGCTCAAGGCATCTGCAATGACATTGGCCTTGCCAGGTGTGTATTCGATGCTTGGATCATACTCTTGGATCATCTCAACCCAACGAGTCTGGCGAAGGTTCAGGTTCGGCTGTGTGAAGATGTACTTCAAGATCTTGTGATCGGTGAAGATGTCGACTTTTCTGCCCAATAGAAGGTGTCTCCACGTGATCAAGGCGTGTACCACAGCTGCTAGCTCGAGATCATGTGTGGGGTACTTCTTCTCATTTGGCTTCAATTGCTGAGAAGTGTATGCCACAATTTTCTTGTCTTGCATTAGAACACCACCAAGTCCTTGAAGAGAAGCATCACAGAATACTTCGTAGGATTTGGACTCATCTTGAGGAGTAAGAACCGGAGCAGAGATGAGCTTTTCTTTGAGTTTTGAATGCCACATCACAATCCGGAGACCAGTTGTACTTGACATTCTTCTACAGCAAGTTGGAGAGAGGCTTGGCAATCTTGGAGAAGTTCTCAACGAACCTTCTGCAATAGCTAGCAAGACCAAGAAAGGTTCGGAGTTGCTTGACGTTCTGAGGGGGTTCCCAGTTGACAATCGCTTCAACTTTCTCAGGGTTGACAGAGATACCCTCACGAGAGATGATATGGCCCAGATACAAGACCTTATCGAGCCAGAATTCGCATTTAGAGAACTTGGCATAGAACTTATGTTCACGGAGTCTGTCGAGAACCAGACGGAGGTGCTTTTCATGATCCTCTTCATTCTTCGAGAATACCAAGATGTCATCCAGATAGACGAGCACAAATTCGTTGGTGTAGGGGTTGAATATGTAGTGCATCATTCTCGAGAAGGTGGGTGGAGCATTAGCGAGGCCAAAAGACATGACTGTGTATTCATAGGAGCCGTAGTTGGTTCTGAATGCAGTCTTGTGAATATCTTCTTCGCGGATACGGATATGGTGATAACCCATCCGTAGATCGAGCTTTGTGAATTCTTTTGCTCCCTTGAGCTGCTCGAACAATTCATTGACGTTGGGGAGCGGATACTTGTTCTTTATTGTCTTCTTGTTCAATGGCCGGTGATGTCTACACACGCTTCTATTCTTGTAGACTATGTTGGGCCTCCAAGCGCAGAGGTTTGTAGGACAGCAATAATTTCCCTCAAGTGGATGACCTAAGGTTTATCGAACTCAGGGAAGTAGAGGTCGAAGATGGTCTCTCTCAAGCAACCCTGCAACTAAGATACAAGAAGTCTCTTGTGTCCCCAACACACCTAATACAACTAGGAGTTGTATAGGTGCACTAGTTCGGCGAAGAGATGGTAAAATATGGATGATAGGAGTGGCAAAGCAAAGTAATATAAATCTGTAATAAAAAGTGCAGCAAGCAAACAAGTGGTAAACGTGAGCACAAATGGTATTGCAATGGTGGAAACAAGGCCTAGGCTTCATACTTTCACTAGTGGCAACTCCCAACGACATTAACATAATCGAACCACATGATATTTCCTATAATGGAGACGCACTCGGAGGTCATTCCTTTGTGGTCAAGAGAGGACGAGAATTATGTAGGGCTACAAAAGCACACCTCTAAGTTCGTAGTTCTCAATCTATGGATTTCCCAATGTCACCACAGCCATCCAAAGAGAGTACCACAATCACCACAACATATCTCAAGGATAGTCAAAGACAAGCACCAAGAGACTCTCAATCTTCAATCAACACACAAAAGAGGAAATCACCCATGAAAATATTCTTCTAATCCATGTCCAATAGACCGTTGTCACCTTGGTCTCGGGGATTATACTAGATAAAGACAAGTGAGTACATCAATCCAATACATAGAGGAAGGGGAAATATCATGGGATCACCCTAGATTAACATAGCCTATGATCACAACGAAGATCACATCATGGGAGAGAGAATTGACCACATAGCTACTGGTAGAAACCTCAGCCCCGAGGAGGAACTACTCCCGCATCATGGAGAGAGGAAGCCACGTCGATGGAGATGAATCCGGGGGCACTTCCCCGTCCCGGCAGGATGCCGGCACAGGAATTCTGGTCCCCCGAAACTTGGTGGCGATGGCGGCGGAGATCGGAATAGCTTCTGGAGAAAAGGGTTCCGAAATCAGGGTTTCTGCGATGGGAGATAAATATATGCCAAAGGGGGTCACCAGAAGCGGAGAGGGGGGCCCAGGCGCCCCCCTAGGCGGCCAGGGGTGGTGTCGCCTGGGCTGCCCCTAGCTCCCCTCTGGCCCCACTTCTGGCGCGTGGAAACTTCTGGAGCGCTGATTTTTTATATATTTTTCCCGGAATTTTTCTGGCAATTTAAGTAATGGGAAAACCTGAAATACAAAAACAGCAGAAAACAGAAATTGGCACTGGGGTGCACTGAGTTAATAGGTTAGTCCAAATATGAACAAAAGTGTATGAAAGTGTATCAAAAGCATAGCAATATCACCCAAAACATGCATGGAGCAAGCAGAAATTATATATACGTTTGGGACGTATCAACATCCCCAAGCTTAATTCCTGCTCGTCCTCGAGTAGGTAAATGATAACAAGCATAATTTCTGTGGTGACATGCTACCAAAGAGTCTTTCACAATCACATGACAAATGCTTGTTGAGATAATGAATCTTTAGTAATTAAGTTACCTCATGAGAATATCAGAAAGAATTGAAAGTTTACAATATGATACTGAAACACCCAATAGATTTGTAGTGAGCATGGTGTGCAAACATGACAAAGTGATACCTCACTTGCCCCCTTTAGTGAAGCAAAACATAAATGCTGGAGCACCTCCGAAGTTTAAGTGACGACTAGATACAATGATTTCAGAATAAGAGATATCTCAATCATGCAGAAGACAATGGTACTTTGGGACAATGCACATTACACTCAGAATGACAATCATGCTCTCAATAGTTGGTGCTTTAAAGGAAGAAAGTGGAGACTCTCGAACCGTGGATTTTGATGGCAAGGTTGAAACCCCGTGGCTGGAAGCAAAGACTAAACAAGTACCAGAGCTCGTGGTTTTAAAAACAGAGATAAAAAGCTTTTGGGAGGTGCATAATTCGTCAACGAATGCTAGTAGATAACCCAATTACTTCTTATGCTGGACATGTTTCTAGGAACGGCTCCCACGCGGGGACGATCACATCCCCTTAATCTCCTTTGTTTATCACTGCCAGAGTTTCCTGATTTCTCATGAACAAAGCGTGAAGGAGGGTTTGTTTGTTGCTATTATCGTTTGTGAGCTGGGCGCACTCATGCCAGTCCCTCCTCGTATTAGGGGTTTGCAGATTATACATGCAATCCCGGGGTAAAATTTGTCCAATCATAAGAAGATCATGAATTACCTACTACTTCCTCATGAGCTAAAACAGAGGCACAAAAGAGAAATGCTTTTGAATAATTTTGAGATGGTACAAGAAAGTCTTCGTTAGGAATGGCAAGTAAATACCATATATAGGAAGGTATAGTGAACTCATATGGCATAACTGGTTTCAAGGATTTTGGATGCACAAGCAGTCAGTCCGCTTAGTACAGGTGAAGGCTAGCAAAAGACTGGGAGCGACCAACTAAGAGAGCAATGACGGCCATAATCATGCAGAGCGACAAAGCAACATTGAATCGGGCATGGAAGTTATATCACTACTCAGAAATTAAAGATCATCAAGGCTTGAAGACTTTCTTTACAGTCTTAAATATGCGTGAGCAGATGCCAAGTCAATCAAAATAAATTCTTGGAGGAAGATATCACTAAACCATACCACATCATAGGCAAACAAATCATGTTGGTACTTCAATAACACATTAAGAACCCCCAGCTATTTGAGACTAACCATAAGAAAACATGAACTACTAAGCACCATTATGCACATAGCATTTTTTTCATAGATATATCAACCAGTGCCACAGAAGCCAACTCTCTTAACAAGATAAGCATGATAACTCAAGAGAGTTCCAGAAGTAACAACCTAAACAAAAGCTCTTAAAAAGATAAGCATGAAAACTAAGAGCTAAGCATGACAACAGCTATGAAAAGATAAAGAACACACACAAGAAGATACGCATGCAAGCCTATGTTGTGTTCTACAGTGGAGTGGAGCGTGTTTCTCTCCCAAACAATGAAGGCTAGGATCCAACTTGTTATGAACAGCAAGCAAAGTTAAAGAAAACTAAAAAGGAAACTAAGAGCAAGACGCTCCAAGCATAGCACATAACGCATGAAGTGATTAAAATATAGTGGAACGAAAGACGAACTGATAATTGTTGATGGAGAAGGGGATGCGTGGGGGCATCGCCAAGCTTAGACACTTGAGTCTTCTTGAATATTTCTTGGGGGTGCACGGGGGCATCCCCAAGCTTGAGCATTTGAACCTGCTGAATCTTCTTTTATCATCTTCCCTCGCACACTTGAAAACTCCCTTCATACATAACTCATCATAATCTGATTAGCGAGGTTAGTGCCCACAATAAAATAATTTTTCCCTAATGGAAATAAGGATAATCTTGAAGATCTACTGTTTCTCAAGATTGCCAAAAGGTTTTTGCAAAGAAAAAGCAAGCTCAAGGTTTGCAAAACGAAGAAAAGGCAAAACAGGACAGAATCTGTGAAAAACAGACCAGCAGGTAGTAAATAATTTTTTCGGGGCACTTCTGCAACTCAAATCAAAAAACTCAGAACAGACGCCCGAAAGCCAATTGTATAGAGTACACTGTCAAAACAATTCAGATCGAAAAGATGACCTGGTGATTTTATACGAATTTTTCTGTCCAAGGACAGAATCTGTTTTCTGGACAGCACGTCACAACTTTTGAACTTTCTTGCAATCGGAGGCTAAACTTGGCACAAAGCTGAAAAATAAAGATACAATGATGTTGCTACAGTAGTAAGAAACATCAAGACCACTAAAAACTGAAAGCAAAGATAACAAGGGTTGTCTCCCTAGAGCTCTTTCTTTATAGCCATAAAGATAGGCTTAAGACTTTAATGATGCTCTCGTAGGAATAAGAGTTGAAGAACAAAAGAGAGCATCAAGAAGAAAATACCAAACACATTTAAGCCTAACATGCTTCCTATGCATAGGAATATTGCAATAGAATAATTCATTGAAGCACAAAGCAATAAGCATAGGAAGACAAAACAAGTGCAGCTTCAAAACCTTCAACATAAAGAGAGGGAACTTGATATTATTGAAATATCTATAAGCATATGTTCCCTTCTCATAATAATTTTCAATGGGATCACGAATAAACTCAACAATATAAGCATCACATAAAGCATTGTTACCATGATCTACATGCAAAAAGGTACTCTTACTCTCCACATAAGCATAATCTTTCTCATTGGTAATAGTGGGAGTAGGACTATCATAAACAACTTGAACAATATAGATTAATTGTGTATTAGGAAGATGGTGTTCAACAAGGGAGTAATTCCCTCCATGATTATGACAAGTTTCATAAGGATTATTTCTCCTTATGTCATAGGTATCTTTATAATCACTATAGATTGGAGTTAAAACATCATCATAGTAGAGAAGAGCATTATCATTGCTAGCAACTATATTTGTAAACATGTTGTCTTTATTCTTACTAGCAAAATAATTATCAATTATCACATCACTAGTGGGTAAAGGATTTGCAATCCTATCATCCCCAAGCTTAGAGCTTTCCATATCATCACTTTCAGAGTTGGTACCAAAAAGATTTTTAAGATCATAAGTAGTATCATCATTTTCCCAATCACAATAAGTAACATGCATATCATAATCAAAATCATCTTCAATAGTACCTACGGACGTATCATCATGATGATAATTAAGGCAATAAACTTCACCTTCTTCTTTAAACTTACAACCGTTAGGATAAAAGTTGATGGGAGGAATATGCTCAGGCCAGGTTGATACCCATTCTTCTTCCTTCTTGCTCCTCTTCCTCCTCCTCTTCTTTTTCTTCTTCTTCACCTTAGGAGGGAGTGGTTGGAGATGAAGCTTCTCCACATATCCTGGTTTATCATTAGAAACAATAGGGGAAACTTGGGAGAAACTCTCCTTTTTATTAGCAGAAATATAAGAGACATTTTTATACTTTGGTAAAGTTCCCTCCTTTCTAATCTTACTTATGTAATCATTTTTATGGCAATTAACAACACAATAGAGATGGCAATTTTGCAAAGTGTTTTTCATTCCTATGGCATTAACATCTAGCCAAGAGGTCTTTTCCGATAACTCTTCGCACATCAAAAATAACATAAGCTCATCATAAAGATCAGGGGTGATCATGTTATCACACAACTGGTTAACAGTTATGTTTTGAAAGTGCATGCATTGAAAATTAAAGTGACACTACAGGAATCTAAAAATTTGCCGTCACGCAAGTACAGACGGCAAAGACAAGAATACAGACGGCAAAAAATTTGCCGTCAGCTGATGACGGCAAACGTTGTCGGCAAAGTCAAAATCGGCAAAGAGTACTTTGCCGTCAGCTTTTCTTTGGGCAGAGGGCAAAGACTTTGCCGTCAGCCAAACTAGTTTTGCCGTCAGCCTCGTAAATCGCAGACGGCAAAAAACAATACTTTCGCCGTCAGCCAGTGCATAGCTTTGCCGTTAGCGATAG
This sequence comes from Secale cereale, assembly GCA_902687465.1. Taxonomy (NCBI): domain Eukaryota; kingdom Viridiplantae; phylum Streptophyta; class Magnoliopsida; order Poales; family Poaceae; genus Secale; species Secale cereale. The sequence continues at coordinate 140,251,059 of LR738711.1, forward strand.
GGCAGCTTTGCCGCCAGCCTAGTAAGTCACAGACGGCAAATAAAGGAGCAATTTTAAAAAAAATAGCGCTGCTCCCAAGCGATGCGGTCAACGCATGCGACTAGCCTATCTAATATTTCTTCTTTTTAACAAGGAAAGATCCAACCCTGCCTAGTGCCTTTCATTCAGCATTGGTGGAGTACATCCCACAAAAAAACATTAGTGGAGTACAAAATGCAAACATGACCCTGAGAGACTAAAGTTACAAAATAGTGCTGGCAATTAACACAAAGGACCCTAGAACATAAAACTAAAAAGCAATCGGGCCCTTCTCCACTGCAGTACTCTGGGCGCTCTGTCATGCTCTACTCGCTGTCGCTCGGCTCTGCTTTGGTGCGGAGGTAGTAGATGTGTGGCAGAGCTCGGGCAAGAGACGGGTGGCCGAGCACGGGCAGGAGATGGACGGAGATGGGCGACAGAGCTCGCCGGCCGGAGCAGTGGTGATTGGCGTCGCGGCGGGTCGCTGGAGGGAGGAGGGGCGTGGCCTGCGGTGGAGGCGCCGGAGAGGCCATGGCGACGAAGGGGCGGCGTCGATCACGAGCTCAGGCATGAGCTCGTCTGCTCGGCCCGGATGCCGATGCGCGGATGCCGATGCGCGGCGGAGGAGCTCGGGCACAAGAAGGACGAAGATGGGAGGCGGATCTCGCCGGTTGGAGCAGCGGCTGGGCGGCGGGGTCGCCGGAGGTGAGCGTGCCGGCCGGAGCAGCGGCTGGGCGTCGGGTCAGCCGCGAGGCGTGTGCCTCCTCGCCCGATGCGTGCGTGGGGTGTGTTGTTTGTTTCCTGAACGAGAGAGATGGAGTAGTGTGCTGTTTTGTTCCTGAACGAGAGAGAGATGCGTGCGTGTAGTGGGGACATGGGTCACGTGGTGGGGGTGGCTCCCTGCCACGTCATTGATCCGCGAGAGGAGGGGTTGGGCCAATCGGAAGTCAAGGATATTTGTGCTTCTTTACCTGTATTATTTTGATAAAATGACTATGTTAAAATTTAGTAAATTCTTTCAAACTATTTTACACGCCTTTTAGGAATAGTAAACCAATAGCATGCCAAATTTCGTCTTGTTTAGACCTTGTTTGCATTTTCAAAAAAAATTAAACATCGATAGTCATTCAGATCTTGTTTGTTGTCTTTGCCGTCATTAGTTTGTTTACAGACGGCAAAATATGACTTTGCCGTCATCAGTTTTTTTTACAGACGGCAAAATATGACTTTGCCGTCATCACTTTTGTTACAGACGGCAAAATATGTCTTTGTCGTCATCAGTTTTTTTTGCAGACGGCAAAATATGTATTTGCCGTTAGTCATTCTTTGCCGTCAGTCAATCCTAATCTTTGCCGTCAGTCATCATTTGCCGTCAGGTTCATGACGGTGAAATAATCTTTGCCGTCTGCCCCGACGATTAGCTGACGGCAAAGAGGCTTCTTGTCGGCAAATAGCAGATTCCTGTAGTGTGACCCTCTATACAGCAAAGTTCACAAGTAAAAGGATAAAGGTCACACAATTCTATAGCAATTTCATTTAAATCTTTGACCCAAGTGATTGTTCTTTCATTCTTATGTTGCTTACAATACTTCTCTTCTTCAATCATAGGCCTTTCACAAGGTCTATCCACTCCACAAAAATTAACATGCTTATATAAAACTTCATTTTTAGGAATTGGATCATGCATGTTGCAATCATCATGAACAATTTCATTTTCTTTGCAAATCTCTTTAAAAGGTTCATGATGCTTGATCCAATCCTCCTTAGGCATATTAAGATGTGAAGCAAAAGATTTGAGGAAATCAACAAGGAGTTGAGAATCAATCCCAAACTTAGCACTAAACTTATTAAAGCTTGTAGTTTCAACAAAGGACTTGATGCAATCATACTCATAAATTATACCTGACTCTTTACCTTTGTCGATCTCCCAATCTTCAGTGTTGCGTTGAATTCTTTTAAGGAGTTCCCATTTAGCATCAATCTTTTCGTTTGTGAAAGAACCCATAGAGGAAGCATCGAGCAAATCTTTATCCTGTCGAGAGAGCCTCGCATAGAAATTAGTAATAATCATATCTTTGGGGAGCCCATGGTTAGGACACTTTAGCATTAACATTTTCAGTCTCCCCCAAGCTTGGGCTATGCTCTCTCCGTCATGAGGATATAAATTATAAACATAATTCCTATTCTCATGGACTTCATGAAGAGGATTAAACTTGGAGTAAAAGAGAGACTGGATCTCTTCCCAATCCAGCAGGTGAGAGTCATCTAGTAGCCTATACCATTCCAATGCTTTTCCTTTCAGTGACAAGGCAAATAATTTTCTCATGACTCCATCTCTTGTCAAACCTGAAATCTTAAACAACTCACAAAGTTTTGTAAGTTTCAACAAATGAATACTAGGATTGACTGTCCCATCATAACAATCATTCCTAATTATTTCAATTATCCCAAGTGGTATTCGGAACGGGATACATTCAGTAGGTGGAGGAGACTTCTCTACCACGGGTGTGGTAAAGCGGCCTTCCCCAAGCAGCGAACTAAGAGTGCGGTTTTCCATAAACATAACTAGTGAAACTAAAAACAAGAAACGAAAAGATTTAATTGCAAGATCTAAAGATATACCTTCAAACACTTACCTCCCCGGCAACGGCGCCAGAAATAGCTTGATGTCTACACACGCTTCTATTCTTGTAGACTATGTTGGGCCTCCAAGCGCAGAGGTTTGTAGGACAGCAGCAATTTCCCTCAAGTGGATGACCTAAGGTTTATCGAACTCAGGAAGTAGAGGTCGAAGATGGTCTCTCTCAAGCAACCCTGCAACTAAGATACAAGAAGTCTCTTGTGTCCCCAACACACCTAATACAACTAGGAATTGTATAGGTGCACTAGTTCGGCGAAGAGATGGTAAAATATGGATGATAGGAGTAGCAAAGCAAAGTAATATAAATCTGTAATAAAAAGTGCAGCAAGCAAACAAGTGGTAAACGTGAGCACAAATGGTATTGCAATGGTGGAAACAAGGACTAGGATTCATACTTTCACTAGTGGCAACTCCCAACGACATTAACATAATCGAATCACATGATATTTCCTATAATGGAGACGCACTCGGAGGTCATTCCTTTGTGGTCAAGAGAGGACGAGAATTATGTAGGGCTACAAAAGCACACCTCTAAGTTCGTAGTTCTCAATCTATGGATTTCCCAATGTCACCACAGCCATCCAAAGAGAGTACCACAATCACCACAACATATCTCAAGGATAGTCAAAGACAAGCACCAAGAGACTCTCAATCTTCAATCAACACACAAAAGAGGAAATCACCCATGAAAATATTCTTCTAATCCATGTCCAATAGACCGCTGTCACCTTGGTCTCGGGGATTATACTAGATAAAGACAAGTGAGTACATCAATCCAATACATAGAGGAAGGGGAAATATCATGGGATCACCCTAGATTAACATAGCCTATGATCACAACGAAGATCACATCATGGGAGAGAGAATTGACCACATAGCTACTGGTAGAAACCTCAGCCCCGAGGAGGAACTACTCCCGCATCATGGAGGGAGGAAGCCACGTCGATGGAGATGAATCCGGGGGCACTTCCCCGTCCCGGCAGGATGCCGGCATAGGAATTCTGGTCCCCCGAAACTTGGTGGCGATGGCGGCGGAGATCGGAATAGCTTCTGGAGAAAAGGGTTCCGGAATTAGGGTTTCCGCGACGGGAGATAAATATATGCCAAAGGGGGTCACCAGAAGCGGAGAGGGGGCCCTAGGCGCCCCCCCTAGGCGGCCAAGGGTGGGGCCGCCTGGGCTGGCCGTCTGGACTGCCCCTGGCTCCCCTCTGGCCCCACTTTTGGCGCGTGGAAGCTTCTGGAGCGCTGATTTTTTTATATATTTTTCCCGGGATTTTTCTGGCAATTTAAGTAATGGGAAGACCTGAAATACAAAAACAGCAAAAAACAGAAACTGGCACTGGGGTGCACTGAGTTAATAGGTTAGTCCAAATATGATCAAAAGTGTATGAAAGTGTATCAAAAGCATAGCAATATCACCCAAAACATGCATGGAGCAAGAAGAAATTATAGATACGTTTGGGACGTATCAGCCGGTAATCAACGCAAAGGCGCTCCATGCCATCCTTCTTCTTGACAAATAAGACACCACAGCCCCAAGGAAAAGTGCTAGGCCTGATTAGACCCATACGCTCTTGGTCATCGAGTTGTTTCTTCAGCTCCTTCAACTCATCAGGGGAGAGCTTGTACGGACGCCGACATGCTCGCTCGGTACCAGGCTCGAGTTCAATGACGAATTCAACTTGACGATGCGAAGGCATGCCTGGAAACTCTTCAGGGAAAACATCTTCATATTCATTGACCACCAGAATTTGAGAGATGCCATTAATCTTGCCCTTGTCATTGAGAGAGAATAGCCTGATTGTGTTATCTCGAGAGGCAATGATAATCACGTCTTCGTCGGAATGAGTAATCTTGACTTCCTTATTTGCACAATCAATGTGAGCATCATGCTGGGAAAGCCAATCCATCCCGAGAATAAGATCAATGTCGGAGTTGCCGAGAACATCCGGAGAAGCTAGAAAGCTGTAATCACCCATGCGAATAGATACATCCAGAGCATACACACTAGAAGTCATTAGTTTCCCCAGAGAAGTAACTTGCAACTTCTTGGGTAGATTCTTGGTGATAACATCGTGCTTGGATGCAAATGGATATGACATGAAAGAACATGATGCACCCGAATCAAACAACACTTTTGCAGGAATATAGTTAATTGGAAGGTTACCAAGTATCACATCTGAAGAATTCTCTGCTTGAGCTGCATTCATCAGATTCACTCTTGCTGCCTTTGGATTGTGCTTGACAATAGCAGTGCTGACAGGTGGAGCAGGCGGAAGGCGCCTTGGGTTGGGGCACTTGTTAGCATAATGACCCTTCTGAGTGCACTTGTTGCAAACCACTTCTGAGAGAGGACGGTGATAAGGAGCACTTGACTTCGAAGCTTGAAAGTGGTTCTTGGACTGATTGCTTGGGTTGGGTAGGTGGGAGAAACCACGGCCACCAGAATTCTTGTTGTTGTTGTTGGGAGGTCGGATTAGTGGAGGAGGTGGAAGCCAAAACTTCTGGTGCTTTGCAACCACTTGGGAAGAAGAGGAGGAGTGAACAGCGTCTCTGATCCTCTTTTTGGAAGCTTTCATCTTGAGCTGGGCTGCCTCTTGCTTAAGTGCCATGTTATAGAATTGATCAAACTCATCAGGCTCGAAAAAGGTGAGAGCTAGTTGGAGTTCATCCTTCAGACCACCACGGAACTGATAGATCTTGCTCTTGGCATCTGGAATGTCTTTCTTGGCATAGCGGGCAAGGTTCTGGAACTTGACATTATATTGGTAGACAGTCATTGAGCCTTGCTTCAGGTTGCGGAATTGCTCACGCATACCCTCGATGACACTTGTTGGAATGTGGTGAGAGCGAAAGTCCTTGCAGAAGTCAGCCAACGAGATTTCACGCCCTTCTCTGGAGTCTTTGTACTGCTGCCACCAATCAGCTGCTTGGTCCTTGAGTTGGAAGGCTGCAAACTTCACATAGTCCTCAGGCCTTACGTTACTGCACTCAAAATGCTTCTTGATATCAGTTATCCAGTCTTCAACATCTAGAGGGTCCACACAGTAACTAAATGCCTTCGGTTGGTTTGCCAGGAACTGGTTGAGTGTAGCAAAGTGAGGTTGGTTGAACAAATTGCCTTGGCCCTGGTTCCCATGAGCACCCTAATTTGCTTGATTTGCTTGAATGTTCTGCATCATTTGCATAAGCATCTGGGTGTTCTGGTTCGTCGCTTGCATAATTGCTCTCTAGGCCTCAGACGGAGGAGGAGGGGAAGGAGGACGATCAGGAACCTCTTCATCCTCTGGGTTAGCATTGGGAACCCTTTTAGGAGCCATCCTGAATGAGATGACAACTATTAGCCATTGATTGAAAGAATATATAAGTTGAATCAACGCTAGAAATTGCAACATAAGTCTTCACAAGAACATTCGAACAAGATGAACGAATGTAATCCACAGTTTAATAGTAACAACAATCTTCACGAGAAGCCACTTGGAAGAACAAAAGGTAAATAAAAACAACAAGGAGCAGATAGAACAAATACAAGATAGAAGCTTCGTTCAACATATTCGTGCTGAAAGCTTATGGAACGTGTTACAAAAGGGTTTTGCAATCCCCAGATCAGCATAGCCAAGGACCCTTCAAGATGTAACTCCCGATCGGAACAACGCCTATGAAACTACTTTACTCAATGTAGAACCCCGAACTCCATATCATGCATTTGTTGGAAGAATGCCTACGAACTAAAAGATGAACCCACCTATTAATTTCCGAAAGTTTCCAGTTATGCAATCAGGTGTTGGGGATACAGGGGAAGCATCGCGCACTCAACTCTAATCCTACATCTAGCTATATCCATCCTTCAACACATAACCAGTTATTTCCGGAAACCGTCTACCTCGGACCTTCGAAACGCATCTACTATACATGCTATGGCAATACTCCCGAACTACCTCCCTAGTACTGGGTGATGTCGGGGTTATCTTGCCACTAAACACATAGGAGAGTTTTCGATGTCGGCCGTCTTAAGTATTCCAGAACTGCTGCGATATATTTGTGACGACAACACCTCGGATCTCAACTCCCCGGGACACTGCCACAACCCCTAAATGACAGGAGGCATCGAGAACAATGTTCTCGTCACAAAGACATCGGAACAATCCAAACAATACCCGCGTGATCCTAAAAACAATTTGGTGAATTTTGAGAGTAGAAGAGACCAGAGTAATACTCAAGAGTCCTCACCAGAGTGAAAAGAGATGAGGAGCAAAAGAAATCCTACTCTCCAATATATATATATATATATATATATATATATATATATATATATATAGGACTCAAAACATTTCAAGTGTGTGCCTAGACTCAACCGTTAACGATTCGATCAATCATTGGGGGCTTCTAGGTCGGAGAAGGCTCTGAATACCAACTTGTAATGCCAGGGATGGGATTATACCTCCTACGTGTCGAGGCACGAATTAAAGGTATAAGCCCATTCTAAAATGATCTCAAGTTTGGTATCTTTGCACGACTCATGTAAAAATAGGGATGAAATTGCAAAAGGATAGTTGGCTTACACTCGCCACGTCACACAAGACATTACATAAGCAAATCATCATCCAAATAATATCACAACCCGACTATGGGTGTGTTCGCACACGAACACGTCACCGTGTACCCTTGACGCCGGGGGTGATGCACCGCAGCTCACGTCGAAGGAGACCCGCCGGAAGCGCGGTACGCAAGACAATCTGGCGGGCGCTTTTGTAGACACGAAGCCCCGCTTGCCCGGGAGGGACCCCGTCAGGGCGCGCGGCGGCTATGGGCTGCCCTAGGTCGGCCTGACCGCCCCTAGGGCCTCGAGGTTCGCCGCCCTGCAAAAGAAGAACAAACGAAGAAAGAGGAAGAAGATACAAGGGTAGGGGATAGATGAACACGAAAAAGTAGTAGATGTGTTTGTTCAATTGTGTGTTGTTCAATCAGCCGTCACCCCTTAGGTCTATAAGAGGCGGCTGGACTTCCCGTGCAAGGAAAAGGCTTGGATTCACGTCCAAAACCCTAGCCAAATTCGGATTGGTTTTGTCCGAACTTTCCAAAACTGTTTGGTTCAAACTGGCTGTACGTTGCGGGTAATTTTTGAGGTGGTAAACGACCTCGGATGGAAAAGAGCCCAAAAGCTATCTTGACCGTTTCGATGAGACGAACAACTTTAATGTTGAACTTTTTTCGATTTGAAACCATCTTCTAGGACAAAACGGTCACGCAATACAGGCTGTTATTCGCGCTACCCATCAGACACGTGGCTGGTGGGACGCGCCACGTATGGCTCTGTGACAGGGCTGTGTTCGGATGGCTGTAACTTTTGCATACAAACTCGGATTGGGACGATTTTTATATCAAAATCGACCGTTTCGACGAGGCGAAGACAATTTATGTAGAAAGTTTTTCCATAAGAGGCTGTCTTGGTGGTATAATCTGCCGAATACTTCTCTAGATATAAAATCTCAGTGCTTTGAGCATAGTTTCGGCACTCGAGATGAGATCGGATGACGATGGCCCAAACTTCAAAGATGTTCACCTCGACAATATGAAACTTTTTTACGTTGAGCACTTTTCCATTTGAGGCCATCTTATTTGCTTTTTATATCGTGCCAAAATCTGGTGTCAACACAAGCCCCCCTGTTTTCTGGCAGAGTTTGCGTGCCAGAAAATACTTCATCCAAGCACGATGTCAACACTACATCGGCTGTGCATGCTAAGGACAATAATTGTTATCGGTCATATGATTAAGCGTGTTGCTTCTTGGGTAGAGCCTCTTGGATAATAGTCGTCTGAGAACAACAATTGGACGTCACAATGGCCTCCACGTAAGTTTCTTATGTCAATCCGGACCTTGCTTTGTCCAGGCACTCCCTGGGAATATTAGAACCCTTCGACGGTAAGCCGGTTGCTGAAGGATTATGACCATGCACCACAAAGGAATACTGTCAACTGTTCGGCGACTCAACTCATTATTGATCAAAGTAAACCATCAAGCCTCCGCCGAACAATGTCTCTCTCCTGACTTGGGTCCTGCAAATAACTAACACCAGGAGTCAGAGCTTTTTATGTACTAGACCCTTGATCAATGGCCGACTCAATAATGAAGTCGGCCTTGCCAGTATTTGTAACGACCCGAATCTGATAAGATTCGATGTCTCTGTGCTTATCGTGCTAGTCCCTGGATCGACTCGCTAGCACACACAGTACATACGAATATCAAATAACGAGTGCATCATTTAATATAACGTATGATCCAGAATATACAAAGTATTACAAACCGAGTAGCACATAGCTAACTTTATTCAATAATAACAGCGGAAAGGTAGCATAAGCAAATAAATGAGTCCATCAATGCCCACTGGAGAACATGTTGAGTGAAGACTCGCGACCCTACTGTATCTCACTGATCATCTGAAAATCCTGCAACATGATAAGTTGCAGCCACGAAGGGTCAATACATTGAATGTATTGGCAAATTACACAATATGATATAGCAAACCTACATCCACAAGCATAGTATGATAGTAGAACACTCAAGGTTGATTTCGCGTAAAACTACCTTCACCTACCTCCACGACATAGGCAAGGTACACACAAACCCGGATGATAAAGATCTCCAAGATGTCTCAAGTGCGCTCAGCCCTGGCGCATTCTCTAGGGACAGTAGAGCGCTCAGCCAGTGACGCATTCACGTGAGAAAAAGCCCCGACAACTCAAGTGCGCTCAGTCATGGCGCAATCTCTAGGGACAGTAGAGCGCTCAGCCAGTGACGCATTCACCTGAGGAAAAGCCCCGAGCCTACAGCTATAAAGACTCACCACTTCCATGCATCGCTCGACACATGCCCACGTCTACCATATCAAGTCGATCACAGCATCACATACCACAATCAACAACAAAACATGGCAGTACGAAATACACATATCAAGCCAAACATTTATCATAGCATAAAACCACACTTGCATAGCAGAATATAGGATGAGCAAATCAAAAGTGCAAACTTGCCTGGAACGGTGTCGAAGTATTCTAACGCTTAATTCCGGTTCGCTTGACACTCCGGACAATCTATACGATAACGAAGGCACCGATAAATAAACCGTATTCAACATAACACAACAATAAGGTCAACAACAAGGAATTCAAATAAAACTCAACTAACAAAACATATCAGTAGGTAAATAATATCTACATGATACCAGGATCACAATGCAAAAAGAATCAACTAATTTGGATATATGGTTTAAAAGATATTGCCTCCGGAAGTTTGAATTTAAATTTAAACAAATTCAAATTTGAACTGTTCAAACATGCGAAATTTTACTTCTATAATATTCTCCTGGTCACTAGGATTACACAGGAAAAAGAATCATCTAAATTGGAGTTGTAGGCTAAAAGATATACCTAACTGAACATTTGGTATGAAATCTGTCTAAAATAAATTGTGCCAAAACTGTGTTTGTGGAAGAACTGTTGCGGCTGCTGTGATTCTGCCACGTGGCGGGTTACTATCGGCTGGAAGGTGTTTGCTGTTATGGCTAAAGAGCGGACGTTCGCTAATTAGTGGAAAACTGTTCGAACAAAAAAAACAAATGCCTATCTAATCTGGGCGGTCCAACGGCGATCGGACGGCTGGGAACACTCACCGGCAAAGCACAGGGGTAGGTCGCCGGAGTTGGATGAAACGGCGGTTCGGCGGCTCGGGCGGCGATGGTGGCGCCTGCTCCGGTGGTCTCCAGACTCCGTACACTGGCGTACGGGACGCGATGTTCAGTTGCGGTCTCGAAGAAGGCCTCAGCAGCGTCGTTGGCGAGCGGGGATGACGGCAGAACGCGGCTGGAGCTCGGGCGGTGGTGTGGAGCTTCGGGTCGATGTCCTAGAGCTCGGTACAGCGCTCCCCTGCGCGAACTAATGAGTGAGGGTGGTAGGGGAGAGCAGGGCGAAGGCAACAGAGGGGAGGAGAGGTTCTGGGTACCCGCGGTGGCGACGGAACGACCGGAGACAGAAGCTTCAGGCGGCGGACTCCGGCGAGATCTGGTGACGGCTCTCTAGGGCACGGGAGGCGGCGATTTGGGCAAAAATTGGAAGAGTAGGACGTGGGGGAACTTTATATGGAGGTGTGTGTTCTCAAGGGGTCAAGGTTCGATCGAATCGGGGCGGAGCACTGGATCGGCTCGGTGTCCAGGAAGAACACGGCAGAGGAGAGAGATGACAGGCGGGCCAGCCTCGTCAGCCGCATAGGGAAGAAAGAAAAAAAAACAGAACTAAGGGGTGGGCTACCCGCTGAGTGGAAATGGGCCGCCGGCCTGCTATGCTGGCTGATGCGCGTCGCTGCACTGCGGTCGGCTGGGCCGCGGGTTGGCGGGCTGCTGTGCGCTGCAACTGCGTCCTTTTTTTTAAACAATGTAGACAGCAGAAAGAAAACTAAATAAAATAAAACACCAGTATAAAATCTAAAAACAAAAATACATATAGACATAGTAAAATCAAAACTACTATTATAAAATATATAAACACTAGTTCCACCCCAATGCAATTTTGTAAAATCATTTGCATGCAATAGGCCACTAAAACACCAAAATAACACACAACAAAATATTTTGGTAGTTGTGAAAAATACAAGAACATAATAAAAGAACTAGAACATTATTATGGGCAATATGAACACTTTTTTTAAAACCTAAATATTCAAAAATATATTCTATGCAATGCAAGCAAACAAAGAGCATTATAACAACTATCAAACTTTTGAGTTTCAACAACTCCAAAATATTATCAATATTCAGAAATTTCAAAATAATAATAGAAAACATAATGTTAAAGAATGATCCTATTAACATTCCAAATTCGAGAAATTTGGGATGTTACAAATCTACCCCCCTTAGAATGAATCTCGTCCTCGAGATTCGAGTTGGCTAGCAGGGTTAAAGATGGGAACTTGACATAATCCATATTCCAAAATATCGAGGCCGGCTCATTGCATATTCTCAAATCTCCCTTGACATGACAAAATATGATGCATCAATACCGAAAGAACGGTCACAATACTTGGTCTTGATTAAGAATCTTACCAAAGACATATGCATTATCTGGTCCTCCTAACCTCGTGTGATTCACATGTCCACTTTCGAAGTGATCATTCTCCTTCTCTCCGGAATCCCCATTGTCATAATTCACGTTCTTCAACAGAGGACAGTTGTTTGAATAATGCCTTAGCTCCCTGCAACTGTAACAAAGTAACTGACTGATATCCTTCTTGGTGGGCGTTGAAAAGTCGTGGTTGTTGCTGTTGACATCCCTCTGGCCATTGTGGTTGTGTCCATCGTTGTTGTGATGATTATGCCCATCATGGTTATGACCATTATAAGTCTCCACTTCATAATCATATTACTCAGAAGATGCAGACGAATTATGGTGCTTCTGTTGTTCTCCATAATGGAACTCTGTGTCCCTTGTCTTCCTCTTGCGGTTCTCCACCTGTTGAAACTTTCCTTCAAGTACAATAGCCTTATCAATAAGCTCCTGACAATTGTCGAATGTTGCCACTGTCAACTGAATACTCAACTCATCATCAAGTCCTTCAAGAAACTTCTCCTGTCTAGCTGCATCTGTATTAACATCATTAGGGGCATAGCGTGCAAGATTATTGAATTCCTCCACATATGCATTCACAGTGCGACCTCCCTGACGCAAGCTATGGAACTCCTTCTTCTTCAGACTCATGGCACCAGCAGACACATGTGCGGCGCGAAAACCTGCCTGAAATTGTGCCCAAGTGATACTAGCAATAGGATAAGTGACCAAGTAATTGTCCCACCATGCTGCGGCTGTTCCTTCTAACAAATGCGAGGCAAACCGCACTCTCTCTGCATCAGTGCAACCCACTGTCTCCAAATTCCTATTAACTGAGCGGAGCCAATCATCAGCCACAATAGGTTCAGGGGTACTAGAAAACCTCTGAGGATTCAACTTCAAGAAACAAGTAAGGGCATCAACTGGGGGTGGTGGTGGATTATTGTTGTTGTTGTTCTGGTTCTGAACAAGTAACTGGATCAACTAAGTCTGTCCCTGAAGTAACTGCTGCATATACGGCGGTATGTCATTGTTGTTGTTGTTGTCTCCTGAACCACTTCCTCTAGAGTTACGCCTCGGCGGCATCTGATGGGTAAGCAGGGGTGAGATATAGACAGAATTAGGTCTAAGGGAAACACTACCCATATGCTCATGCTAGCAACTAAAACTACAATAAGAACAAAAACAAACACTAAATTCACGCAAGTCACCAAAACTCCTAAGCTAATCACATCGAAAGAGCACATATGATCAATAAAAGCACACAATTGCATAATACAAACAATCCATGAAATATGACAACACGAAAGCAATGACCAACCAAACATATAACATATCACACAACACAAGCATAACCTACAGGTAAGGTCATATCCACAAGAGATATGATCTCATCATACTACCGCAAATCGTTCATCAGACACAAATTAGTAATGGTGGTCTGCTAACTAAATCTCCTCAATAATATAATTCCAGGGTCATCTATATTTGAAAAGTAAAGATATGAGTACAAGAGTATGAACAAACAAGTAGACAACAAGTTGTAAAGTAAGTTTTTCACTCCTATGGCTTTTCTAATCCATTTTCTAGGGTCACGACCTACAGTCAACACACTGCTCTGATACCATCTGTAACGAACCGAATCTGATAAGATTCGATGTCTCTGTGCTTATCGTGCTAGTCCCTGGATCGACTCGCTAGCACACACAGTACATACGAATATCAAATAACGAGTGCATCATTTAATATAACGTATGATCCAGAATATAAAAAGTATTACAAACCGAGTAGCACATAGCTAACTTTATTCAATAATAACAGCGGAAAGGTAGCATAAGCAAATAAATGAGTCCATCAATGCCCACTGGAGAACATGTTGAGTGAAGACTCGCGACCCTACTGTATCTCACTGATCATCTGAAAATCCTGCAACATGATAAGTTGCAGCCACGAAGGGTCAATACATTGAATGTATTGGCAAATTACACAATATGATATAGCAAACCTACATCCACAAGCATAGTATGATAGCAGAACACTCAAGGTTGATTTCGCGTAAAACTACCTTCACCTACCTCCACGACATAGGCAAGGTACACACAAACCCGGATGATAAAGATCTCCAAGATGTCTCAAGTGCGCTCAGCCCTGGCGCATTCTCTAGGGACAGTAGAGCGCTCAGCCAGTGACGCATTCACGTGAGAAAAAGCCCCGACAACTCAAGTGCGCTCAGTCATGGCGCATTCTCTAGGGACAGTAGAGCGCTCAGCCAGTGACGCATTCACCTGAGGAAAAGCCCCGAGCCTACAGCTATAAAGACTCACCACTTCCATGCATCGCTCGACACATGCCCACGTCTACCATATCAAGTCGATCACACCATCACATACCACAATCAACAACAAAACATGGCAGTACGAAATACACATATCAAGCCAAACATTTATCATAGCATAAAACCACACTTGCATAGCAGAATATAGGATGAGCAAAAGTGCAAACTTGCCTGGAACGGTGTCGAAGTATTCTAACGCTTAATTCCGGTTCGCTTGACACTTCGGACAATCTATACGATAACGAAGGCACCGATAAATAAACCGTATTCAACATAACACAACAATAAGGTCAACAACAAGGAATTCAAATAAAACTCAACTAACAAAACATATCAGTAGGTAAATAATATCTACATGATACCAGGATCACAATGCAAAAAGAATCAACTAATTTGGATATATGGTTTAAAAGATATTGCCTCCGGAAGTTTGAATTTAAATTTAAACAAATTCAAATTTGAACTGTTCAAACATGCGAAATTTTACTTCTATAATATTCTCCTGGTCACTAGGATTACACAGGAAAAAGAATCATCTAAATTGGAGTTGTAGGCTAAAAGATATACCTAATTGAACATTTGGTATGAAATCTGTCTAAAATAAATTGTGCCAAAACTGTGTTTGTGGAAGAACTGTTGCGGCTGCTGTGATTCTGCCACGTGGCGGGTTACTATCGGCTGGAAGGTGTTTGCTGTTATGGCTAAAGAGCGAACGTTCGCTAATTAGTGGAAAACTGTTCGAACAAAAAAAAAACAAATGCCTATCTAATCTGGGCGGTCCAACGGCGATCGGACGGCTGGGAACACTCACCGGCAAAGCACAGGGGTAGGTCGCCGGAGTTGGATGAAACGGCGGTTCGGCGGCTCGGGCGGCGATGGTGGCGCCTGCTCCGGTGGTCTCCAGACTCCGTACACTGGCGTACGGGATGCGATGTTCAGTTGCGGTCTCGAAGAAGGCCTCAGCAGCGTCATTGGCGAGCGGGGATGACGGCAGAACGCGGCTGGAGCTCGGGCGGTGGTGTGGAGCTTCGGGTCGAGGTCCTAGAGCTCGGTACGGCGCTCCCCTGCGCGAACTAATGAGTGAGGGTGGTAGGGGAGAGCAGGGCGAAGGCAATAGAGGGGAGGAGAGGTTCTGGGTACCCGCGGTGGCGACGGAACGACCGGAGACAGAAGCTTCAGGCGGCGGACTCGGGCAAGATCTGGTGACGGCTCTCTAGGGCACGGCAG
The DNA here is from genome assembly GCA_902687465.1 of Secale cereale. Taxonomy (NCBI): domain Eukaryota; kingdom Viridiplantae; phylum Streptophyta; class Magnoliopsida; order Poales; family Poaceae; genus Secale; species Secale cereale. The sequence continues at coordinate 140,266,376 of LR738711.1, forward strand.
GCGGCGATTTGGGCAAAAATCGGAAGAGTAGGACGTGGGGGAACTTTATATGGAGGTGTGTGTTCTCAAGGGGTCAAGGTTCGATCGAATCGGGGCGGAGCACTGGATCGGCTCGGTGTCCAGGAAGAACACGGCAGAGGAGAGAGATGACAGGCGGGCCAGCCTCGTCAGCCGCATAGGGAAGAAGGAAAAAAAACAGAACTGAGGGGTGGGCTACCCGCTGAGTGGAAATGGGCCGCCGGACTGCTATGCTGGCTGATGCGCATCGCTGCACTATGGTCGGCTGGGCCGCGGGTTGGCGGGCTGCTGTGCGCTGCAACTGCGTCTTTTTTTAAACAATGTAGACAGCAGAAAGAAAACTAAATAAAATAAAACACCAGTATAAAATCTAAAAACAAAAATACATATAGACATAGTAAAATCAAAACTACTATTATAAAATATATAAACACTAGTTCCACCCCAATGCAATTTTGTAAAATCATTTGCATGCAATAGGCCACTAAAACACCAAAATAACACACAACAAAATATTTTGGTAGTTGTGAAAAATACAAGAACATAATAAAAGAACTAGAAACATTATTATGGGCAATATGAACACTTTTTTTTAAAACCTAAATATTCAAAAATATATTCTATGCAATGCAAGCAAACAAAGAGCATTATAACAACTATCAAACTTTTGAGTTTCAACAACTCCAAAATATTATCAATATTCAGAAATTTCAAAATAATAATAGAAAACATAATGTAAAAGAATGATCCTATTAACATTCCAAATTCGAGAAATTTGGGATGTTACAGTATTGGCAAACGCTGAGCATCGTCTATAGGAGTAGGAGATAAACCATGGTGAACACCGTTAGCCAGATGTCGGCTTTGCCAACACAATGAATTCTGAGGGCGATATGCAAATATCGACCATGCATTCTCATCTCAAAGGTGCTCGGGAATCCGTCCACCAAAGTTTGAATAACCGAAATAAGTCAGATGTTTCGGCCGAGGATAAATTCCATAGCGTTGATTTTGATGATACGATTGAAGAATGTGCATGACACGCCTCCTGGAGTTTCCTATAGTGAGATGAAAATTGTCGTCCTCGCCTACGGGATTTACACTTGTACTTCCTTATTTCTGCTGGCTTCGCAACAGGAAATATGATGCCGCACTTGTCTCGAGGACTTCCCTTAGGAACCCAGGCCATGTTCCTCTTCTCCAGCTCTTTGGCCCTAAGCTGTTTCAGCTTCTTCTGTTGCGAATATGGTAAGCCGAGAGGGCGTCCCGGCTGGGATTTTGGTTTATGAGCTGGCAAGTTCTTCCTGGCTTTGGTCACCTCCGGTTTGGCCTATCCAAACTCGATGATCGGATCCCTGAGATTTACTTGCTTCACTTTCTTGTCCTTAGCAGCCAACATAGACTCGGCTGGCTTTTTGTCATTTGGAGTCCTATCTGAAATAGCACTGTTGCGACCATCCTTTTCTTTCTTCATTTTTTAACACTTGTTGCAATAGAAGGTCGGCCATCATTTCTATTTTGACTGCTCCTCTTGGGAACCCATGCCATGTTCTTCTTTCTCAACTCATGTGCACTAAGTTTTTGTAATTCCTTCTCTTGCCAATGCGCTAAGCCGAGTGGGCACCTCGGCTCTGATTCTGTTTCAACCAATGCCAACTTTTTTTTGTCCTTGTGCACTCTCAACTTCTTCCCTTCAGATTTGGCACTTGATTGACTTGCCTCATTGCCTTTGGTAGCCAATGTCAATACTTTAACTGGCTCTTTGTTATTTGAGAACAAATCTGAAGTAGCACACTTACGACCATCTTTCTTGACCCGGTACACTTGCTTGACCACCTCTTTCTTGTTCCTTGAGCTCCGGACCGATTCCTTATGATTGAAACGGTCTTTGACGTGTGATTGTTCATCAATTGTTGATCTTTTTGGAGCTGCATAATGTTGGTGAGATGATCTAAAATAAGATGGATAATGTGCCCTTGTATCATACCTACCCCATGATGGATATGGATTTACATGAGCGTAGGGAGGTATCCACGACATTGGTATTGGCGGCCCAAAAGGAGGATATGAAGTCTGCTTGCTCAACGTCTTCCTTTGCCAATCCCAGTCTTCAGATTTATGCCTTGGGGGTGACTTCGATGCTTTTCTTCACTCGGCCGATAAGCACTTTTTGGCTCACTTATCTTTTGGTACTTTTCTAATAACTGCGCAAAAGTGACTTTCGGCTTTTTGCTTTTGTGCTTACCATGGCCTTTGCTTTCTTTGGTCGTGCGTGCACCGGTCTTTGAATTCTCTTGTTGCCCCCAGTGCTAGATGTTACCATTGTAGTTTTGATGGAATTTCCGTCTTCAAGATTGTTCTTGATGCACTTTTTAGCAATATCCTTGCTCGAAGACTTGACCCCATCATCATTGACGTGTACATGTCCACTTTTAGATAAATCGGCTGGAGACAGCCGAGTCAACATTTGATGACCGTCAAAATAATCCGACTATCTAAATGATCGTGCCTCAACAAACTCCAATCGTCCTATCTTGTCCGATTGCTTGACTTGATGGATCATGTTGCAGTCTTTGATATTTTGCTTGAACGAACATTGTGTTGGCTCTTGTCTTGACGGCTCGACATCGTGATCAATTATAATAATAGGAATAGTCAGCGATGTACCGATGATGTGATCAACTATGCCTGCACTGAACGTACACTCCTGGTCCATTAACCGATATTGTGATATCGGCTTTGATACAAAACAACCGAGCGGTGTTAGTTTAACATCATCCGACTCGGTTATGCGTTGATTTTCATCCTCCTTTCCCGATGCTCTTGAATCGGCTATCCTGGAGAACTTTGAACCTGGCTTTATATTCCTGCAACCAAAATAATTACGGAATATACGTCTCATCTGAGACCAAATGTTAGCCAGGCATGAAACAAACAAAGTTGCCCATATGAATATAAAGTTCAGTCGACATGACGGGAACAACTTTGGTTGCGATAAGTTGTCACTATTAGCCTCTATGAATGGTGCCATGTGTTGATCAGCATGATTAGTAACAAGATAATTCGAAACAAACAGGTTACTCATCTCGATCGGTCTTTCAAAGTGAATTAAAATCTTACTAACAGGTGCATTAATAATATGATTTTGACTGAATCGAAAACTGAGTAAACTCTCGGCTAGGTGTACCTTTGTGAAGTCGTTGGAAGGAGAAGATGGTTGCACCACTGGAACAATATCTTTCTCCACTTTTGAATAATCCTCCAACGCCTCTTCCTCTTTTTATGGATCTCGTGCCTCATCACTTGGATTTCCTGAGTAGATTTGACTTTGATTTCCCGAGTAGATTTCCCTCGGATTACCCGAACCGATTCCACTCGGCCGCTCTTCGTCAGCTAAACTTCGTTTAGCTGCACGCTCTAGTTCTGGATCTTCATCACTAGCCAAACTTTGTTTGGCCATATAAATTTGCTCTTGATGCTCATCAATTTCTTTGGCACAGAACTCATAGGGCAGCATGTAAGCTCCCACACATCCAGAAAAATCAAGCACGACCAATTTGTTGCGTTTACCGTTCTTTTGCTCGGTGAAGCTTGCATCTTCTATTTTGGTACACGCAGCAATAACTGGCTTGATGCACTCGACTTTAGCGGCTTTAGCCGGTGATGTACTCGTCTAACAAGATGTACTCGGTTGGCACGATGCACTCGGCTGGCTTGATGCAACGCACTCGGCCTTAAACGTCTCAGTGGTCAATTTGGTTTCAATTGAATCCACCATTGTCTTGTTACTAAAGGAACTGTTCAACTCAGCTGTAGACGACTTAGTCATATTTGACTCGGTTTCAACCGAATCAACCGTATTAGCCGAGTGAACCCCTTCTTGATGATTTTCTTGCAAAGCTTCTTTTTCATCTTGCTTCAAAAGTGCAGAAGAACCAACATGGTTGCTACATGGAGGAAGGCACTTGACGTATTCTTGCAAATATCCCACTTCATGCTTCTTCTTGAGTGCTTCATAAGCATGTCGATATTCTGCTGGTAATTCCTCAAGAGTTGGCGTAGTAAATTCGTTGACGCTATTCCCTGTGAGTTTTGACTTGATCTTGTCCATTTGGGCCACATATTTTTCTTTAAACTCGGCCCTGCTTGGATCGGCTTGCCCCCCAATACTTTTACGAACTTTCGGCAATGAATTGATGTTACCGAAACTTTGCGATTGTATAGGGGGTGTATAACATGTTGCAATGATAGGTGAAGATGTGTGCACTGTTGTTGAATATTTTCTCACGCTAATTTGATCAATCGGCAACACTTCGTCTTCTTTTAAAACCCTAGCTCTTATTGCCTCATAATCAGGAACCAATCCCTTTTCGTGTTGCTCAAGGCAAATAGCACTAATCTTCTTATTTTGGGCTAAACTTTTTAATGCAGCCAGAGCCACCTCATCTCATTCAATATTAGGCATATTTGCTCCTATAGAATCTACATTCACTCGGCCATAACCGCGAAGGCGAGCCGAGTCATGAATATTTTTAGTTTCATATGCCCCTGAACAATTAATCTCATGAGGTGTAGTATCTGATGACTGAGGATAACCAGCCAAATAACTACAGGAAGCATGGCCGATTACCCCGTCCATTGGCATGTTTGGGGATGAACCCGCAAATCGTGAGTCGGCTGCCGATGGACAAAACTGTGAGATGCCCTCATGTACAAGAGGTGTCATATATTGATCACTCGAACAAATCATGTTATTCATCGGCATATTGAAAGGTGTTGCCGATGCACGAAAGTTCAGATTCATAAGTTGCATGTCGCGATTTTGTAAATTCCAAGTTTCTCCAACGGAATAACTAGTCGGCCTTTGCTCGTTAGGGCTAGCCGACACGACATGTCCATTGAAAGATCTAGCAACATCAACATAATGGCTATTTGCATCTACATAAGAAGATTGATAATACATGTTACCGTTGTAGATTGTAGCCGCTTGATGACGCTCTCCTCATAGCAAGAACAGGCTGGAGACTGTTCAAAGCTTCGTCCCCACCGGAGTCGCCAAAAAGTGTGTTCGCACACGAACACGTCACCGTGTACCCTCGACGCCGGGGGCGATGCACCGCAGCTCACGTCGAAGGAGATCCGCCGGAAGCGCGGTACGCAAGACAATCCGGTGGGCGCTTTTGTAGACCGGAAGCCCCGCTTGCCCGGGAGGGACCCCGTCAGGGCGCTCGGCGGCTATGGGCTGCCCTAGGTCGGCCTGACCGCCCCTAGGGCCTCGAGGTTCGCCGCCCTGCAAAAGAAGAACAAACGAAGAACGAGGAAGAAGATACAAGGGTAGGGGATAGATGAACACGAAAAAGTAGTAGATGTGTTTGTTCGATTGTGTGTTGTTCAATCGGCCGTCACCCCTTAGGTATATAAGAGGCGGCTGGACTTCCCGTGCAAGGAAAAGGCTTGGATTCACGTCCAAAACCCTAGCCAAATTCGGATTGGTTTTGTCCGAACTTTCCAAAACTGTTTGGTTCAAACTGGCTGTACCTTACGGGTAATTTTTGAGGTGGTAAACGACCTCGGATGGAAAAGAGCCCAAAAGCAATCTTGACCGTTTCGACGAGATGAACAACTTTCATGTTGAACGTTTTTCGATTTGAAGCCATCTTGTAGGACAAAACGGTCACGCAATACAGGCTGTTATTCGTTCTACCCATCAAACACGTGGCTGGTGGGGCGCGCCACTTATGGCTCTGTGACAGGGCTGTGTTCGGATGGCTGTAACTTTTGCATACGAACTCGGATTGAGACGATTTTTATATCAAAATCGACCGTTTCGACGAGGCGAAGACAATTTATGTAGAAAGTGTTTTCATCTGAGGCTGTCTTGATGGTCTAATCTGCCGAATACTGCTCTAGATATAAAATCTCAGTGCTTTGAGCATAGTTTCGGCACTCGAGATGAGATCGGATGACGATGGACCAAACTTCAAAGATGTTCACCTCGACCATACAAAAAAATTTCACTTTGAGAACTTTTCCATTTGAGGCCATCTTATTTGCTTTTTATACCGTGCCAAAATCTGGTGTCAATAGGGTGAAGATCGAAATGAAAGATACCAAATACATAAAGCCACAAGGTCCAAATCGCCCCTAGTAGAAACCACTACTGATCATCGGGATAGTGCACATAGTATCGACTACGCTCTTCATCGAACTCCCAGTACAGCTCCGTGCCGTCACCTGAGTAGTTCACCATAGTACCTGCATCTGGTGTGGTGTAGAATCTGTGAGCCACGGAGGACTCAGCAATCCCGTTCCCGGGTAGCAAAACTATCTAAGCCTTGGGTGTGGAACAAGGCTGAAGAAAAATAAAGGGTTGCAGCTGCACTAGCACTAGCTTACGTGTTTAGAGCGAGAAGAGAAGTGCCACGAGCGTCAAAGTGATCACGAAGTGATCCTATCTAAGCACGTCAATCATAACTCCACCGTGTTCACTTCCCGAACCCCTTTCGGAAAATGACCGTCACGGTTACTCACGCTGGTAGTGTGTTCTGAACATGGTGTCAAATTTTCTACAACCGGATATTAACAAATAACCATCTGCCACATAACCGCGGGCACGGCTTTCGAAATTTAAAACCCTGCAGGGGTGTCCCAACATAGCCCATTACAAGCTCACGGCCTGCGGAGTCGCAACTCCAAGGTGGGAAGGCCTGAGTATTCTCGGAATCCCGTGCTCAAGATATTACGACTAAGATAAGACTAATCCAGCAAATCCTCCCGGCGTGCCGACACCCGGATAGTAGTCGCGCGTATCTCGTCTCAGGCCACGACCGGATGGGCGATTCTACAGATTTGTACCAGCCCTTGAGTTCCCTCGAGGTGGCCCCGCAGACTACCCAGTTTGGACCAACACTCATGTGGAGCACTGGCCCGAGTTGTTGATTAAGAAGAGGGTTTATAACTCCCTATGCAAGTTTTAGTTGTTTAGGCAAATGTAGTACCAATGTTGGGACTTGCTGGAAAAGCCTTAGCGCTAAGCGGTTTATCGAGGGGGTCCCATAACCCCAACCGTGTGAGGAACGCAAAATCAAGGTACATAACACCGGTTTATACGGTTCCTAGGGCCGCATGAGTGGAACAAAACACCGAGCAAGAGGCTCAGCCTTCCACCCATTACCAATATATAGATGATTTAGTTTAAGAGTTTATATAGTGTGATATCCCAACAATAACTTCAACATGAAGCAAGAATCTTCAAAATCTTCACCTGCAACTAGCAATGCTATAAGAGGGTCTGAGCGAAGCTTACTTAGCCAATCAAAGGTTTGCTAGGTTGGGTGGTTAGACAGATTCATGGTTACAATGGGAGGCTGACAAACAAACATGGGCATCGAGGCAATGAGCTAAAGAGTGAGACTTCTAGCAATAGGCAAAGATAGTAATGATATCTGGGTCAGGTCATCTTGCATGTCGAGTCATCGATGGGATCGTAAGACGGCTCCTCGTACTCAACCTCGGTAGGAACCTCGTTCTCATTCTCGGTCTCGGCTTCCGGCTCTACTCAACACAAGAACACAACGAGGCACGAAATCAAACAAGGTGCAATGCACAAGCAACATGATGCAAGTATGATGCAGTTATGATGCACTTATGATGCATTACATGTCAAGGGATGAAGCACACCAGAACAACACAAGATAACAAGTTTAAATGAGGCCGAAATCCACAAATAGCGGATCCGGTAAGTCCTCATATGCATAAGATGAAAATGGTCCAGATCTGAACAAACCTTAAGTTAGAGTTGTTAAACAGCAAGTTAACATGCACCATGATGATCTACATGAAATTCTAGTCAAGTTTCATATAAAGTTTGTTTAAAACGGAGCTACGGTCTAGAAGATATGAGCAAAACAAGTTAAACATGGCAACGGTGCAAGATGCACCCAAACATCAAGAAAACATACTCCAAACATGTAAACAAGATGATATTAAGATTTTACATGCAAAATCACACAAGTTTCATGTAGGACACGCTCAAAACGGAGCAACGGTTCAACACATACACTCGACACAAGAAACAATGCAAAGCTGTAATTAACAGCCACATAGCAACTTTGGAGCAAGAAATATATACTCTACAGCACTCAAACATGGTGACAAGAAGCATGGGCATGAAGTAGACATATCCTACAGCAAACAACTCCATTGGAGCAACTCCATAGGAGGCATGGATCAACAGTAACAAGCTACAACATTTTGATCATGACATTAAAAACCTGACAGTAATATTTTATAGCAACTTGGGAGCAAGAAATAAATAAGCTACAGCAACCCATATGAGCAAGTGAGGACATGGATGGATAGACAACAACATGTACAACAAGGAATGATCAAGGCCACCCCAAAACTAACATGGATTTGCCTAGGGCATCAAGCAAACATAGCATCAGGATATGACAGATTTCAGACTTAGCCAAAATTTCACCAAGTATAAGACATTTATGTTGGCATGGCATGTTTACAAGCATGTTTAAGTCACCTCAAGGCATATCATGGAAAATGGTTTGCACCACAGCAAAGACCACATGATGGAGATTCTAAAACATATTGGCATGTGACAAGGGGACAACCACAACAATAGCAACAAGCTCTTCAAATCAGCATCTCATAACATGTTACAAAACTTAACAGCCTCATGCACTTTTGCAACAGAGATTAACATGGCAAAATGAACCCTAACATGCATGCTACAGCAACCATCATGTAGAGCATCTCATGATGAACATTTTGACATCTCATTTGCTTCATTTGGATAAACATGCACCAAGTTATCACATCTCAAACATGGCATGAAAATAACAAGTAGCAGCAGTTTATATCAAGTAGCACTCTTGTCACGAAGATTAAGACATCTATATGGATTCAAACAAGCATGACACAATGGAACAAAGTGTAGAGCATATCACCACGGTCATTTTGACATATCATACACTCAAAACGGACAATTATGCACAAATTACAGCCACTAGAAGATGCGACAAAATAGGAAAAACTCATATGACTTAGAGAAAAAAAACAGGACTACCTCGCGGATCAGGTCCACGGGGCGGATCGGGTCAACGGGGCGCGGAGCGGGTACGGGCGAAGCGGGTACCGGAACCGTTAGGGTTTCCCTCAGGCGGATCTCGATCAGGCGCTCGCCCGATCGGAGCTTCGCGGCGGAGGCGGCTCGGAGGCTGGAACCCGTCCCTCTGGCGAGGAGCTCGAACGGGCGCGGCGGCGGGGAGCTCGTCCGGCGGGGTGGCGCGAGCACCGGCCGGCGGCGCAGGAGCGATGGCCGGCGACGGTTGCTGGAGGCGGCGGCGACGGGCCCTCGGGCTCCGGTGGCGGGGAACGGCGGCGAGGCGGCGGGGATCTCCGGTGAGGCTCGCCCGACGGGAGGAGGCGGCGGCTCGGGCCACCGGAGGCGGCGGGGACGGAGCGTTGCGGCGCGGGGGGCGCGGCCCGGATCGGCCTGGGGGCGGGCCGGATCTGGGCCCGGAGCGGCGGTCACGACCCGACTGACGTGGCGTTCACAGATTGGCCAAGGGGGGCGGCGCGGTCTGTCCGGCCCGGGTCGGACACGTCCGCCCGACGCGGATTCTAAGGCGGGGCTGGAGGAGGAAGAAGACTAGGGTTGGACGAAAAAATGGACATGGGGGCTAATTTATAGGCACAAGGAGCTAGGAGACTCCAAATGGGGAGCGGTTTTCGGCCACGCGATCACAATTCGACGACCGAGATGATGGGAAGTGTTGTGCTGGGTTAGTGGGCTGTTGTGGAGGGGGTCTTGGGCCTCAAATAAGAGGTTCTTTTAGCCCACTAGGTTAACCGTTGGAGTACTAAACGAACTCCAAACGCAACGAAACTTGACAGGCGGCCTACACGTATCAAAACAACATCGCACGACAAGTCTCGCATCATTCCGGAAATGTTACACGGCCACACACGAAAGAAGGACTCGGGGATGCCACGTGCACATATGAGAGCATCGGAACTCGAAACGGACAACGGGAAGAGACGAGTGGAACCGGATGCAAGTGACAACACAAATACAATGCAATGCACATGACAACATGACATGAATGAAATGCACACATGCACACGACCAAACGAAGAACCCGAAATGAAGGAAGAGCCCGGAAAGGAATTGATGAAGCCAAAGTTTATATATTGCCATATTGGGAAAGTGTTACATCTGGGGCATTACAGCCGGTTGCCGCATCTCGCTGCCGAAATATTTGAAAATTCTTCCTGTTTCTCGCTCAATGAATGAAAACTCGCAAAGCGACACACAAATGATTCTTAGACCTTCGTTGCTAACACCCACATGTAATTGCAGTAGGGTTTTGATTAATATGCACTAAATGCATGGCAAATGCGAAAAAGGATTTAAATATGGCAAATGAGACTTGAAATGTGCATGAAAATCAAATCTACGGTGTAATGGTGATTGTGTACTGTGAAAAAAATGTTCAATCCGAAACTATGAAGTCACCATTGACTGGAGTCCCAATTGTCACGTCTCCTTTTGGAAACTATGATCCTTCTTATGAGATGCTCTGATTTGCAAGGAGCGATCATCGAAAGTTGTGCCAAACTTTACCAAAAAATCCACTGGTTCTTGAGATCGCGCCAAAGTGACACACCGATTTTCTTGATTTTCGGACTCCATTTGCATTTTCTATAATTAAATTACCAACAACACTTACGTCGGTGGCCTCATCTCGCGGCCGAAATGTTTGGAAATTCTTCATATTCCTGGGACAATGAATGAAAACACGCAAAGCGACCACACAAACGATTTTTTGGCCTTCTTTTCCAGCACCCACATGTAGTCGTGGTTGGGATTCGATTTATATGCACAAAATGCATGGTAAATGCAAAAATGGCTTAAATATAGCAAACAAGCCCTGAAATGCACAAGAAAAGAAAACCTAGGGTATAATGGTGTTCGCGCAGTATGGAAAAATTCTAGGCGAAATGACGAAGTCGCGGGTGACTGGAGTTCGAATTGTCACATCTCCTTTTGGAAACTATGATCCTTCTGGTAAGAATCTCCGGTATCCAAGGAGCAATCATTGAAACTTGTGCCAAACTTTAATAAAAAAAATTCATGGGGTCCTGAGAGCACGCCATGGTGACACTCAGATTTTCATGATTTTTGAACTCCATCTGTATTTCCTGTAATTAAAATACCAACAAGCCCTATGTTGGTGGCCGCATCTCGCAGCCGAAATGTTTGAAAATTCATCTTATTCCTGGGACAATGAATGAAAACACACAAAGAGACACATAGGCCTTCTTTACCAACACCCACATGTAGTTTTGGCTGGGATTTCATTTATATGCACAAAATGCATGGTAAATGCAAAAAATGGATTAAACATAGCAAACGAGCCGTTAAATGGGACAGAAAAACAAACCTAGGATATAATGGTGATTGTGTATTGTGGAAGAAATTTCGAAGCGAAATGATGATGTCACGGACGACTGGAGTCCGAATTGCCACGTCTCCTTTTGGAAACTATGATCCTTCTTGTGAGATGCTCCGATTTCAAAGGAGCGATGATCAAAACTTGTGGAAAACTTTACCAAAAAAATTCCACTGGGTCCTGAGATCAAGCCATGGTGACACACCAAATTTCATGATTTACGGACTCCATTCACATTTTTTGTAATTAAATTACCAACAAGCCCTACGTCGGTGGCCGCATCTCGTGGCCGAAATGTTTGAAAATTCTTCTCGTTTCTCGGACAGTGAATGAAAACTCGCAAAGTGACAAACAAATGATTTTTAGACCTTCTTTGCTAACACCCACATTTAATTGTAGTTGGGTTTTGATTTATGTGCAGTAAATGCATGGTAAATGCAAAAAAGGATTTAAATATGGCAAAGGAGACATGAAATGTGCATGAAAATCAAACCTATGGTATATTGGTGATTGCGTAAAGTGAAAAAACTTTGAGGCAAAACAATGAAGTCACGTATTCATTTGAAAATTACCATGTTTTCATTTTGCACGAAATTATGACCTTCCTTGATGCCAATGTTTGCCAATAGCACACGGTTCATTCATTAAAGCCATGTTCCTACCAAACCATGGCCGATGACCACTATTGTGCACGATGTGAGTCGTGTGTTCTGATTAGCAAGAATCCAAACCCAATGGATCATATGTCTCCACATTGGATGCACCCAGATCGAACAACAATCCTCATCCCTTTCATCACCACGTGCAGTTGCAGTTGGGATTTGATTTATATGCACTAAATTCCCAATAATCATGCAACAAAATCAAACCTAGTATATGATGGTGTTTGTGTACAGTGAAAAAAATCAAAGTCACCGGCGACTGGAGTTCAAATTGCCACATCTCCTTTAGGAAACTATGATCCTTTTGTGAGATGCTCCAGTTGCCAAGGAACAATCATTGAAACTTGTGCCAAAATTTACCACTTCATTTCCATGGGGTCTTGAGAGGACGCAATGGTGACACACCGATTTTCATGACTTTCGGACTCCATCTACATTTCCTGTAATTAAAACTAGCGGGGTGACCCGCGCATTTGCGCGGCTAGATTCTTTACGATGTTGTTTTATTTATTTATAATTTATAAGTATATATATTTTGCTTAACCTTTGTACATATAATAATATAAAAGCATTTTCTAAAGTAATGTACACTTAAATAAAACTGTATTGGGCTTCAGTGGACAATATTCCCATCAAGTGTAACTTCTTCGTTAGGATTTTGTCTAATTAGACGATTAAGCCATTGCGATCAATATATTATCCTTGGAAGGTCTCATTTTATCTCTTCGGCTTTTCTTTTATTTGTTGGTCAACAAACGGTTTGGCCATCCAAGAAAATGTAACCATTGATGTATCTTTTTTGTAAAATTGCTAACATCCCCACTCACTCGCTATTCTTAATAACATGGTCATCTATGTTATTAAATATTGTTCTACACATGAAAACAACCTAATGGAATTTGCATGTTCTTTTGCTTCGAATCTTCACTGTCGCACCAGCAATATTGCTTTGCTTTTTTCATGCCGTATTCTCGATTGCCCTCATAGACCACTGACAAAATTGTGTCTAGTGCCATGCAAGCCGTGTATGTGAACCTTAGAAAACTTCATTTCTGCCAAAACAACCACTTGTCCATCATTTTTGGCTAATGTGAACCTATCAATGCTTCCTGACTTATCTTCCCTATGCCACTTTTCGTATTTGTTATACACATCTTTCTTTTTCAATACTGGCAAAATCATCCATATGTATATGTCTATGGAACCACAAATATAGATACAACTGACGCATGCTATATTGGAATTCGTCATGTTTAATTGCATGCTGCATACTATCAATTGGGAATATAACCTCTAATTTTGTTCAACGCAGAACACGTATGACTCCCTAGAAAGCAAATAGCCACAAAAAAAAAATTCGCCGACGACTATTATATTTTTAAAGTGGCTTTACTGCTCAAGTAGAAATAGTATCATATGTTATTTTTATGCATTATTTTCATAATATGTTTTTTTGTTATTTCTCATCGACATCGCTATTTTGTTATTGTATGATTTTGCACAGAAAAATAGAATAATGTGTCATGTTCTACTTGCTCGAGGCTGACTATATTTTAGATGCTCTATAGATATAATATCTTCTAAAGGGATTGGTATATTATTGAAATATTTGTAGGATTTTTCTAACAAATTTTAAATTATGAACACAAAATTTTTTTGGTTTTCCTGTCATACTTTGTCATTTCTCATCATGTCTATCTTGCATTCATTGACTTATTTTTTTGGGCAGGATTGAAATGACACTTATTTTTGCGGACCACAAATAAAACCACTTATTTGATAATTGATATAATTTATTGCTTGGAACATTTATTGCTACATTTTGCTAATACCACATTTCTTTATCACATGGAAGCGAAATGAACTTACCATAGAGATTTGGTTGATGCAGACTCTTAGTGGCCTCCGTTCTATTTTCATCCATAGGATGACATGCATGTTTTTGGGATAGCTTGACAATGCACATGAGTGTCATCAACTGTGGGTGCATGTTCTGTTTTTTGAAAAATGATAGCCATTTCACCCGAAAAAAGAAAAAGAAAAAGAAAAATTATAGCCATTTACAATGCTGGGGTGGCATACGTACATAGTGGTGGATTTTTTTTACTGCTGGATCGTATTTGACTGAATTCTAATAGGCATCTAAATCCATATTCCTTCTATTACAGAAGAAAACATGCACCTGCCGTGTGCATGTATTTATGTGCGGCTGTTGTAGGCCCTATCGTTCTAGACGTGACGACGTATGTACGCATCCTTATAGGATTTGGATTTAGAAATAAGGCTTAGCAGTACACGTATTTGTCCTAAAAGGATTAATAGAGCTTGGCAATATATGTGTTTGGTTATCGATCTAAGCTATTTGTACTTGCTACGTACTCCCTCTGTAAACTAATATAAGAGCGTTTAGATCACTATTTTAGTATTCTAAATGCTCTTATATTAGTTTACGGAGGGAGTACATAACTTGTCCTAGATGGACTGTTGTCTTACGTGGAAAAAGGAGGAGTCCGAACTGATTGCTTTGCCTGGACGGTAATTTTGGGTGGGAGGGTAAGCTATGGTTGGACTGTTTTGTTTTTCTGAATTGGAACCTTAGTTTCATGAGGACGTCACTTTCCTTAGATGGTTGCCGACATGTTTTTTTGTTTGTCGTACATTGTAATGGCAACGTGACATATCAAATTGCATATACATGATGATATTTATATGTAACGCAAATTCCTTTAAATCTTGACCATTAATATTTATAATTTACGGCTGAGATAATTTAATCTATGTGGACGAACGTGATGGCTTATTTGACTTCTGTAATATATATATATATAATAGATACCAGCAAGCCCTATGTCAGTGGCCCTATCTTGCAGCCAAAATGTTTGAAAAATCTTCATATTCTAGGGATAATGAATGAAAACATGCAAAATGAAACACAAATGATTTTTTAGGCCTACTTTGCCAGCGCTCGCATGTAGTTGCGGTTTAGGTTTGATTTATATGCACAAAATGCACGATAATTGCAAAAAATGGCTTAAATATAGCAAACGGGCCCTGAAATGCGCCAGAAAATAAAACCTAGGGTATAAGGGTGATTGCATACCATGGAAAACCATTCTAGGCACAAGTATGAAGTCATCGACGGCTTGAGTCCGAATTGCTATGTCTCCTTCTTGAAACTATGATCCTTCTTGTTAGAAGGCACCGGTTTCCAAGGAGCGATCATCGAAACTTGTGTCAAACTTTACCAAAAATATTACATTGGGTCTTGAGATCGCAGCACAGTGACAAATCGATATTCGTGATTTTCGGACTCCATCCGCATTTTTTGCAATTAAATTACCAACAAGACCTACACTGGTGGCCGCATCTCACAACCGAAATGTTTGGAATTCTTCCCATTTCTCGCTAAATGAATGAGAACTCTCAAGGCAACACCCAAATGATTTTTTAGGCCTTCTTTGCCAACACCCACATGTAGTTGTGGCCGGGATTTCGTTTGTATGCACAAAATGCATGGTAAATGCAAAAAATGGCTTAAACATAGCAAACGAGCCCTTATATGGGCTGGAAAAACAAACCGAGGATATAATGGTGATTGTGTATTGTGGAAAAAATTCAAAGCGAAACGATGAAGTCACCGACGACCAGAGTCCGAATTGCCACCTCTCCTTTTGGAAACTATGATCCTTCTTGTGAGATGCTTCAGTTTCATAGGAGCGATCATTGAAACTTTTGACAAACTTTAACAAAAATTTCCACTGGGTCTTGACATCACGCCATGGTGACACGCCGTTTTTCACGATTTTCGGACCCCATTCGCATTTTTGTAATTAAAATATGAAAAAGTCCTATGCTGGTGGCCGCATCTCGCAGCCGAAATGTTTGAAAATTCTTCCTGTTTCTCGGACAACAAGTGAAAACTCGCAAAGCGACACACAAATAATTTTTAGACCTTTGCTAACACCTACATGTAATCACATTATGGTTTTGATTTATATGTAGTAAATGCAAAAAATGACTTAAATATGGCAAACCAGACCTGAAATGTGCATGAAAAATCAAACCTAGGGTATAATGGTGATTGCGTACAGTGGAAAAAAATACGGGCAAAACGATGGAGTCAGGTATTCATTTCAAATTACGACGTCTTCATTTCAAACAAAATTATGTTGTTCCTTGATGCAAATGTTTGCCAATAGCACATTGTTCATTCATGAAAGTCGTGATGGGGAACATAGTATTTTCAAATTTTTCCTATGATCACGCAAGATCTATCTACTAGATACATAGCAACGAGGGGGAGAGTGTGTCTACGTACCCTCGTAGACCGGGAGCGGAAGCGTCTAGTGACGCGGTTGATGTAGTCGAACTTCTTCGCGATCCAACCGATCAAGCACCGAACGTACGGCACCTCCGCGTTCAGCACACGTTCAGCTTGATGACGTCCCACGAGCTCTTGATGCAGTTGAGCTTCACGGGAGAGTTTCATCAGCACGACGGCGAGGTGACGGATATGATGAAGTTATCGTCGCAGGGTTTCTCCTAAGCGGTGCAACGATATGACCGAGGTGTGTTACTGTGGATGGGGGCACCGCACACTGTTGGGAGAGATCAACTTGTGTGTTCTAGGGTGCCCCCTGCCCCCGTTTATAAAGGAGCAAGGGGGAGGCCGGCCGGCCTCTCTATGGCGCGCCAAGGGAGCAATCCTACTAGGAATAGGATTGCAATCCTATTCCTAGTAGGAATCACCAAGAGAGAGAAGTGGGGAAGGAAGGAGAGGGAGAAGGAGAAGGAAAAGGGCACCGGCCCCCCCTCCTTCCTTGTCCAATTCGGACCAAGGGGTGGGGGTGTGCGGCCCAGCCCTGGCCCTCCTTCTCTCTTTCTCCTATGGCCCATTAAGGCCCATAGCTTCCCCAGGGGGTTCCGGTAACCCCCCTGGTACTCCGGTTAATTTCGAAACTTTACGGAACACTTCCGGTGTCCGAACATAGTCGTCCAATATATCAATATTTACGTCTCGGACATTCCTAGACTCCTCGTCATGTCCGTGATCTCATCCGGGACTCCGAACTACCTTCGGTACATCAAAACTCATAAACTCATAATACCGATCGTCATCAAACGTTAAGCGTGCGGACCCTATGGGTTCGAGAACTATGTAGACATGACCGAGACTCATCTCCGGTCAATAACCAATAGCGGAACCTAGATGCTCATATTGGTTCCTACATATTCTACGAAGATCTTTACCGGTCAAACCGCATAACAACATATGTTGTTCCTTTTGTCATCGGTATGTTACTTGCCCAAGATTCGATCGTCGGTATCTCTATACCTAGTTCAATCTCGTTACCGGCAAGTCTCTTTACTCGTTTCATAATACATTATCTCGTGACTAACTCATTAGTCATTTGATTGCAAGGCTTATTATGATGTGCATTACCGAGAGGGCCCAGAGATACCTCTCCCACACTCGGAGTGACAAATCATATTCTTGATCTATGCCAACACCACGAATACTTTCGGAGACACCTGTAGAGCATATTTATGATCACCCAGTTACGTTGTGACGTTTGATAGCATACAAGGTGTTCTTACGGTATTCGGGAGTTGCATAATCTCATAGTCATAGAAACATGTATAAGTCATGAAGAAAGCAATAGCGGTAAAACTTAAACGATCAAAGTGCTAAGCTAACGGATGGGTCTAGTCCATCACATCATTCTCCTAATGATGTGATCCCGTTGATCAAATGACAACTCATGTCTATGGCTAGGAAACATAGCCATCTTTGATCAATGAGCTAGTCTAGTAGAGGCATACTAGGGACATACTGTTTTGTCTATGTATTCACACATGTACTAAGTTTCCGATTAATACAATTCTAGCATGAATAAAAGACATTTATCATGATATAAGGAAATACAAATGACATCTTTATTATTGCCTCTAGGGCATATTTCCTTCAGTCTCCCACTTGAACTAGAGTCAGTAATCTATATTACAAAGTAATGATCCTCACACCCATGGAGTCCTGGTGCTGATCATGTTTTGCCTGCGGAAGAGGCTTAGTCAACGGGTCTGCAACATTCAGATCCGTATGTATCTTGCAAATATCTATGTCTCCCTCCTTGACTAGATCGCGGATGGAATTGAAGCGTCTTTTGATGTGCTTTGTTCTCTTGTGAAACCTGGATTCCTTCGCCAAGGCTATTGCTCCAGTGTTGTCACAAAAGATTTTCATTGGACCCTATGCACTAGGTATTACACCTAGATCGGATATGAACTCCTTCATCCAGACTCCTTCATTTGCTGCTTCTGAAGTAGCTATGTATTCCGCTTCACACGTAGATCCCGCCACGACGCTCTGCTTGGAACTGCACCAACTGACAACTCCACTGTTTAATAAAAATACATATCCGGTTTGTGACTTAGAGTCATCCGGATCAGTGTCAAAGCTGGAATCGACGTAACCGTTTACGACGAGCTCTTTGTCACCTCCATACATGAGAAACATATCCTTTGTCCTTTTCAGGTATTTCAGGATGTTCTTGACCTCTGTCCAGTGATCCACTCCTGGATTACTTTGGTACCTCCCTGCTAGACTTATAGCAAGGCACACATCAGGTCTGGTACACAGCATTGCAGACATGATAGATCCTATGGCTGAGGCATAGGGAATGACTTTCATTTTCTCTCTATCTTCTGTAGTGGTCGGGCATTGAGTCTTACTCAACTTCACACCTTGTAACACAGGCAAGAACCCTTTCTTCGACTGATCCATTTTGAACATTTTCAAAACTTTATCAAGGTATGTGCTTTGTGAAAGTCCAATTAAGCGTCTTGATCTATCTCTATAGATCTTGATGCCTAATATGTAAGCAGCTTCTCCGAGGTCTTTCATTGAAAAACTCTTATTCAAGTATCCTTTTATGCTATCCAGAAATTCTATATCATTTCCAATCAACAATATGTCATCCACATATAATATCAGAAATGCTACAGAGCTCCCACTCACTTTCTTGTAAATACAGGCTTCTCCAAAAGTCTGTATCATATGCTTTGATCACCTCATCAAAGCGTATATTCCAACTCCGAGATGCTTGCACCAGTCCATAGATGGATCGCTGGAGCTTGCATACTTTGTTAGATCCTTTTGGATCGACAAAACCTTCTGGTTGCATCATATACAACTTTTCCTTGAGATATCCATTCAGGAATGCAGTTTTGACATCCATTTGCCAGATTTCGTAATCATAAAATGCGGCAATTGCTAACATGATTCGGACAGACTTAAGCGTCGCTACAGGTGAGAAAGTCTCATCGTAGTCAACTCCTTGAACTTATCGAAACCCTTTCGCAACAATTCGATCTTTGCAAACAGTAATATTACCGTCTGCGTCGGTCTTCCTCTTGAAGATCCATTTATTTTCGATGGCTTGTCGATCATCGGGCAAGTCAACCAAAGTCCACACTTTGTTCTCATACGTGGATCCCATCTCAGATTTCATGGTCTCAAGCCATTTTGCGGAATCTGGGCCCATCATCGCTTCCTCATAGTTCGTAGGTTCATCATGGTCTAGTAACATGACTTCCAGAACTAGGTTGCCGTACCACTCTGGTGCGGAACGTACTCTGGTTGATCTACGACGTACAACAGAAACTTGATCTGAAGTTTCATGATCATCATCATTAGCTTCCTCGCTAATTGGTGTAGGAATCACCGGAACTAGTTTATGTGATGTTCCACTTTCCAATTCGGGAGAAGGTACAATTACCTCATCAAGTTCTACTTTCCTCCCACTCACTTCTTTCGAGAGAAACTCCTTCTCTAAAAAGGATCCAGTTTTAGCAACGGATATTTTGCCTTCGGATCTGTGATAGAAGGTGTACCCAACAGTCTCTTTTGGGTATCCTATGAAGACACATCTCTCCTACTTGGGTTCAAGCTTATCAGGTTGAAGCTTTTTCACATAAGCATCGCAGCCCCAAACTTTAAGAAACGACAACTTTGGTTTCTTGCCAAACCATAGTTCATAAGGTGTCGTCTCACGGATTTAGATGGTGCCCTATTTAACGTGAATGCAACTGTCTCTAAAGCATAAACCCTAAACGATAGTGGTAAATCGGTAAGAGACATCATAGATCGCACCATATCCAATAAAGTACTGTTATGACGTTCGGACACACCATTACGCTGTGGTGTTCCGGGAGGTGAGTTGTGAAACTATTCCACATTTTTTCAAATGAAGACCAAACTCGTAACTCAAATATTCACCTCCACGATCAGATCGTAGAAACTTTATTTTCTTGTTACGATGATTCTCTACTTCACTCTGAAATTCTTTGAACTTTTCAAATGTTTCAGACTTGTGCTTCATTAAGTAGATATACCCATATCTGCTCAAATCATCAGTGAAGGTCAGAAAATAACGATACCCGCCGCGAGCTTCAACACTCATTGGTCCGCATACATCAGTATGTATGATTTCCAACAAATTTGTTGCTCGCTCCACAGTTCCGGAGAACGGAGTTTTAGTCATCTTGCCCAAGAGGCATGGCTCGCAAGCACCAAGTGATTCATAATCAAGTGATTCCAAAAGTCCATCACTATGGAGTTTCTTCATGCGCTTTACACCAATATGACCTAAACGGCAGTGCCACAAATAGGTTGCACTATCATTATTAACCATGCATTTTTTGGCTTCAATATTATGAATATGTGTATCACTACAATCGAGATCCAACAAGAATAGACCACTCTTCAAGGGTGCATGACCATAAAAGATATTATTCATAAAAATAGAACAACCATTATTCTCTGATTTAAATGAATAACCGTCTCGCAACAAACAAGATCCAGATATAATGTTCATGCTCAACGCTGGCACCAAATAACAATTATTCAGGTCTAAAACTAATCCCGAAGGTAGATGTAGAGGCGGCGTGCCGATGGCGATCACATCGACTTTGGAACCATTTCCCACGCGCATCGTCACCTCGTCCTTAGCCAATCTTTGTTTAATCCGTAGTCCCTGTTTCGAGTTACAAATATTAGCAACCGAACCGGTATCAAATACCCAGGTACTACTACGAGCATTAGTAAGGTACACATCAATAACATGTATATCACATATACCTTTGTTCACCTTGCCATCCTTCTTATCTGCCAAATACTTGGGGCAATTCTGCTTCCAGTGTCCAGTCCCCTTGCAGTAGAAGCACTCAGTTTCAGGCTTGGCTCCAGACTTGGGTTTCTTCGTGGGAGTAGCAACTGTCTTGCTATTCTTCTTGAAGTTCCCCTTCTTTCCCTTGCCCTTTTTCTTGAAACTAGTGGTCTTGTTAACCATCAACACTTGATGCTCCTTTTTGATTTCTACCTCCGCGGCTTTGAGCATAGCGAAGAGCTCGGGAATTGTCTTCTGCATCCCTTGCATATTATAGTTCATCACCAAGCCTTTATAGCTTGGTGGCAGTGATTGAAGAACTCTATCAATAACACTATCCTCGTCAACTTTGCAACCAAGTTGAGTCATACGATTGTAGTACCCAGACATTCTGAGCAAGTGTTCACTGATAGGACTATTCTCCTCCATTTTGTAGCTGTAGAACTTATTGGAAATCTCATATTTCTCAATCCGGGCATTTGCTTGAAATATTAACTTCAACTCCTGGAACATCTCATATGGTCAATGACGTTCAAAATGTCATTGAAGTCCCAGTTCTAAGCCGTAAAGCATGGCACACTGAACTATCGTGTAGTCATCAGATCGCGTCTGCCAGACGTTCAAAGCGTCTACATTAGCGGGAGGGGGCTTGTCACCTAGCGGTGCTTCAAGGACATAATTCTTCTGTGTAGCAATGAGGATAATCCTCAAGTTACGGACCCAGTCCGTGTAATTGCTACCATCATCTTTCAACTTAGCTTTCTCTAGGAATGCATTAAAATTCAAAGGAACGGTAGCACGGGCCATTGATCTACAACAACATAGATATGCAAAAACTATCAGGACTAAGTTCATGATAAATTAAAGTTCAATTAATCATATTACTTACAGAACTCCCACTTAGATAGACATCCCTCCGGTCATCTAAATGATCACGTGATCCAAATCAACTAAACCATGTCCGATCATCACGTGAGATGGAGTAGTTTCAATGGTGAACATCTTATGTTGATCATATCTACTATATGATTCACGCTCGACCTTTCGGTCTCCAGTGTTCCGAGGCCATATATGCATATGCTAGGCTCGTCAAGTTTAACCCGAGTATTCTACGTGTGCAAAACTGGCTTACACCTGTTGTATTTGAACGTAGAGCTTATCACACCCGATCATCACGTGGTGTCTCGGCACGACGAACTTTCGCAATGGTGCATACTCAGGGAGAACACTTATATCTTGAAATTTTGTAAGGGATCATCTTATAATGCTACCGCAGTACTAAGAAAAATATGAAGCATAATAAGATAAACATCACATCCAAACAAAATATGTGACATGATATGGCCATCATCATCTTGTGCTTTTGATCTCCATCTTGAAAGCACCGTCATGATCACCTTTGTCACCGGCGCGACACCTTGATCTCCATCGTACCATCGTTGTTGTCTCGCCAACTATTGCTTCTACGACTATCGCTACCGCTTAGTGATAAAGTAAAGCAATTACATGGCGATTGCATTTCATACAATAAAGCGACAACCATATGGCTCCTACCAGTTGCCGATAACATTACAAAACATGATCATCTCATACAAAACCGTATCACTCATCATGTCTTGACCATATCACATCACAACATGCCCTGCAAAAACAAGTTAGACGTCCTCTACTTTGTTGTTGCAAGTTTTATGTGGCTGCTACGGGCTTAGCAAGAACCGTTCTTACCTACGCATACAAAACCACAACGATGTTTCGTCAAGTATGTGCTGTTTTAACCTTCACAAGGACCGGGAGTAGTCACACTTGATTCAGCTAAAGTGAGAGAGACAGACACCCGCCAGTCACCTTTAAGCAACGAGTGCTCGTAACGGTGAAACCAGTCTCGCGTAAGCGTACGCGTAATGTCGGTCCAGGCCACTTCATCTCACAATACCGCCGAAGCAAAGTATGACATGCTGGTAAGCAGTATGACTAGTATCGCCCACAACTCATTGTGTTCTACTTGTGCATATCATCTACGCATAGACCTAGCTCATGATGCCACTGATGGGGAACGTAGTATTTTCAAAAAAATTCTACGATCACACAAGATCTATCTACTAGATGCATAGCAACGAGGGGGAGAGTGTGTCTACGTACCCTCGTAGACCGGAAGCGGAAGCGTCTAGTGACGCGGTTGATGTAGTCGAACTTCTTCGGGATCCAACCGATCAAGCACCGAACGTACGGCACCTCCGCGTTCAGCACACGTTCAGCTTGATGATGCCCCACGAGCTCTTGATCCATTTGAGCTTCACGGGAGAGTTTCGTCAGCACGACGGCGTGGTGACGGATATGATGAAGTTACCGTCGCAGGGCTTTGCCTAAGCGCTACAACGATATGACCGAGGTGTGTTACTGTGGAGGGGGGCACCGCACACGGTTGGGAGAGATAAACTGATCAACTTGTGTGTTCTAGGGTGCCCCCCTGCCCCCGTATATAAAGGATCAAGGGGGAGGCCGGCCGGCCTCCCTATGGCGCGCCAAGGGAGTAATCCTACTAGGAATAGGATTGCAATCCTATTCCTAGTAGGAATCACCAAGAGAGAAAAGCGGGGAAGGAAGGAGAGGGAGAAGGAGAAGGAAAGGGGCGCCGGACCCCCTCCTTCCTTGTCCAATTCGGACCAAGGGGGGGCGCGCGGCCCAGCCCTGGCCCTCCTTCTCTCTTTCTCCTATGGCTCATTAAGGCCCATAGCTTCCCTAAGGGGTTCCAATAACCCCCCCCCTCGGTACTCCGATTAATTCCGAAATTTTACGGAACACTTCCGGTGTCCAAACATAGTCGTCCAATATATCAATCTTTACGTCTCGGACATTCCGAGACTCCTCGTCATGGCCGTGATCTCATCCGGGACTCCGAACTACCTTCGGTACATCAAAACTCATAAACTCATAATACCGATCGTCATCAAACGTTAAGCGTGCGGACCCTACGGGTTCGAGAACTATGTAGACATGATCGAGACTCATCTCCAGTCAATAACCAATAGCGGAACCTGGATGCTCATGTTGATTCCTACATATTCTACAAAGATCTTTATCGCTCAAACCGCATAACAACATACGTTGTTCCTATTGTCATCGGTATGTTATTTGCCCGAGATTTGATCGTCGGTATCTCTATACCTAGTTCAATCTCGTTACCGGCAAGTCTCTTTACTCGTTCCATAATACATTATCTCGTTACTAACTCATTAGTCATTTGCTTGCAAGGCTTATTATGATGTGCATTACCGAGAGGGCCCAGAGATACCTCTCCGACACTCGGAGTGACAAATCCTATTCTTGATCTATGCCAACACCACGAATACTTTCGGAGACACCTGTAGAGCGTCTTTATGATCACCCAGTTACGTTGTGACGTTTGATAGCATACAAGGTGTTCTTACGGTATTCAGGAGTTGCATAATCTCATAGTCATAGAAACATGTATAAGTCATGAAGAAAGCAATAGCAGTAAAACTTAAACGATCAAAGTGCTAAGCTAACAGATGGGTCTAGTCCATCACATCATTCTCCTAATGATGTGATCCCGTTGATCAAATGACAACTCATGTCTATGGCTAGGAAACATAGCCATCTTTGATCAGTGAGCTAGTCTAGTAGAGGCATACTAGGGACATACTGTTTTGTCTATGTATTCACACATGTACTAAGTTTCCGGTTAATACAATTCTAGCATGAATGAAAGACATTTATCATGATATAAGGAAATTCAAATAACATCTTTATTATTGCCTCTGGGGCATATTTCCTTCAAGTCTTGTGCCTACCAAACTCTGGCCGATGACCTCTACGGTGCACGATGCAATTCGTGCGTTCTGATTAGCCAGAACACAAACCCAACGGATCGTACGTCTGCATCATTGGATGCACCTAGATCGAACGACAATCTTCACCCCTTTCATCACCACATGCAGTTGCAGTTGGGATTTGATTTACATGCACCAAATGTCCGATAAATGCAAAAAATGGCTTAAATATAGCAAACGAGCCCTAAAATGCACAACAAAATCAAACCTTGGGTATAATGTTGTTTGCATACCGTGGAAATTTTTTGAGGCGAAACGAAGAAGACACCGGCGATAGGAGTTTGAACTACCACGTGTCCTATAGGAAACTATGATCCTTCTTGTGAGATGCTTCGGTTGCCAAGGAGCGATCATTGAAACTTGTGCCATACTTTACCAAAAAAATCCACGGAATCTTGAGAGCATGTCATGGTCACACACCAATTTTTGTGACTTCCGGACTCCATCTTCATTTTTGGTAATTAAAATATATCAAGCCTTACGCCGCTAGCCGAATCTCGCAGCCGACAAGTTTGAAAATTCTTCTCATTCCTTAGACAATGAATGAAAACACACAAAGCAGCACACTAATGATTTTTAAACCTTCTTTGCCAACACCCACATGCAGTTGTGGTTGGGATCTGATTATATGCATTGTAAATGCAAAAAATGGCTTAACTATAGCAAACGAACCATGAAATGCGCCAAAAAATCAAACCTAGGGTATAATGATGATTGCATATTGTGGAAAAAATCCAGGTGAAATGATGAATTCACCAACGGCTAGAGTCCAAATTGCCACATCTCCTCTTTGAAACTACGATCCTTCTTGTGAGATGCTCCCGTTTTCAAGGAGCGATCGTCGAAACTTGTGCCCAACTTTACGAAAAAAATCCAATGGGTGTTAAGATCGCGCCATAGTGACACACAGATATTCGTGATTTCAGACTCAATCCGCATTTTCTGTAATTAAATTACCAATAAGCGCTACGCCGGTTTCTGCATCTAACGACCGAAATGTATAAAAATTCTTCATGTTTCTCGGAAAATGAATGAAAACTCGCATAGCCGCACATAAATGATATTTTAGGCCTTCTTTGCCAACACCCACATGTAGTTGTGGTTGGGATTTAATTTATATGCACAAAATGCACTGTAAATGCAAAAAATGGCTTAAACATAGCAAACGAGCCCTTAAATGCACGAGAAAAATATAATCTAGGGTATAATGGTGATTGTGTACTGTGGAAAAAAATCATGGCCAAACGATGAAGTCATTGATGACTAGAGTCCGAATTGCAATGTCTCCTTTTAGAAACTATGATCCTTCTTCTGAGATGCTTCGGTTTCCAAGGAGTGATCATCGAAACTTGTGCCAAACTTGATCGAAAATATCCACTTGGCCTTGAGACTGCTCCATGGTGACAAACCAATTTTCAAGATTTTTGGACTCCATTCGCCTTCTCTGTAATTACATTACCAACAAGCCCTACACCGATGGCCGCATCTCGCGGCCGAAATGTTTGAATTTTTTTCTCGGACAATGAATGAAAACTCATGAAGCGACACACAAATGATTTTTAGACCTTCATTACTAACACCCACATGTAATTGCAATAGGGTTTTGATTTAGATGCATTAAATGCATGGCAAATGCAAACCAATAACTTAAATATGGCAAACAAGACCTGAAATGTAACAGAAAATCAAACATAGGGTATGATAGTGATTGCATACAGTGGAAAAAAATTGAGGCGAAACGATGGAGTCATGTATTCATTTCAAAATTGCCACGTCTTCATTTCAAATGAAATTATGTTGTTCCATGATGCAAAATGTTTGCCAATATCAAGCAGTTCATTCATGAAAGTCGCGTGCCTACCAAACCGTGGCCGATGACCTCTAATGTGAGCCATGCAAGTCGAGTGTTCTGATGGGCCAGAACCCAACCCAACGGATCATACATGTGCACCGTTGGATGCACCAAAATTGAATGACAATACTTATCCCTTTCATCACCACATGCAGTTGTACTTGGTATTTCAATTATAAGCACTAAATGCCCCGTTAATGCAAAAAGCTAGGGCATAACGGTGTTTGTGTACCGTTGAAAAAAATTTCAAGGTGAAATGGTGAAGTCACCGGTGGCTGGAGTTGGAATTTCCACTCCTCCTTTAGGAAACTATGATCCTTGTGAGATGCTTCGGTTTCCAAGGAGCGATCATCGAAACTTGTGCCAAAGTTTACCAAAAAATTCCATGGGATCTTGCAAGCACGTTAGAGTGACATTCCAATTTTTGGACTCCATCTGCATTTCCTATAATTAAAATACAAACAAGACCTACGCCTGGCCGCATCACGCAGCCGACATGTTTGATAATTCTTGCCATTCCTTGGACAATGAATGAAAACAAGTAAAGCGACACACAAAAGATATGTTAGACCTTCTTTGCCAACACCCACATGTAGTTGCGGTTGGGATTTGATCTATATGCATAAAATGCATGGTAAATGCAGAAAATGGCTTAAATAAAGCAAATGAGGCCCGAAATGCGCCAGAAAATCAAACCTAGGGTATAATGGTGATTGTGAACCTTGGAAAAAACACCAGGCAAAACGATGAAGTCACCGACAACTAGAGTCTGAATTGCCAAGTCTCCTTTTTGAAACTATGATCCTTCTTGTAAGAAGCTCTGGTTTCCAAGGAGCGATCATCGAAACTTCTGTCCAACTTAACCATAAATATCCACTGGGTGTTTAGATCGCGCCATGGTGACACACCAATATTCATGATTTTTAGAATCCATCCGCATTTTCTGTAATTAAATTACCAACAAGCCCTATGCCAGTGTAGGCATCTCGCGGCCCAAATTTTCGTAAATTCTTCCTGTTTCATGAAAAATGAATGAAAACTCGCAAAGCGACACACTGATGATTTTTAGAACTTCTTTGTTAACACCCACATGTACTTGCAATGGGGTTTGGATTTATATGCACTAAATGCATGGTAATGCATAAAATGACTTAAATATAGCAAACGAGACATGAAATGCGCCTGAAAATCAAACCTAGGGTATAATGATGATTGCGTACCATGGAAACAATCGAGGCGAAATGATGAACTCACGTCTTCATTTCAAAATTACCACTTCTTAATTTCAAACAAAATCATGATATTCCTTGATGCAAATGTTTGCCAATAGCACACGGCTCATTCATGAATGATGCGTGCCTACCAAATCATGGTCGATAACCTCTATTGTGTGTGATGTGAATCGTGTGTTCTGATTGGCCGGAACCAAACCCCACGGTTCATACGTCTGCACCGTTGGATGCACCTAGATCGAACGGCAATCCTCATCCCTTTCATCACCACATGAAGTTGCAGTTGGGATTTGATTTATATGCACTAAATGCCCGATAAATGCAAAAATGGATTATATATAGTGAACGAGCCCTGAAATGCGCTCGGAAATCAAACCTAGGGTATAATGGTGTTTGCGTACTGTGGAAAAAATATTCAAGGCGAAACGATGAAGTCAACGACAACTAGAGTTTGAATTGCCATGTGTCCTTTAGAAAACTATGATCCTTCTTGTGAGATGCTCCGACTTGCAAGGATCGATCATTCAAAATTGTGCCAAAATTTACCAAAAAACTTCCACGAGGTCTTGAGAGCACGCCACGGTGACACACCAATTTTCGTGATTTTCATGCACATAGTGCATACATATCACAAGTCTAATGCAACTATATGTGGCTGTTAGCAAAGAAGGTCTAAAAATCATTTGTGTGTCGCTTTGCACATTTTCATTCGTTGTCCGAGAAATGAGAAGAATTTTCAAACATTTTGGCCTCGAGAAGCGCCCACCAGCGTAGGGCTTGTTGGTAATCTAATTACAACAAATGCGAATGGAGTCCGAAAATCATGAAAATCGGCATGTCGCTATGGCGCAATCTCAAGACCCAGTGGAATTTTTTTGGTAAAATTTGGCACATGTTTTGATGATCGCTCCATGGAAACCGGAGCATCTCAAAAGAAGGATCATAGTTTCAAAAAGGAGACGTGCCAATTCGGATTCTAGTCGCCGGTGACTTCATTGTTTCACCTCGATCTTTTCCATAGTACGCAATCACCATTATACCCTAGGTTTGATTTTTTGGCGCATTTCAGGACTTGTTTGCTATATTTAAGTCATTTTTGCATTTATCGTGCCTTTTGTGCATATAAATCAAATCCCAACCACAACTACATGTGGGTGTTGGCAAAGAATGTCTAAAAATCATTTATGCGCTGCTTTGTGTGCTTTCATTCATTGTCCATGGAATGGGAAGAATGTTTAAACGTTTCAGCTACATGATGCGGCCACTAGCGTAGGGCTTGTTGGTTTTTTAATTATAGGAAATGCAGATGGAGTGGTAAATGTAAAAAATGACTTAAATATGGCAAACAAGACCTGAAATGCGCCACAAAATCAAACCTAGGATATAATGGTTATTTAAAAATATCTTAAATCAAACCCATGGTAAATGCATTCTACGCATGCACCGTTGTATGCATCCAGATCGAATGGCAATCCACATCCATGTCATCACCACATGCAGTTGAAGTTGGGATTTTATTTATATGTATAATGCCCCGTAATTGCAAAAATTAGCTTAAATATAGCAAACGAGCCCTAAAATGTGCTAAAAAATCAAACCTATTGTATAATGGTGTTTGCGCACCGTGGAAAAAATCAAGGAGAAATGATGAAGTGATCGACGACCGGATCCGAATGGCCACGTCTCCTTTTGGAATATGTGATCCTTCTTGTGAGATGTTCCGGTTTTCAAGGAGCGATCGTCAAAACTTGTGACAAACTTTACCAAAATTTTCCACTGGGTCTTAAGAGTGCATCACGCCGACACACCGGTTTGAGTGATTTTCGGACTCCATCCTTTTTTATGTAATTAAATTACCAACAAGTCCTACGCTGGTGGCCACATCTCGCAGCTGAAATGTTTGAAAATTATTCTCGTTTCTCGAACAATGAATGAAAACTCGCAAGGCAACCCACAAATGATTTTTAGACCTTCTTTTCAAACACCCACATGTTGTTAAAGTTGGGTTTTGATTTATACACTAAATGCATGGTAAATGCAAAAAATGACTTAAATATAGCAAACGAAACTTGAAATGCACTAGAAAAAAATCAAAACTAATGGTGATCACGTACCATGGAAACAAATTCGAGGCTAAACGATGAAATCACATTTTCATTTTAAAATTATCACATCTTCATTTCAAACAAAATTATGTTGTTCCTTGATGCAAATGTTTGCTAATAGCACATGGTTCATTCATGAAAGCCGTGTGCCCACCAAACCATGGTTGGACCTCTACTGTGTGAGATGTTTGAGTCGTCCTTTCTGACTGGCCACAACCCAAACCCACGCATCATACATTTGCAACATTGGATGCACTCATATTGAACGACAATCCTCATCCCTTTCATCACCGCATGCAATTGCAGTTGTGATTTGATTTTTATGCACTAAATGTCTGGTAAATGCAAAAAATGGCTTAAATATAGAAAATGAACCCTGAAATGTGCCAGAAGATCAAACCTAGGGTATAATGGTGTTGGTGTATTGTGGAAAAAAAATCGAGGTGAAATGATGAAGTCACCGATTACTGGAGTTCGAATTGCCACGTGTCCTTTTGGAAACTATGGTCCTTCTTGTGAGATGCTCCGCTTACCAAGGAACGATCATCAACACTTGTGCCAAACATTACCAAAAAATTCCACCGGGTCTTGAGAGCACGCCATGGTGACACACCGATTTTCGTGATTTTTGGACTCCATCTACATTTCCTATGATTAAAATACCAACAAGCCCTACGTCTGTGGCCACATCTCGCAGCCAAAATGTTTAAAATTCTACCTATTCCATGGACATTGAATGAAAACAAGCAAACAACACACAAATGGTTTTTTTAAATCTTCTTTGCCAACACCCACATGTAGTTGCGGTTGGGATTTGATTTATATGCACAAAATGCACGATAAATGCAAAAAATGACTTAAGTATAGCAAACGAGCCCTAAAATGCGCCAGAAAATCAAACCTAGGGTATAATGGTGATTGCATACTATGAAAACAAATTCCAGGCGAAACGACGAAGTCACTGATGACCCACAATCATAGGGGATCTATTGTAGTCCTTTCGATAAGTAAGAGTGTCGAACCCAACGAGGAGCTGAAGGAAATGACAAGCGGTTTTCAGCAAGGTATTCTGTGCAAGCACTGAAATTATAGGTAACAGATAGTTTTGTGATAAGATAATTCGTAACAGGTAACAACTAACAAAAGTAACTAAGGTGCAGCAAGGTGGCCCAACCCTTTTTGTAGAAAAGGATAAGCCGGAACGAACTCTTATATAAAGCAAAGTGCTCCCGAGGACACATGGGAATTGTTGTCAAGTTAGTTTTTGTCATGCTCATATGATTCACGTTCGTTACTTTGACAATTTGATATGTGGGTGGACCGGTGCTTGGGTGTTGCCCTTCCTTGGACAAGCCTCCCACTTTTGATTAACCACTCTCTCAAGCATCTGCAACTACGAAAGAAGAATTAAGATAAATCTAACCATAGCATGAAACATATGGATCCAAATCAGCCCCTTACGAAGCAACGCATAAACTAGGGTTTAAGCTTATGTCACTCTAGCAACCCATAATCTACGTATTACTTCCCAATGCCTTCCCCTAGGCCCAAATAATGGTGAAGTGTCATGTAGTCGATGTTCACATAACACCACTAAAGGAAAGACAACATACATCTCATCAAAATATCGAACGAATACCAAATTCACACGATTACTTATAACAAGACTTCTCCCATGTCCTCGGGAACAAACGTAACTACACACAAAGCATATTCATGTTCATAATCAGAGGGGTATTGAATAGCATTAAGGATCTGAATATATGATCTTCCACCGAATAAACCAACTAGCATCAACTACAAGGAGTAATCAACACTACTAGCAACCCACACATACCAATATGAGGTTTTGAGACAAAGATCAGATACAAGAGATGAACTAGGGTTTGAGAGGAGATGGTGTTGGTGAATATGTTGATGGAGATTGACCCCCTCTCGATGAGAGGATCGTTGGTGATGACGATGGCTTCGATTTCCCCCTCCCGGAGGGAAGTGTCCCCGGCAGAACAGCCCTGCTAGAGCCCTAGATTGGTTTCGCCCAGGTTCCGCCTCGAGACGGTGGCGCTTTGTCCCGAAAGCTTCCTTATGATTTTTGTCAGGTCAAAACACACCATATAGCAGAAGATGGGAATCGGAGGCCTATCAGGGGGCCCACAAGGATGGGGGGCGCGCCCAGGGGCGCGCCCTCCACCCTTGTGGCTGGCTGGTGGCCCCCCTTTGGTGCTTTTTCGCCCAATATTTTTTATATATTCCAAAAATATTCTCCATGAAGTTTTAGGACTTTTGGAGTTGTGCATAATAGGTCTCTAATATTTGCTCCTTTTCCAGTCCAGAATTCTAGCTGCCAGCATTCTCCCTCTTCATGTAAACCTTGTAAAATAAGAGAGAAAAGGCATAATTATTGTGACATAATGTGTAATAACAGCCCATAATGCAATAAACATCAATATAAAAGCATGATGCAAAATGGACGTATCAACTCCCCCAAGCTTAGATCTCTCTTCTCCTCAAGTGAAAAGCCGATATCGAAAAATATGTCCACGTGTTTAGAGATAGAGGTGTCGATAAAATAAAATACGGACATGAGGGCATCATCATCGTCTTTAGGACAACAACATAACTTGTCATATAGGTTCTTATGTTAAAGTAACAATTCATTCACAAGGTAAAGTATGAATCAGAAACTTCATTGATAGCCAACAAACTATGATCTCAGTCATTGAAGTAATTGCAATTTATCATAACATCGGAAAGAATCAAATATAAGAGCTTTTCAGCAAGTGCACATACTCAACTACCATTTAGTCTTTCACAATTGCTAACACTCACGGAATACTTATGAGTTCAAAGTTTCAATCGGGCATAGAGAAAGATAGGGGCTTATAGTTTCGCCTCACAATGATTTACCTCAAGTGTATTGTCAACAATAATGGTTCATGGCTCTCTATATCTACGTGGATATATATATATATATATATATATATATATATATATATATATATATATATATATAAGACTAAGTTGGTGATGGTGGTGTGTCTGCTATCCCTCTTTTCTGACCATTAGATCTGCATCTAATGGCTGTGAGGTAACTTGTGGCATTTTTGCAACAATAGCCCACCTGTCTGCTCCAATTTGTAGAAAACCCCTTATTATCTTGAAAGCAACCACATCCCTCCCTCACCTCATCAAAACAGCCTGAGAAATATATATATATATATATATATATATATACTATTCATCACCTAGGGTGCAGAATAAGTTATTCTTCATTCGAGGTAATCTTACGGTCACTTCATATTTAAATTACATTTGGAATTCAAATAGTTACATTCCTATTGATTCACTACGTAAAATTTGGCATAAGAAAAAAATATAAGGTCATAAGACAAGAAAATTTGTAATTTATGTATATTTTCCACTATGTTTTTAAGTTTGTAATTTTACATAACATAAAATATTTTTTACGACAATTATATATTTTCTTACGGTCTCTTTACGGTGCATTGATGGTAAAATAGAGGGGGTGAAGGATAACTATTCCTCACTCAGGGTGACGAATAGTCAATCCCTATGTGTGTGTGTCTATATATATATATATATATATATATATATATATATATATATATATATATATATAGTCTATTATAATAACACCCCTTAAGAGTCTTATGCTAATAACACCAGCCTTATTCTGCACACTGCGCAACAAATCGCCGCCGCCCCTCTCCTCCCGACCTTCTACCGCGGCGGCGGCCTGGGAGCGCCGCCGCCCCTCCCCTCCCGGCCTTCTACCGCGGCGGCGGCCTGGGAGCGATGCCGCCCCTCCCCTCCCCGCTTTCCTCCGCGGCGGCGGCCTGGGAGCGCCACGGCCCCTCCCCTACCGGCCTTCTTCCGCGGCGGCGGCCGGCTGCGACGCCGCCCCTCCACTACCAGCGTTCTTCCGCGGTAGCGGCCAAGCAGCAACGCCGCCCGTCGCCTCTCGGTCTTCTTCGGCGGCAGCAACCGAGCAACACCTCCACCACCAGCATATCGGCCTTCTTTCACGCAGCAGCTCGGTAGCGCCGCCACCGAACTCCTCCGAGCCTGCAATTAGCTGTACTTCATCATATGTGGATTGGTGCTGCCTCGACATCAAACCAATTCGAGCAAGGAGGACTGTGCGCAAGGTTCCTTCATCCACGGCACCTTCTTGAAATAAGTCTGCAACGACCTTCAGAGCAAATCCTTCGTCTCTGTTCACCTTGAGCAACGTCCAGACCGCTCATTAACTTCTAAAGGGCAAGTGGACTGCACGTGCGAACGTGAAAGTTGTGCAGACGGACGAGAAGGGAACTTCCTCTTGCAAACGCAAGAAATCACTGCAACACGAGGTAAGCAGTACACTTCCTCAACCATATCAGTTTAGTTATTCCAGACAAAGTAGTACACGCAGTACAGTATGCCTACAAATACGATGCAATGCAGTTGCTTCAGTTAGTTGTGGGGGAAAATGCAGTAAACTTGCTCGGTTATGCAGTACGCTTGTGTAGGTTCAATACGGACAACGATGTAGTGCGGTTACTTTAGTTCACCTTGCGGGGTAATGCATTCAGCGTGCAATACTTCAGCAGTACCATTTCAAACACATTGCAGTTTGCAAGATTCAATTCATTTAACCTGACAATGCAGCTCGGTCATTTTGTGTGCAGGAAATGATGTTCAGTAGATACAAAATGCCACACACAATTGACATCACTGAGAACAACAACTTTCAGAAGAGTGAAGCTTCTTCTGAAAGAGATACTGGCTGGGTTACCCCTGAGATTCCTCGAGGATTCTTCACAACAACAAGCAGGGCGATGTACTCTCCGGAAGAGGATTTTTCAGGAAGTAAAGGTAGTCAAAGACGACGATAATGTCACATTCGTCTGAGAGGGAACTCACCAACGAGATGATGAAGAAGATGATGATGAAGATGAACCAATAACAGTTCTCAACCCAAAGTATAAGCACGAGTTCACTATGTTTGGACAGCATGTCCGAACAGACAATGATGATGCAGTTGAACACGATGTTGTAGCAGATGATGATTATGACTATGATGATGTGCCACCGCTCCAAAATTTTCAAACCAATCCACTGACACATCGTCACAAAACTGGATTACCACCACGTCTACCTACTGCACCCCAAAAAAGAGCTCAGCGTCCACCTGCTGCACCGAAAAATAGACCTCCAAGCAGACTGCTACATCAACTTCGACACTACGACCACCAACAATGCCTCGGTGAAAAGTCAACAGCAGGTACAAATCCTCCTCACTACTGCCGCCGCGAGATCCTCAACTACACAGATCTGCTATAACCCCACCATGTCCAATACAACCCGATGAGCTGCAAACACCATCGGGTGAACGACTCTACACACATGTAAGTTTATGTTCTGAAAAATAATAATGATAGTTGTAGTCCATTCAGATAACATTGTAGTGCACAATGATATTTCTTGTCAGGTTTGACCTAGCATCTAATACATTGGAGTTTTCCAAACACTTAGGAACGTTGCAATGCTTTATTAAACTCGTATGCACTCCTCGTATTTAAAAAATAGAACAGAACAAATTATCTCATAGAGTATTGCACTTAATGCAGGATAAAAACATGCCGCTGAACCTCATACCTGCCGCTGGAATGAAGTTCACCACGTACAACAAGGCATGGGACTTTTACAACAATTATGCAAGATGTGCAGGGTTTGGCATATGCAAGAGGGCAAAACACAGGACAAATGCCTACATTGTCTGCTCAAGAGAAGGGACGCACAAGCAGACTGTGTCAGATTATCACCGGAAACGTCAGAAGACATCAAAAAGGATTGACTGCAAGGCAAAGATTAGAGTCAAAAAGAGGAAGGATGGCAAATTTGTGATAGAAATGGTTGGACTCAACCACAATCACAAGATGCTGTAAAGCCCTGGGATGCTTTTGCACATGCGATCGCACAAAAAAGATGATCCTTTGATAGACCAGTTAGTGAAAGACATGCAACTGGACAACCACACACCCGCTCAGATGATGTCAATGTTGTTGCATATGTCCGGCGGTCTGCGGTACATGGGACATACAAGCCGCGACTAGGTAAACAAGTAAGCACATCACAAACCATATCGCTTGAGCATCCTGTCGGTAATTATTTCCTGTTTGATGAGATGAGTTTGCATTGCGTTTGAAAATGTAGGAAACAAAAGTTTCCCAAAGAAGAGTCCCAAGATGACATCAAGAAACTTCTGGATTTCTTCGATAATATGCAGAAGATAAACCCAGAGTTTTTGTATGATTATGACATTGATGCAGATAACCGTGTAAGAAACGTCTTTTGGGCCAATGCAAGTTGCAAAGGATCGTATGAAGATTTGGAGACTGCATTACATTTGACACGATGTACAAAACTAACAAATTCCACATGCCGCTGGGAGTGTTCGTCGGAGTGAACCATCATCTATAGAGCACCATATTTGCTGTTGCCCTCGTGCGAGACGAAACAATACCATCGTTTGAGTGGGTTTTCAAAACATTTCTGAGGTGTATGAACAACAAGCCGCCAATCTGCATGCTCGCAGGTAAAAAAAACACCTGCATACTTACGTTTGTTTGGTGCACTTATATTTCTTCCATATTACACACACACAAACAACTTCATAAAAACACTATTTATGCCTTCTCAGACCAGTGTTCTTCGATGAAGGCAGCATTAAAAACTACCCTCCCACATACTCTGCATAAGTTGTGTCGGTGGCATATCATGAAGAAGTACAAAGACCACCTTGCCTTGTTGTATAAGGCGCACGAGAAACTGAAGGATGAACTCAATGCGGTGCTCAACCACCCACTAATGCCGTCAGAATTTGAACGGGCATGGAAGGACCTCATTCAGAAATACAAGTTGCAAAAGGACGAAGTGATGAATTCACTATGGGATGACAGGCACGAGTGGATTTCAGCTTACTACAATGAAATTTTCTGTGCTCGGATGACTTCCACACCGAGAAGCGAGAGCATGAATCGCATACTGAAGAAAAACTATGTCATAGAGAAGCATGGTCTCCATCTGTTTGCTCAACAGGTGGACAAGTGTGTTTAGACCAGGAAGGTCGTCGAGCACGCAGAGACAGTAGCAAATGAGGTAAACGAAATGTCAATCAAAAAACTGCTAAAATATAACTACAAAAACAAACAATTTTTTCATTTCTCTGGTTCGTAATAGTGCATTTCTGATCATGCAGTCAGAGGTAAAGACAACAACCCAGTTTGGGTTCGAGGTTCAGCTATCAAAAGTGTATACAAGGGCAGTGTTTGTAGATTTCAAAGAAACACTCTAACGTAGCACTGCATTCAGAGCAGAACGGTGCCCTAAGAACCCGACAAAGTATCTAGTACACCACTACAATAGATCGGATGCATTTGACTGGGCAAGGCATAATTTCCAAGTGGTCGC
Organism: Secale cereale; assembly: GCA_902687465.1. Classification (NCBI taxonomy): domain Eukaryota; kingdom Viridiplantae; phylum Streptophyta; class Magnoliopsida; order Poales; family Poaceae; genus Secale; species Secale cereale. The sequence goes on from LR738711.1 coordinate 140,304,210, forward strand.
TGATGAACAGAAAGGTGTCTACGAATGTGAGTGCAAACTCTGGACACACACAGGTGAGACTCCTATCACAAAAAATTCTAGTTTCTGATAGACATGCACGAAAGCTCACTTATTGAACTTTAAAAGTCCACATAAATGACTAATTCACAAAACCAAATGAAGTTCACTTCTTTAAAATGAACAAATAATGAAAAAATATGTGTTTATTAATTTCATGCAGTTCACTTACAAAACAAAGAAAACATGTGTTGTCTGCAGGGCTCTTTTGCGTCCATGTGTTATGCATGCTTTCTCATTTGAGAGTGCTCAAGATTCCCGAGGGTACATCATGAAAAGATACACCCGTAACGCAAGATCTAATGCAACGTTTGACAGAAGAGACTACAAACAAACATCACCAGATGGAACCTCGCTTTTTTGCCGTAGAAAATTGGTGACAGAAACAGCAATGGACCTTGCAAACAGAGCGACAAGGTCCGACGCTGGGTGCCACAGAGCGTTGTCTGGTATAAGGGCACCAATCGAGGAAGTTGATGTGCTCAACGAAGAAGAAGAAGAAGAAGAAGAAGAAGAAGGAGCAAAACTAAAGCAAGCAGAGAAATGCCAGCGTGACAATAATGCCGAGCAAGTAGAAAATACTGAACAGAACGGAACTGGTGCTATCAAAAAAGAAACAATTCTTCCACCTCCTGTTTCAAACACAAGAGGAAGGAAGAAAGGGGCCGACGCAACCCAGAAAAAGGTTCCATGCAAGGAGAAAAATGATGACAAAAACAGTAAGCCACGGCCTGAGCTGGACAGTGATGGTCACCCACTGGGAATAAACAGGTGCAAGAAATGTAATGAAATCAGCGGCCACAATTCCAGGACATGTACAAAAAGACATGAACAAGAAAACCAAGTACATGGCGATGCACAACCAAACATAAATTCCACTAACAACACTAAGAAATGGACAAAACCTAGACTTTGCAGCATCTGCAATAAGAGGACGAGGCACAATGCAAGAACCTGCCTCAAAAGAATAAGACCAGAAAGCGAGGAAGACGAAGAAGATGAAATCAAAGAAGTAGATGAAGAGTAGGAGGAAGAAGAGAGTGAAGAGGACGAAGAACATGAAGAAACTGAAGAAGCAGTGGCATATGAAGAAACAGATGATGAAGATGAGGAAGAGCAAGAAGAGGAGGAAGAAGAGAGTGAAGAGGACGAAGAACATGAAGAAACAATGCCAACAAGAACACCACAAGGGAATGCTGCTGTACAGAAACAACCGAGAACGACACCAGTTTCAAAAAACAAGGTAGGAGCAAAGAAGGATGCAGGTCACATCACTGGAAAACGAAAGCAGCCATCAACAAGCATGCGGGGAGCAAGGAAGGATGCAGTTCACAGCACTCAAAAACAAAAGCCACCATCAACCAGCACGCGGGGAGCAAAGAAGGATGCAGTTCACAGCACTCCAAAACAAAAGCAGCCATCAACCAGCACGCGGGGAGCAAAGAAGGATACAGTTCACAGCACTCAAAAACAAAAGCCGCAATCATCGAGCACGTGAGGGGCAAAGAAGGATGCAGTTCGCAGCACTAAAAAAATCCACCATCGACCACCACGCGAGGGACTACAAACACAACGGTGCAGAGACAAGAACCAGCAACACCGCCATGGAAAACAAAAAAAGTGCGACATTAGACACGCTCCAGTCACCGCGGAGAAGTAGCAGGTTAACGACCAAATAGATGAACTTCAATAAACTAATCATATGCATAGCAGTTTGCTTATCTGTATGACTTATGTATTAGTTTAAATTTTGTGTAAACACAAATTTCCCACTGACTATGAGTTGTTCAACTTAACCATCTAAAGAGAAATGGTGTACGGAGTATACCATATATATAGCAGTCTAGAGTAAAACTTTGACACATATTAATCAAAAAACGATGTAAAAAATGCAGTAAGCTGCATGGCAGCACGAAGTTCAAAATAATAATTGAAGCGGTTCAGATCACAAAAGTGCTTATTACAAAACACATCAAGAAGATGAAGCGTTTGAACATGCAAAAGTACTTAGTACAAATCAACATCATAACCTTAACCAATCACGTCAAACGTGATTCTAACCGTACGATCTTCAAGTTCAAAGAAGTTGAGGACAACAACTTGCCCAGACTTCAGGCCACTATCAATGACAAATTCCTCCCACCCTTTCTGCAGACATAGCCGCCCATCAACGCCTACACGGTACTTGGTTGGTTGAAGGTGTCCATTACCAAGAACAACTTGGAGAATTCCCTTCTTCTTAAGCCGGCGATACCTAACAACTCGTTGGGGAATTTTCTGCAAAAAACCAGTGCAGATTAAACACAATCTAATGCGTAGTGCGGAACTTGCAAACAAGAAGTACGCTTACAACTATTATGAAGTTCTTGAGACTACATGCATATAGTACAAAACGTACAAGCGGGGAAAATTGTGGAAACTATTACTTCCCATCTAGTATCTAAGTAGTTCACATATTGTAACCATGCAAAAAAAACACGAGCTCCATGCACACAAGCAAAAAAATAGAAACAACATATAAGTACAAAGTGCAGTACACTTCAATAAAACAAAATAAGTGCACTCCTAAAAAACTAGAAGTTCAGACTATTATGGAATTATACAAAAAATATATAGAAAACACAAAGAAAAAATCAGATCAAGCGAAAAATACCATCTTGTAGTGAGTCTCCACATCTGTTGGCGTAAGCTGATGGACAAAAGGACGAGTGCGGCCAAGGCCACAACGAAGCAGGGCGGAATAGAACGTAGAAATGTTGATGTGGCCCATATCCAATCCTTCTGTGAATATAGTGACATATGCAAGCTGCTACGCTCGCCTAGCTCGGCACAATACCTCCCCCCCCACAACGAGCACGACGGGCCTACGAGCAAGCTGAGCAATCGCAGTGCGTCGGCACACCACAACCATGACCGCAGCAGGAGAGAATGGCACAGGGGCCTGGAGCCATCACAACAAAAAACTAGAAAAGGAAAAAAATAAAGAGAGGCTAGATAAAGGAGAGAAGTTGCGGCTAGAGGAGAGATGAACTGCAAAGGAAGGGTAGAAGTTGGCCTACATTTATAGAAAAGGATTGCAAAAAGGTCAAAACTGAAAATTAAAGGGGAGTTAATGAAAATTACGTTACAAAGAATGAAGGACAATCAATAAAGGTTTATGTTGCAAAAGATAAAAATCTTACCAGGAAGTTCTACAAAGACTTTGACTGCAGAAATTCCCACGAACTAACCGCAGATCATTAAATAATAATTTTCTAAAAAATTATAATCCACAGACCATTTTACGTGTGTAGTTCTCCAAAGTCTTACCAGGAAGTTCACTATATGTGTGCATGAACTGCAGTACATGCTCAAAATGAAGCACAAAGAAAGGCACTTTCACGCAATGCACAAAAGCAGAATTAGTGCACCTGATGCCTGATGTAGTCCTTAAATGTAAGCCATGCAGTCCGCGGCGTTGGCCTAACCAGTCACAACTTTAGCACAAAGAAGCATGCACGCAGTGCAAAAATGTGAACACCTGCAGCACATGACAATGACGAATGCAGTGCATGTAGAGGCAACAAAGCAGTGCACACCCATACACTAGAAAAAATGCTACGTAAGAGGGAAAAACAATAAAGATAAATGCTACCAATGCAGTGCACAAAAATGTAGCGCAAACATGCGTAGTACGGAATGCATGCACATGCAGTACAGAACCCTGGTCAATGCAGTGCACGGATGATTTGCTAAGCAGTGCACGCCCCTACATTGAAAAAAATACTTAAGATAGAAATTACAAAGAAAAGAAAAATTGACTACCCAGGTGCAGCCGGCCCCAGCCAGTCTCGTAGTAGGTCTGCGCCCAAAGCAGACGAGTCGTTTTGAGACACGATGCGTGGGGCCCGGCGCACATGGGCCCACAGGTCAGAGAGCATAGAGCAGCGAGCCTCGTGCTTAAGCGCCCAAATAAGAAACCAGAGGAGTTCGACACGGCTGCCTCGCCAGCGCTTATAAATAGGTCAGGCACGCCTTCCGCGGGCGAGGTGGGACTAAACATTAGGCCGCACAAAACGCACCGGGAACCAGCCGTGCTCATAGGCCGACTTGGGCACAATGCGTCTTCACTCCCCGAACACATGCCCAACAAAGCACACTGAGAAAAAACAATAACTTCAAAACTAAAACATCAAAGAAAAATAAAACGCAGGAAACCCGAAGTCAACGTACAAATGCAGTCCGCGACGTCCAACAATGCAGTTCCCCACGTGGAAGCACAAAGTATTAATTGTTCTCAAATGTAGTTCTCTTTCTACTGCATTGCAGTATGGCTAAAATGAAGAATGCAGCCTTGTTAGTTGAGAAAAGCAGTCCATTATAAAATAAAGAACTGCATGAAATAACTCCATCAAGAAACTAAGTGTGTGTACATCTGTATGAATACTAATCTGATATAATCCAGTGCACGAAGAATAAACTTCACTTCCATGCAGTGCACTATGTGGACGTACGCAGTTATGTTCTGGTAGAAAAGAAGTGCACTTACTAGGAAAATTCACCGAAAACACAATCATCACATTTTCTGACATTTGCGTCAATACCTTGAACTAGTCATGAAAAAAGTGGCGATGATGTTCTGGATTTCCAACGCACTACCTCATAGCAGAACCTCTCTGCAGTTGCCACGTAACTTAAAACAGAGCCCCAGCACGCTACCACCCCGCTCCACCTCTCCCACGTACTGTCAAGGAGAGCAGAGGAGAAAACACAACTGCTTCGTCCCCCCAAAATCCCCATTGCATATTCTTCTCCACAATTCATTTCACTAACTTCTCTCTCCAGAAAAACACGAGAGAGCAGAGGAGAGTCATGGCGGATGCACCTCTGTACAAGCAGCACCGCAAGTACACCAGGGAGCTCCACAATGTCGACCTCCACGGAAACCACAAGCTCCACGTCGTTTGCACAAGCAAGGGTAAAGACGTGGACAAGATGATGTCCACGCTCAGGAGGAAGCTCGACGGAATGCCCGTCAAACTAGTCGGCGTTGATGTCGAGTACACGCACTACGTGAAGCCACAGCGGGCAGCAGTGCTCCAGCTATGCGTAGAAAAAGAATGCCTTATCTACCACATCTCTGCAGCTAAACACATGTCAGAATAACTATAAATCTGTACTATTGCTTGTCAAAATTGATTTTAAATTTTCTTCACTGCAGTCGCCAATATTTAAACTTTGGTTCTTATTTTTGAAAAGCGTGGCATATGAATCATTGACAGTTTTCATCTGGCTCCATGTATGTCACCCAAGTGTTCAATTCTTAAATTATATGATCTAGCAATACACGTAGTTTTATTTTGTTTTACCAAACACAAACTATTTGACCGAACAATAGAAAACTGCAACATTACTATACAAAACATGTATGAAATTGAGTTCGAGAATACAATCATGGACAAAACATGCATTGTTTATGCAATATATTATCAGATTTACTAGTTATGCTGAAAAAAGTATTAGCAACTACTAAATGCAACAGATTCAGATATTCATATTGCAGTTCAGTTTCTGAAAAAACAAAAACATTGGTAGTTCTAAGAAAATAAACTATATTCACTCTATACAAACATCTTGCAGGCCAATGGAACTAGACAAATTCCTGATGAATGGTGAGTACACCCTCGTCGGATTCGCCATTGAGGGAGACAAAAGCAAGCTAAAGCTATCTGGTTTGGAGATCAACTTCGACAACTACATTGATATTCTGGTGGGATGGAGAGACCCATACAATAAAAAGAAGTTTAACTCTTTGGCTGATGTTGCCGGCAGGATGATAGACATTCACTACCATGACATGAAGAAAAATATTAACCGCAAGGAGGGCCATACTCTGTGGGGATTTTTTCCACTGCCAGAAAAGCTTATCAAGTATGCAGCAATAGATGCATTTGCAACATATGAGTCATGGAGAATCATCTACGATGTCATCATGGGACTAGATAGGGCAAAAAGAGACAAAGAAGCAAAGCAGAAGAAGAACAAGGCTGTAATCCAGTACAACAAATAGAAATAATTCAGGGCTATGTTTTAGTTTCACTTTACTTTAGTCGTTGTGTTGTTCTTTGTTTCATGTATGCAAGCTTTTGATTATGTCCGTTGCTTCATATCAAACATTTCTTTTGTATAAACAATGTCATTTAAAATTAGCATTAAATTTTATTTCTGTTGTTTGCTTATGTATCACAGTTTGCTACTGATCAATTGCTTTCGCTGAAGATTAGTTTGTGTTAGAACAAGTACCAGAAAACTTTGAAAAATTTAATGTGTGATACCAAAACATATTGTTCACATACAAAACATATTCAAAAACAAACGCTAAAAAAATTAAGTAATCTGACTACAACTCATACCTAAAAAAGATAGATTAATGTAGATCACAATGGTAAAAAATTAAGCATTACACATTTGTACACATGCAGTCCACAAAAAGTAACTGTAGAAAAAGAACATTAATATTAATATTTATAAAGAAACGTGAATACAGTTCACATAAAAAATATAAGGCAGTTCACAAAGTGTATATATGAAGTACAAATGACATCATTTGTACTACCACGAAATATATATACTCCAAAAGAAAAAAATGCGTGAGATAAGGAAAAAAATTGACCACCCAGCTACAACCAGGCCCAAGCCAGTCCCGTAATGGGACACTAAAAAACGCATGCAGTTCTCCAAAGTCTTACAAGGAAGTTCACTATATGTGTGCATGAAGTGCGGTACATACTCTAAATGAATCACAAGAGAAGCCCTTTCGCGCAGTGCACAACACAGAATTAGTGCACCTGATGCAGTACTTAAATGTAAGTCATGCACTCCGCAGCGTTGGCATAACCAGTCACAACTTTGGCGCAAAGATGGATGCACGCAGTGCAAAATGTGTACACCTGCGGCACAGGACTATGATGAATGCAGTGCACACCCGTACACTAGAAAAATGATACATATGAGGGAAAAACAATAAAGAAAAATGCTACCCATGCTGTGACAGGGAGGCGACGGACTGTGTCGGACCCACTCCCCTGCTCGGCCTCGTGCTAACGACGCACGCAGACCTAACGCACGCAGTGCGCTTGGTTTATAGGCGTAGTGCGGACATTCTGTTTTTCCAACACTAGGACGCATGCAACCCCAGAGCCACACCCCTAAGATAGACAGGGAGGCGACGGGGTGTGACGGACTCGCTTGCGCATGCGGCGCCGCGGCATGCCGTGTCACCGCCTGCTCCGACTCGTTCCAGGCTCAGCCTCGCAGGGGGTGGGGAGGGGGGTCACGACCCCCCTCCCACCACCCTTCTCGTCCTCGCGCTAACACATGCAGTGCGTTTGGTTTACAGGTGCAGTGCGGACATTCTGTTTTTCCAACAATAGGATGCACGCAACCCCAAAGCCACACCCCTAAGATAGACAGGGAGGCGACGGGACGTGACGGACTCGCCCGCGGATGCGGCACCGAGGCACGCCGCGTCGCCGCCTGCTCCGGCTCATTCCAGGCTCGGCCTCGCAGTGGGGTGGGAGGGCGGGTCACGACCCCCTCTCCCACCCCCCTGCTCGGCCTCGCGCTAATGCACGCAGTGCGCTTGGTTTACAAGCGCAGTGCGGACATTCTGTTTTTCCAACAATAGGAGGCACGCAACCCCAGAGTCACACCCCTAAGATAGACAGGGAGGCGACGGGGTGTGACGGACTCGGCTGCGCATGCGGCGCCGCGGCACGCCGCGTCGCCGCCTGCTCCGGCTCGTTCCAGGCTCGGCCTCGCGCTAATGCCCGCAGTGCATTAACTACAGGGAATACAAAGAGCAAATACAAATCTATAGACAACCAAAAAATGGGGGGGGGCTACCCCCTACCTTACAATACAAACAATAAAAAAATTGCCAACTGAAGGGCGCATCTTTAGGCAATAGCAGTGCACTTGGTTAGGCAAAAGAAGTGCAGTATCATAAAAGCAATGCAGTTCCAGCATACACACATGAATGTAGGGTCTGCGACAAAAATTGCAGCAAAAAAACAAAAAAACAGGTGAAGCACAAACTTGTAGACAAATGCAGTGCTTTTTGTTGGACGCAGAAGTTCGGCATCACATGCATTGCAGTTTATGGGACACATAAGCTACATATAAGCGTGACAAAAATGCCAGTTCACACAAAACGTGTAATTCAATGAAAATAAAAATATACACATATATATACTGTATGAATTATTTATATAAAATACACATACAGATACAAATTCGTCCATAAAACACTGCTGCAAAAAAGCAGACGAAAATCACAACAACAGGAAACAAAAGTCTTTTCATACATTATATACCTTAGACACCACACAGTACACAACATGAACACTAGTTCTTGTTCATACACAGGGTTTTTACCAAGTAGATTGTTACTGCGTCTGCGATCGCGACAAAGAAGTAAGCCCGAGGTCCGCAATCTGTTCTTGTAGCTCAAGCTGCATGTCTTCATAACACAAAATGTTCGATGAATTGAACAGCAGTTGGAACATGTACTCCGCCTTCCAATCTTCAACAGCAGGCTGAAAAAGAAAATTAAAAAAAGCAGACAATGATTAAATAAAAAGGTTGTCATAGAGAACAAAAAGTTAAAAGGTAAAATAATAAAAAAAAGTAACAAGAAAAGGAAGAAAACAGAGAAGGTGTTACGTCGGTTTTGATAATTTTCTCAACTAGACGTTGGCCGTCATACAACTGCGTCACCCTCAGAACATAGCACTACTAGAAAAAGGCCTACTAATGGCGCACCGGTTTTGGCCATTAATGGCGCACGACTGGTGCGCCATTAGTAGCACGCCATTAGTATTTTTTACTAATGGCACACCTCTGGTGCACCATTAGTATCTGGTATACTAATGGCGCACCACTGGTGCGCCATTAGTATAGGGCACGGTGCGCCATTAGCATGCCTCCAGGGGGCCATATATACCCAGGTGCTTTGGCATACTAATGGCACACTACATATAAGTGCGCCATTAGTAAAAAAAATTCAAAAAAAAATTTCAAATTTTTTTAATCTCAGGTCATTATGGCTTAATATGGGGTCAATTTGCTTAATCTCAAGTCAAATCGCACTCTGTGGTCAAACTTCTCATAAGGTCACCCATCCTCACACTACTCCAGCCCGAGCACGCTTAACTTCGTAGTTCTATCCAACCCCAGCACCAGCTCACTTCACAGGCGCTTGTTGATATATCTATCATATTAATCCTATTAACCCTTCTTGATGTCTAGGAGTTTGTTAATGTTCATGAGTATGATGATATTTTGAAAATATATTTCAAACTTCCCGGTCATATTACGTATTATATTTGGAAAAAAAATTATAAATTTTTTTTTTCGAAAATTTTATAAAAAAAAATTCTGTTACTAGTGGCGCACCTAGCAAACGGTGCGCCACTAGTAAGTTTGAAATTTTTTGAATTTGTTTGCCTCTAGATCTTAAAAGCCCCGTAACTTTTTTCTGTTAGGTTTTTGGGGATTTTGAAAATGTTTAACGGGTTCCCCCCGTTAAATTCGGATGTAACTTTTCGAGTAGATGATTTTTCATATAAAAAACTTTTTAATCCGAGTTCGTATGCAAAAGTTATGCCCGTTTTACTAAATTCCAGACATATTTTGCAAATAAAGTCAAAATTCATATTTGTAAATTTTCCCAACAAGTAGACAACATATCACATGGGAAACTTAGTTTCTTTTATTTTTTTGACATTTACATCATTTTATTTTATTTTATTTAACTGGAAAAGGCAGTCCAGGGGGGTGTGCAGTAATGGCGCACCGTGGGAGTGCCATTACTAGTTTTGAAAAAAATAAAAATAAAAACAAAATATGAAAAAAAAATACTAATGGCGCACCGTGGGAGTGGTGCGCCATTAGTAAGTTTAACTACAAATGGCGCACCACTCCCACGGTGCGCCATTAGTAGTTTTGAAAATAAATAAAAAAGCAAAATTTGAAAAAAATTACTAATGGCGCACCATGGATGTGGTGCGCCATTAGTAAGTTTAACTACTAATGGCGCACCACTCCCACGGTGCGCCATTAGTAGTTTTGAAAATAAAATTAAAAAAAATAAAAGCAAAATTTGAAGAAAAAAATTACTAATGGCGCACCGTGGATGTGGTGCGCCATTAGTAGTTTAACTACTAATGGCGCACTATCCACTGGTGCGCCATTAGTAGTTTTGAAAAAAAATGAAAAAAAAATTGTTACTAATGGCGCACCACATCAACGGTGCGCCATTAATATTTGGATACTAATGGCGCACCAACACATGGTGCGCCATTAGTATATACTAATGGCGCACCGCATGTATGGTGCGCCATTAGTAACAATCCTATCTATAGCCCTTTTCCTGGTAGTGTAGATTCCGCACTCGTTTGCTCCCTGCGCTGGCACGACCGGGTAGGAGGGCTTATCTACCAATTTAACCCAGTCAAGGTGGTTCTTAGAATTATACACTTTTTCACCATAAAATCGCCTTCAGCAATTGAGTCATCCTTCTCATCTGGCAACAAAAAAGGAAGCATAATGTAAAAATAACACACACCACAGATCAAATTACTATTCGGATGAACCAAAAAAATAGAAAAGTTGTTCTCAACGTCTAGACAGTCCCTCTTTTAAATGCACGTGAGGTCATTTTCCTTTTATCTCCTTTTTTACAAGGATTATGGGGGTCTGAGAAAATGTTGTTCTGTCACGCATATGTTGCAGTACACTACGTAAACAAGTGTGGTTCTATTGGTGCTAACATTGCATGTGCAGTTTATAAAAAAATGCAGTAGCAAAAACACAAAAAAGCTTTGCACTTGCCAAGAAAAAATGATATACCACTTTAGTGCAATCTGAGTGGTAATCACTCCTGCACCACTTTGTCATGACATCAGCATGGCCAGTGTACTTCCTAGTGTCATGGATATCAAACATCTGGCGATGCTGGTTCATCGTGTATAAGGAATAATGACCATCCTTGGAGCACGGCATCATAATCTGTTCACATAAAAAAACAAAGAATGAAATGAAAACTTATTTCGACACGTAGCACTAGAACCACTGTTCCAAAAAATAACTATAAAAAGAAATGCAACAAACCAGAAAAAATAAATGACGGGAAACAATGAACTTACCAGTTTTGCATCCAACAGGTTTACGTCGTCACCCACAAAAACCTTGAACTGGTTAGCTGCATCTTGTAAAACAAACGGGCTATGCACAACTGGCAACACCGGGTATCCTTCTTCATCTCTCGTCACAAAGGTTTCCATATGAAGAACATATTGCAAAGAAAAAAGAACAAAAAAGGACATAAAAAGAATAAACAATGCATGAAGGCATGGACATAAAAAAACCAGTACAAATAAAAACAAATGACAGCACAAGTTTACCGTGATAAATAAGGGTGAAAGTACCACACATTCACCAGAATGATAAACTAATCCCATTTCAGGGTCTTGCTTCCAGTACTTGATGGCAAAATCCATGAGATACGAATCCATTAAAGCTCCTTTGCCAAATGTATTATAGATATATTCAAAAGTGTAAGTATCAAGATCACCAAAGGGATTGTTCACCATAAAGAACACATTCCTGCAGTAGACATCCAAAGATGGGATCAATAAAATTAAAATTAAAAACAAAACACACAAAAAGGATCAAGGGCACACACATAAAACTTACTCGTGATATTTGGTTACAAAATCTTTGCTCAGAACAAGATCCTTTATTTTCCTCGCCTCATCAATATATTTGAACCTCGGAGGCTTCAATTTCTCTATAGAGCATCTCAACTTAAAAGCCCTCTCACCTTCCCTCTTGTTCAAAAAAACTTCAACGTCATCCACAGGAGGACGATTAATTGCTGCACTCCGAGTCCTCGTGACGCGAGGACACGGCGAAACAAAATCATCATCATCAACATCAAATACATCGCGTGGAGAGCTAGGTCGAGAAACACTTCCACCATCAGGTCCAGACACCACAACTGGGTTCAAACCATCTCCAGCCAAAGAACCAGAATTATCCGAAGAGATTACAATGGCGCAATCCTCCATAACCACATCAGAACACTGGGGCTCGAACAGTGACGTACAACCTTCATGAAGCCCCCCATCAAAACCTAAAACCGTGTAGAATAAACATGGAAACAATCAGCACAAAAATACAAAACCAAAAAACATGCAATGCATCTCATTAAATTAAAAAAATGCAGTTCACTAAAGAATAGAATGCAACACAATTGTCTACAGCAATGCAGTCCACTTGCCTACATCAATGCGGAACGAAGAAATGTATACAACAATGCAGCCCACTTGTATACAATAATGCAGCCCACTTATAAAGAAACAATGCAGCTCACTTGCTCAAAAAATAAAATGCATCTCATTAAATTAAAAAAATGCAGTTCACTAAAGAATAGAATGCAGCACAATTGTCTACAGCAATGCAGTCCACTTGGCTACAGCAATGCAGAATGAAGAACTGTATACAACAATGCAGCCCACTTGTATACAATAATGCAGCCCACTTATAAAGAAACAATGCAGCTCACTTGCCCAAAAAATACAATGCATCTCATTAACACAACAAATAAATATACACATACATTCTAAATCACAAAATTAACTAAACAAACTAGTAAAAAAATGTAAGAACCGGTGTCGGTGTATTTGGATCGACACCTATGGGATCACAAGAATCCCTACTACGGTTGCGGGGCGCGGGGTTGAGAGAAGAGCGGATCTAACAGTCAGGACACGATTCCTTTACCCAGGTTCGGGCCGCAAAGATGCGTAAAACCCTACTCCTGCTTTGGTGGATTATATGTTGGTGTTCTTCAGCTAATGAGGAGCTCCAAGAGGGTCGCGAGCAGTTCCAAAAAGCCGAATCCTTCTCCTGGTCGCCTCGGGCCTCCTTTTATAGGAAAAAGGGATTGCCACAGTGGCACACAGGAGGTGGAAAGGGTACAATGATGCGAGTTTATCCCTCGCATTACAGGACAAGGTGCATTTAATGCGCCCAGCTTAGGTGTCCTTGCTTTATCGGGGACGGGGGGAGACGTCCGTCTTGTCCATCGTCGCCCCTCCTTGTGTTGACACGCGCCCTGGCCAGCAGTGCCTGAGGCGCCATGTAGGCAGACAGGCAGCTGAGGTGGCGCAACGGCGGGTCTCCACGAAGATTTGTGGGTTGCCACCCAGGAGCCCGTCCAGCTGGTCGGGTCGGCAGCTGCGTGGGTCGGTGGAAACCCAGTTGGTGTGGGCCTGAAGGTGGCCCTGCGGGTGTCCTTGGGAAGGGCCTTGCCGGGGCTCTGGCAAGGGTCCTGCCGTGGTGCCTGCTGTCATCCCCGGCAAGGTGCTTGCCGGGGGCCTTGTGGTTCTCCTTGGCTAGAATCCCGCCAAGGGTCGTCTTCTTAACTTGTATCTGATCTTGAATCACTACTACAAGACTTACCTTTGGTAACACATCCCTGTAGCACAAGAAAAATTGTGTTACTCAATGAAATTCCAGTAACACACCATTTGTGTCCACAAGTAATTTGTAACATATACTATGGGGAAAACAATAAGTGTTACAACGTTGTAACACATATTTCACTTGTGACGAAAGTGTTACACGGTTGTAACACGCGATGTCGAAGAGTGTTACCAGGTGGTAACACATATATGTAATGTGATGTTGTGTTACAAGATCGTAACACATAGGTGATGTGTGAAAATAAATGTTACAGATGCAATAATAAAGGGTTAACTCTTTTCCCTTGTTGCAATAATGACATGGGGCCCATCTTTCATGTGCGGGCTTCAGGTGACCTATGGTGTCTATCTTGAGGTTATCTTGCAAAGGGATTAGGCCCAAACTTTATATGAAGGTAATCCACTGGAGGGTGTTATCCTAATACTGGTTTCATCTTAAAAAATAAGAGACAAACTGGCTTGGTAATCATTTTTAAAGTTTTTCCTATTAAAAAACCATGTGGGTATATGAACAACAGAAAAATTAATTTGTTAGGCATGGCTTTGACAGTACGTAGACATGACAACTCATAAAATATGTTAATCAAAATTAACAGCAAAAAATGTTTATGTTTATACTTTTGCATGTGGTGTCTGGTCCATTAATATGCTGCCTTGTGCCACTTAATAAAATTGTGAAAAAAGAATTGAGAAGAGCTGGATTATCATATCTAACAAAAATGATTAGAATTCGTAGCTTCTTTGCATGTTGTTCCTTGCAGTCCATCACTTGATATTTACGTCTAAATGCAGCAGCCAGGCCTAGGTGTTTAGTATAAAAACTGGGATTTGTTGAGTACTTTTTATTTGTTGCAAATACTGTCACTGATAAAGCTAACCAAAAATCTCATTCAAAGAGACAAAAACTGATATTTCAGTTAATTAACCAACAAATCAGTTTGTTGTTTGGTTAATACTCTACTGTATAGATCACACTGTTTCAAGCATTCAACATTGTGTTTCAGATTTCAGACATTCACATTGTTTTGGGACAGATTCAGACTTCAACAACAAAACTGACAGATCCAGACTTCAACAACAAAACAGACAGCATGGCTGCACAAAGGAGGATATTTGGACATTGCACGAGTGACAAAAAACAACATAAAAGTATTATGATTTATGACAGTCACACATGTATATCAATTCTTAACTGTCAAGTATTCCCTCTGTTCCTAAATATAAGTCTTTCTAGACATTTCAAATGGACTACAACATACGGATGTATATAGACATATTTTAATGTAGATTCACTTATTTTGCTCCGTATGTAGTCACTTGTTGAAATTTCTAGAAAGACTTATATTTTGGAACGGAGGGAGTAGAACATAACCAAAGTGCGAAATAAATTTCCAACCATGCACGCAGCGTCATAACCGACCAAAGTACCAAGCAAGAATATAAGAGTAGACCCAGCTCCGACCAAAACTCCCATTCCCTACCCCAAACTCCCTCCAACCAAACACGCTGTAAGCATGTAGGCACTCATGCTATTAGGTCGAGTTTATCAATCAGTCAGCGCAAAGCCACAAAGCAGAGAAGAATAGGATGTTCTGGAGTAACATAAAGCAGACAACCGACCATCCCTCCATTGCCTCCATGTAATGTAGTCTGAACCTGCATCATGCAGCCAAAAAATCCGAATGCTTGTAGATAAGTTTAAAGATGAACAAAGAAATTAATGTGTGTGCTGTAGTATGCGAATACATTTTATGATTATGAAATTAAGACAACAAAATCCTAAAAACTATCGATGTTCGATCTTATAGATGAATGAAAACAATTATCCATACACATTTGCTTGATCTTCTAGTTGAATTGCATTTTTCTTTCTGTAGGTCAAAAATACTAGGGGAGTAGTACTACTTATAGATGTTCGAGACGACAAAGGAAAAGGTTTGTTTACGTGGGATGACACTCCAGATAGAAAAAAGTATTAGCTAGCTTCTATTTGCCAACAGTGATTGCAGTACCTAACTACTTCCTCCGTCCGGAAATACTTGTCATCAAAATGAATAAAAAGGGATGTATCTAGATGTATTTTAGTTCTAGATACATCCCTTTTTGTGCATTTTGATGACAAGTATTTTCGGACGGAGGGAGTATCATGAAAGGGCAAGAGACATCCTCAGGACACCAACCTAAATTGTGCATGTACCTCATGTCATCAATTTTATTTCAGTAATCAAGGTCAATATTCCATGTGATTGTTTATGATTTTCAGACAAAACTTAACCAATACAGTTTATTTTACACAAGCACACAATACAGTAATTCAGGATTTAGATCAGAGGTTTTTGTAAGAATAAGCATTTATAATAGGAAAATATTTCACTCCAGCTGCCATAAACAAATTGACAATCAGAATCTTGTAAGAACTACATTTTCAGTGATCCAATCCAGAAATTACCCATTCTCAGTACCCCAGAACCGAATAGTATTTCATAACAAGGATGTTTTAACAACAGCTAGATCACCACTATCTCTGAAATTTCATCAAGCATGTGGTGTACAACGACCAACAATTGTGGCGCAAAGCGAGCTGTACCTGTATAGTGCCCGGCAGATGCGACGTAATCTGAGATGTCATCGTCGCGACCATGGCAAGCGTGCGCGGAGGAAGACGTGGGTGGCACGAGAAGCATATGCCCATGGCCGTTGAGTAGCCAGCACTGTACATGCAAATACAATACATACAAATATTGGAATTACCAGCTGAATAGCAAATTCAATTAGAATTTCATGTCGACATATCAGATTAAGAAACTTT
>LR738711.1:140324619-140408513 GCA_902687465.1 Secale cereale
CCAAAGATGAGAAAGGTTGGGGAGAATATGGATGACAATTTGACAATACTACACAAAAAAAGTGCTCAAGACAAGCCTCTAGGCCCGGTGTCCTCTAAGCAGAGATGTAGTCCTTCAATGGAGGTAAAAGAAATGGTGTGTCCTACTGGATTCTTGTTCATACAGATGATTTGTGCCATTCTGTTAATTGATTCTAAAGTATTCGACATATTTTAGGTTGGCACAAGAGTGATTCTAAAGTCTTCAACATATCCAAACAGAAGGCATGTGCCATATGCCATTATTTTGGGTGCAAACCAAAAATTTGGTTGGTGGTGTTGAACCAGGCCGCCAATTTATATCAATGCAAATTGATGGACCTATTTGAGAATGTGAGCTATTTGTAAGGGACGGTAAGACTGTAGGGCAATTGGTGATGCTTTCATCTCTTGTTTAACAATTGCTTGGCCTTTGGCATGTGTATGTTAATATTTAAAGTCTTGAGCTCTTTTAAATTAAATCTAGTTTATACTTAATTACAATTGAATTGTTTCTTTCAGACCGAGAATTTTAATGCCTGAATTGATTTGGATGCTTGTGTTCATGATGGAATCAAGATGCAAATATGACATATTGAGCCAAGAAAGATCCAAGCGCGCATTCCAATGATCACGAAGGTTGTAGCGGAGTTGCAATTATAGGAAATCTTTTGTATAATACAGTTTACAACAATGGGTTGAGAAATGTATTTTGTTGCTAGAAAATGTATCTTCTATATGTTCACTGTTACAAATATTATGGAAACACATATCAGTATTTATATCCTTCTTGTCGTGCATCACGTTTTATATCCATATCTTTTTTAGTACACAATGTGTCATGCTTATCAATTTCACTATTGCAAGTATGCCACAAAAAATTATTGATGCAATAATAAAGTCTGACTAATTATGTTGTGTTAGCATTGTTAAAATGGTGTTACTACGTTCACCACTAGATATGTTACAATGCATAGAAAAAATGTTAATACTGTGTTACTACAATAACGAAAAGGTGTTACAAATTGTGTTGCTGAATTATCAAAATGTGTTACATAGGCCAATTGTAATCACTATCAATGATGAATAGTTGTGTTGCAGTTTTTAATCAAACGTGTTACTAAACATGTTGCTACACCTAGAATAATATGTTACAAAGTGTGTGACTATTGTTATAGAAATGTGTTACCAGGAGCTCCGGTAACACATATGGATGGTGTTACTACTGTACAGTTGTAACATCTGTAAATACATATAGGAACAATTCTTATGTGCTACAATAGGTACAACCTAGTAACACGGCATATAGGAACATATACGAAAGAGTGTTACTAAGAGCCGCGGTAACACATATTCTGACTTGTAGTATCACATTAGCGTGTTACAAGAACTCAATCCTGGCGTAGTGAATGTCTTCACAAAGATCTGCATGCCACCACGGGGATATCTCCCAAATCCTCGCCCCCTTGGGGGTGGTGGACTCAAGGATGATTCGCTTCGTAGGCGCGTGGCGAGCCGCCGCGGCAAGGGTCTTGCCGGGGCTGCCAGTGCTGGCCCCGGCAAGGACCTTTCTAGGGAGAGCCGCTTCGTCCCTTTGCTCTTTGTGGTCTTGTTCTTGGCGTCGCTCCAGTCTCCATCAAGCTTCAGTCTTGCCCCTGCTCGCCTCCCTCGCCATGCTTGGTGTGGTGGCACCGTGGATCAGACTGCCCGTGCATAGTCATAGGGGTACAAAAAGTGTACCCCTCTTTTTGTACACTGACAGGAGCCCCCGGGCCTGGGCCACACATAAGCGCGACATGTTGTTGGGCCAGGCCTAGAACGGTGCGCAGGCAGGCGGGGTGGTTTTCACCGTGGTAAAATTTCCGCGCGCTGCGCCTCCCACGACCCGCGCGCGCGGCGCGGGGTGGAGGGGCGTGCGTGACGTGGACGGCATGCGTGGGGCAGTTTCCGCAGGCATGCGTCACGTCGCAGTAAATGCGAAAGGAGGCGGCCCACGCCTTCCCCATAAATGGGGGGGTGTGGGGGCGCGGCCCGCTTACCGGATGGAGCCGAGGCGCGGTCTGCTAGGCGTCCACTCCCCACGATCATAGGGTGGGGAGAGGTCGCCTCACCCGTCCCTTCGGTCCTGCACATTCGCCACGTGCCTCCCATGCGTTCGAGGTGGCGAGCGGTGGAGGCGGGAAACCGAGCCATCGCTGGTTGGGGCGGCGGGTCGGTCCTAGCCCCCCTCGCCTTCTGCGTCTTGATTGGTCGAGCGGGGCGGTCAAGCTCCAGCCCCGCCCCCTTTATAAAGGGGCGCAGGGGAGGGACGACGCCCAGCTCTCCTCCATCTTCTTTCTCCTTCAACTTCCGCTCCTCTCTTCTGTCCGACATGAAGAGAGAAAACCTCGGCTCCTGAACGGTAGCGGCGAGGGTCACTGCTCGACAATGCGTCCCCCCTTCTCCTGCACCTACGGTGGCCAAACCGACCACGAGGGGAAGAGGGAGGGGGCGGGGCCGTGGGCGAGGCCGGGGTGCTCGGGGAAGAGGAGGACGGGGCGGCCCGACGACCTCGCCCCCGCCAGCAGCTCCTCCTCTAGTGGAAGGTCATGTTGGAGATGACCCCTGTGAGTTCTTCGTTAGGATGCGGGGGTCGCCGTGCCGTTGCCTTCGTCTCCCGACTCCATTTGCGTGGGAGATTGAGGTGAATCCGCCGGAGTCGCTGCGGCTGCACATGAGGGGTTGCGGGATCAGTGGCACGCGGGCCCGCGTCGACTTCCCTGCCCCTTGATGGCTTCTCGCCCCTCGTTGGTTACCCCAAGTGGAAGGTTGAGATGTAGCGTAGCGGCAAATTTCCCTTGGCAAAGATACCAAGGATCGAATCCCGTGAGACTCCGAGGGTCGACAAGTAGGTGTCAACGGCGCCAGAAACTTAGCAGTTGACGGGACCTGCACACAGATACAGATAACTTTGCTCCCAACGAGTACAGAGAGGTTGTCAATCCCTCCGGCCTTGTTGTTTATAAAGGATCAAACACAAGATATAATAATGATAGCTATGACTGCAACTAGGAAATAAAAACAGGAAGTAAATAGAAGGTGTGATCAGCGGTGGTAATATGGACCGGGGTCCCATGATATTCACTAGTGATGTCTCCCTCTCAAAAGACGATAAAACAGCAAAGCGAGGTAAACAAATTACAGTTGGGCAATTGATAGGATTATGTGCGCAAACCAATGCTAACTATGCTGCAAAGAAAGGTAGAGGCTCAAAAGCATGGGCGGTACGCCAAGGCAAGTAGACCGAAATCCATCTGCATCTACTACTAATCATCCACCTTGAGATATCTATCCAGAACATCTCGCTGATATTAAGTTGCGAATCCCACCCAAAGTGTAAACTCAAAGCAACAGACAACTGCATTAAAAGAACTTTGCGTAAAGTAAACAATCCTTGCACCCGCAAGTACAAGCACCGTTGTTTTCTCCCTTGTGGCAACAGCACATCTCCTAGACTCATGTTTCTGTCACTCAAGCTAGTCATCAGAGGGCATGAACCCACAATCAAGCATAACGCTCCCTCTTGGAGTTACTACCTACTACTTGGCCAAAGCAATAAACAGCAACGGAGAACATGCAAGAATTACTCAAGAACAAAGATATAAAAGAGGTGAATCAAATATATTACTCAAACACAATCTGAACATAGTCTCATAATCCATCAGATCCCAGCAAACTCAGCAAAGCAACAGAAGAAAGATTACATATGTGCCTCGATCATGTAGGGCAGCTCACGAGGTCTAAACCATGAAGAGCAAAGAGGGGAGGAGAACATCACATAGCTACTGATCATGGACCCATGGTCCAAGGTGGACTACTCACGACTCATCCGGGAAGCGTCCATGGTGGTGGAGAAGCTCCCAGTGGTGGTTCTCCCCTCCGGCAGGGTGCCGGGAAGAGTTCTCCTGATGCTCCCGATCTTGGAAGTACTGCGGCAGCGGAACAGAGGCGAGATTGCGAAAAAGGGTTCTGTCCTCGAGGGTTTCGAGACGAGAGGGATATATAGGCGAAGGGGGACAGCCAGAGGCGGAGCAGGGGCCCCAGGTGCCCCCCTGGCGCGGCCAGGGGTGGGGCCGCACTAGGTGGCCGCCTGGGCCTCCCCTGGCTCCCCTCTGGCCCATCTTTGGTTCTTCGCGAAGCTTCCTGTACGCTGATTTTTCCTGTAATTTTTGGAGCACTTTTAATATGGGGGAAACCTGAAATAGAAAAACAGCAGAAAACAGGAACTGGCACTCTGGTGCACTGAGTTAATAGGTTAGTCCAAATATGATCAAAAGTGTATGGAAGTGCATCAATATCATAGCAATATCACGCAAAAGAAGCATGGAGCAAGCAGAAATTATAGATATGTTTTGGACGTATCAACATCCCCAAGCTTAATTCCTGCTCATCCTCGAGTAGGTAAATGATAACAAGCATAATTTTTGTGGTGACATGCTATCAACCATATAAGAACTTTTTAAGTAAAGCAATCAAGGCATGTAATTCAACTCAAGTCATAACAAGCAAGAGTCTATATTAGCATTGTAACAAGCAACATAAGAACATAAAGGTGCAAGAGCTCTCGCTGTCCGTGACTCGAATGTCTCCAAATGGTGTTTGCGTGCAAGAAAGGGGATAGGGATATACGAGAGAGTAAAACATAGTTTTTGTATTGTTGAGAACTTAATCTACTAAAGTTTCACACTTGGTCTTCTTTGGAATCTTATCTTGACTCATCCCCAGACCACTAGCCAGGTACAAGTCAAAATGATCCACTCCCTTTCGATATTTTGAGCACTCATGCAATGGATGAGCGTAAGCAAGAAAGTTGACACTTAGGATGGCAAAGAGAGAGAAATGATGAAGGGGGAAGACAAAAAAGGTGTGAAAGGCTCACATCAATGAGGACAATCATAGGCGAGAGAAAGCCAAATGATAGATATGATGTGAGGAGTAGGGATTGCCATGCAACGGATGCACATATGAGCTAAGGTAAGCTCTCCAATGGAACTAGTGGGGGTGCATCCAACTTGCTCGCTCAAGAAGACCTAGAGCTCTTTTGAGGAGGCTCATCATTGGAATATACAAGCCAAGTTCTATAGTGTGAAGGTCCCCACATAGCTATATACATGAATGATAATCTCTATGGAGTACAAGGTATAACATGGAGTACGAGTGTGGATCTCTCAAAAGGAATAGTAGTGTGCCCCCTTCTCTCTTTTCATTTCTTTTTCTCTTTTTTTCTATTTTTTTATTTTTTTGTGGCCTCAATGGCTCTTTCTATTTAACTCTCATTTGTCCTCTTTGGGATCTTTTGATTTGTCCTCTTTGGGATCTTTTCCTCACTTTAGGGGCAACACTCTATGTATTACAAGAAGTATAGAAGATCTTTCACACTTTACAAAAGTACTCAACATAAAGAAAATGAAACTATCATGATGTATGCAAATGTATGCCTCTGCCGGTGTAGCAGGATATGCAATGATACTAGCGCGTCATGTAGCAATGATTAGGGCAAGGCCCAACTAGCATGCGGCTCATCGATCAAGCAAAAGGCATGTATGACATGAAGATCAAGTCATGAGAAGATGGATGGTGCATGGCAATGTATCTCGGAAAGGCTATGGAAATGCCTTGATAGGTAGGTATGGTGGCTGTTTTGAGGAAGGATATAATGAGGCTTATGATAACAGAGCGTATCGTGCCAAGGATTTGGATGCACCGGCGAAGTATGCGCCAACTCTCGAGGTGAGAAAGGGCAATGCACGGTACCGAAGAGGCTAGAAAAATATGGCTAGGTCGAAGTGTCAACTTTCGAATACTCACATTAGTCCGAAGAACTCATGCACTTATTATCGGTAACTCACAATCTAATTAGGAGGTTCACAAAGAGACAAGTACCCCGAGGAGGAGTGTATGGGGGTTTGGTTATCCTTGCGCATCCTCGACTCATGGTACGTGAGTGTACTCTAATATTCAATCCCTTCAAAGATTAGTGATCCATCTAGTAGCTAAAGTTCTCAACTATTTTGTAGGTTTTCGAAAATAAACACGTATTGCCCAAAATACAACATCTATCACTAATAGGCTAAAGCTCTTGACACCAAAAGTTCAGACATTACTCATGGCAATACCTCAAAACTATTGCAAGTTACTACTAAAATTAAATAACAACCTCAATTACCTACTTTAAGTTAAGACACACAACTCAGTGCAACAGGCAAACTCTCTTAACAAGATAAACATGAAAACTCAAGAGAGTTCAGCAACCAACTAAACAAAAGCTCTTTAAAAAGAAAAGCATGCAAACTAAGAGCTAAACATGACAGCAGCTATGGAAAGACAAAGAACAGACACAGCAAAGATAAGCATGAAAATCCTATGTTGTGTTCTAGGTTGAAGTGGAGCATGTTTCTCTCCCACACAAAGAAAGCTGGGTTCTAACTTGTTATGAACAGCAAGCAAAGCTAAAGAAGACTAAAAAAAGAAACTAAGAGCAAGACGCTCCAAGCATAGCACATAACGCATGAAGTGATAAAATTATAGTGGAAAGAAAGACGAACTGATAATTGTTGATGGAGAAGGGGATGCATGGGGGCATCCCCAAGCTTAGACGCTTGAGTCTTCTTGAATATTTCTTGGGGGTGCACGGGGGCATCCCCAAGCTTGAGCGTTTGACCCTCCTGAATCTTCTTTTATCATCTTCCCTCGCAGACTTGAAAACTCCCTTCATACATAACTCATCATAATCTGATTAGCGAGGTTAGTACCCACAATAAAATAATTTTTTCCCTACTGGAAATAAAGATAATCTTGAAGAGCTACTGTTTCTCAAGATTGCCAAAAGGTTTTTGCAAAGAAAAAAGCAAGCTCAAGGTTGGCAAAACGAAGAAAAGGCAAAACAGGACAGAATCTGTGAAAAACAGACCAGCAGGTAGTAATTAATTTTTTCGGGGCACTTCTGCAACTCAAATCAAAAAACTCAGAACAGACGCTCGAAAGCCAATTGTATAGAGCACGCTGTCAAAAAAAATCAGATCAAAAAGATGATTTGGTAATTTTATTCGAATTTTTCTGCCAAGGACAAAATCTGTTTTCTGGACAGCACGTCACAACTTTTGAACTTTCTTGCAATTGGAGGCTAAACTTGGCACAAAGCTGAAAAGAAAAGATACAATGATGATGCTACTGTAGTAACAAACATCAAGACACAACAAAAGCAAAATAAAACCTAATTCGTTGTGGGCTGCCTCCCAAAAGTGCTTTCTTTTATGCCTTTAAGCTAGGCATGATGCAAAAAGAGAAGATCAAGTTTTATCAAGAGTAAGAGAATAGCTAGCCCGTGTAACAGACTCAAAAGGCAACTTAATCTTCTTTCTAGGGAAGTGTTCCATCCCTTTCTTGAGAGGGAATTGGAATTTTATATTCCCCTCTTTCATGTCAATGATAGCACCAACGGTGCGAAGAAAAGGACGTCCCAAAATAATTGGACATGAAGGTTCACATTCAATATCCATAATAGTGAAATCAACGGGAACATAATTGTCATTGACAATGATAAGAACATCGTCGATCTTCCCCAAAGGTTTCTTTACGGAAGAATCAACAAGACGAACACCAAAAGAACAAGGATCATAAGGTTTCAATTCAAACATATCATACATTCTTTTGGGCATAACGGAGGTACTAGCTCCAACATCACATAAAGCATAGCAAGAGAAGTTATTCAACTTAATTTTAATCATAGGATCCCAACTATCTTCTAGCTTTCTAGGTATGGAGGCTTCTACCCTAAGCTTCTCCTCCCTAGCTTTGATAAGAGCATTAGTGATATGCTCCGTGAAGGCAAGATTAAGTGTGCTAGTGTGGGGGTCTTTAGCCATTCTGTGAAGAAAACCAATAACTTCAGAAAGGGTGCAATTATCAAAATCAAAGTCACTACTATCAAGTAAAGTGGTAGTGGTGTCCTTTAGGCTCACTTGTTTGGTAACTTCTATGGTCATAGGAGTTTCTTCTTCTACGGTTGAGGTCATAGCATCACCATTAATAGGTCCAATGGGACTAGGAGTGCATTGGGTGCTTAGAGTTTGGATATCCTCAACAACTTGGATAGTAGCAACAGTGTGGTGGGTAGGAAGGCTCTTAATTCTATCTTCTTCCTCCTTTTCTCTAGCCCATCTCTTTTTAAGTTTAGCCATCATCCTAATTTTTTCATTAATTTGCA
This sequence comes from Secale cereale, assembly GCA_902687465.1. Taxonomy (NCBI): domain Eukaryota; kingdom Viridiplantae; phylum Streptophyta; class Magnoliopsida; order Poales; family Poaceae; genus Secale; species Secale cereale. The sequence continues at coordinate 140,332,882 of LR738711.1, forward strand.
CTTGAATAGCATTCATAGGAGTGGTCTTCCTCTCCTCAAGAGGAGAAGTTCTAATTTTAAGCAACTCTACCTCATGGGCTAAATTGTCTACCTTCGAAGAGAGATTATCTAGTTTGTCTAGTTTTTCTTCTACACTCTTATTGAAGGCCTTTTGGGTAGTGATGAAGTCTTTAAGTATAATCTCTAGTTCAGAAGTGGAGTTCTTGGTGCTAGGATAAGTATTGTTGTTCCCATAGGAATTAGAGGGGAACGGTCTAGGGTTGCTACTAAAATTACTCCTATAAGCATTGTTATTGAAATTGTTTCTAGAGATAAAGTTCACATCTACTTGATCTTGAGCAATCAAAGAATTTAAAGGAACATCATGAGGATCAATAGAAGATTGCTTGGAAAGTAGAGACATGATCAAGTCAACTTTTTCATTTAGGGAGGAAATCTCCTCGACAGAGTTTACCTTCCTACCTGTTGGAGCGCGTTCGGTGTGCCATTGGGAATAATTGGTCATCATCTCGTTGAGAAGCTTCGTGGCAGCACCAAGTGTAGTTGACATAAAGGTTCCTCCCACGGCCGAATCTAACAAGTTCCGCAAGGTAAAGTTCAAGCCTGCATAAAAAGTTTGGATAACCATCCAATTAGTCAAACCATGAGTAGGGCAGTTCTTTACAAGAGATTTCATGCATTCCCAAGCTTGGGCAACGTGTTCATTATCCAATTGTTTAAAATTCATTATGTTACTCCTTAATTGGATAATTTAGCAGGGGGATAGTACTTCCCAATAAAGGCATCCTTGCACTTGTCCCAAGAAACTATACTATTCCTAGGCAAGGATTTAAACTAGATTTTAGCTCCTCCTCTCAAGGAGAAAGGAAAAAGCTTAAGCTTAACAATATCACCATCTACTTCTTTGTACTTTTGCATATCACAGAGCTCAACAAAATTATTTAAGTGCAAAGCAGCATCATCTCCAGCACCGGAGAATTGATCTTTCATAACTAGGTTCAGCAAAGCAGGTTTAATCTCATAAGAAGGTGCTGAAGTGGCAGGTGTAGCAATAGGCGTGCAGATAAAGTCATTGTTGTTATGACTAGTGAAGTCACACAACTTGGTGTTCTCGGTGGAACCCATAGCAGCAGCAAGCAAGATAACTATTTTTGTGATTTTTGGTAAGGGACATTAAAGCAAAAACTAAAAGGTAAACTAACAAGACTAAAAAGCAAAGATAAAAGATAGCGTGCAACTCCCCTATCTTGAAGAGTGGAGTCCCCGGCAACGGCGCCAGAAACTTGCTTGATGGCTTCTCGCCCCTCGTTGGTTACCCCAAGTGGAAGGTTGAGATGTAGCGTAGCGGCAAATTTCCCTTGGCAAAGATACCAATGATCGAATCCCATGAGACTCCGAGGGTCGACAAGTAGGTGTCAACGGCGCCAGAAACTTAGCGGTTGACGGGACCTGCACACAGATACAGATAACTTTGCTCCCAACGAGTACAGAGAGGTTGTCAATCCCTCCGGCCTTGTTGTTTACAAAGGATCAAACACAAGAGATAATAATGATAGCTATGACTGCAACTAGGAAATAAAAACAGGAAGTAAATAGAAGGTGTGATCAGCGGTGGTAATATGGACCGGGGTCCCATGATGTTCACTAGTGATGTCTCTCTCCCAAAAGACGATAAAACAGCAAAGCCAGGTAAACAAATTACAGCTGGGCAATTGACAGGATTATGTGCGCAAACCAATGCTAACTATGCTGCAAAGAAAGGTAGAGGCTCAAAAGCATGGGCGGTACGCCAAGGCAAGTAGACCGAAATCCATCTGCATCTACTACTAATCATCCACCTTAAGATATCTATCCAGAACATCTCGCTGGTATTAAGTTGCAAATCCCACCCAAAGTGTAAACTCAAAGCAACAGACAACTGCATTAAAAGAACTTTGCGTAAAGTAAACAATCCTTGCACCCACAAGTACAAGCACCGTTGTTTTCTCCCTTGTGGCAACAGCACATCCCCTAGACTCATGTTTCTGTCACTCAAGCTAGTCATCAGAGGGCATGAACCCACAATCAAGCATAATGCTCCCTCTTGGAGTTACTACCTACTACTTGGCCAAAGCAATAAACAGCAACGGAGAACATGCAAGAATTACTCAAGAACAAAGATATAAAAGAGGTGAATCAAATATATTACTCAAACACAATCTGAACATAGTCTCATAATCCATCAGATCCCAGCAAACTCAGCAAAGCAACAGCAGAAAGATTACATATGTGCCTCGATCATGTAGGGCAGCTCACGAGGTCTAAACCATGAAGAGCAAAGAGGGGAGGAGAACATCACATAGCTACTGATCATGGACCCATGGTCCAAGGTGGACTACTCACGACTCATCCGGGAAGCGTCCATGGTGGTGGAGAAGCTCCCGGTGGTGGTTCTCCCCTCCGGCAGGGTGCCGGGAAGAGTTCTCCTGATGCTCCCGATCTTGGAAGCGTTGCGACGGCGGAACAAAGGCGAGATCGCGAAAAAGGGTTCTGTCCTCGAGGGTTTCGGGACGAGATGGATATATAGGCGAAGGGGGCAGCCAGAGGCGGAGCAGGGGCCCCAGGCGCCCCCCTGGCACGGCCAGGGGTGGGGCTGCGCCAGGTGGCCGCCTGGGCCTCCCCTGGCTCCCCTCTGGCCCATCTTTAGTTATTCGCGAAGCTTCCTGTACGCTGATTTTTCCTGTAATTTTTGGAGCACTTTTAATATGGGGGAAACCTGAAATAGAAAAACAGCAGAAAACAGGAACTGGCACTGTGGTGCACTGAGTTAATAGGTTAGTCCAAATATGATCAAAAGTGTATGGAAGTGCATCAATATCATAGCAATATCACACAAAAGAAGCATGGAGCAAGCAGAAATTATAGATACGTTTTGGACGTATCACCCCTCATGTGATGTATCTTCGCCAAGGATGGAAGAGGTTTGCTCGCATTCACAGCCTAACGGATGGGCTCACCCTCCACTTCAAGTTGATGGAGGACGGTCACCTCTCCGTCAAGGTCTTCGGGCACCTCGGGACTCATGCGAGGTGCTGCATGGAGAGCTCCTCTGATGACGAAGACTCCTCCTCGAATGAGGGTGACGAGGAGGACAGCGACAGCGACGACGAGGGCGGTGGACGGTAGGATTACGGGTCCGAACCGGCGACCCCATCATCCGCGTCGCCGGCTCCTTGAACTTCTCGGGGCCGTCTCCTTGGCGGTTGGCATAGGGAGGCTGCGGAAGAGGAAGAGGAAGAAGGCGGGCGGCAAGGTCGTCATGTCGGAGTACGCGGGCACCGACGCCTTCGACGCGTACTGACGTCCTGCCGCCTCGTCTTCGAGTTGTGCCTCCGGCGCTGTCATCACCGTCCAGCCCTGGGGAGGCCGCCGAGATGCCTTCTCGGTGTCTTCTGCCACCCGTAGCTCGCCTAGGCGCCCCTTTTGCCCTTCTCGCCTCCTTGACCTACCTCCTGAGGAGAGGGACAAGAATGGCATTACAGGCATCTTATCTCTTTTTAGTCTGTAAGCCTTCAGGCATCTGTTAAGTTTAAAACTTGTAATCCCCTTATTCATGTTTTTCATTCCCTTTGGACTGTACCTGAACGGAATGTTTTTAATGAAAAAGGAATGTTTGTCGAGTCATTTGTTCGTAGGTAAAAACCCACAACAGGGAATAAATCCCTGATATCCTTAAGATAAACATTTTCTCGCCCGGCAACAGGCCCTGCCGTTTCCCTGCTTCGCTCGACCTTTCTCACACCCTTGGCGGAGGCAGGGATGAAGCGGGCTCAGGCTCCTCGTTTTATCCTTCTGCTATCGCGACTACAACCAAACCTAGTCCCAGGAACGAGCCTTAGGGCCTAGAGTTATGGGAGCACGGTAGCTTAAGGAAAAGAACGAGGTTTCACATACCTCGGTCCATAGTGGAATGCATGATAAGGGATAAAGGACTTATCTGAAGCTGTAGCCCCCGGCAACCCTGGTCTGCCGTGGGCGAATTCTTGCCCTTACAGCCTCCGGCAACGCCGGCTTGCCGTGGCCTAGGCACTGGTCTGCTCTTCTTTCCTTCCTCCAAGTGGCTTCGGTAAGGATGTCTGCGCATCCTGTGAACCAAGGAAGACAGAGGAAAGACAAAGACTCGACCTCTAAGCTAGGGGTTAGCCGCTGCTAAGCACTATCAACCCTAACCAAGGACGAGACTCGACTCAGCATGCATGCTATAACTTAGGGCGCCAGCGCTTCATTTATTTATGCTCAGGGTCTGCGCCTGGCTTTGTACAAAGGATTATATGCCTTGCCGGCAAGGCTTGTACAAAAGGGTGGCTTGCCGGGGGGCCCGGCAAGCCGCGCCTTATGGGTAAAACTTGCGAAGATGCTCGATGTTCCAGGAATTACTCATCAGAACGGCATCCTCGGTCTCCAGGCGGACAGCGCCAGGCCTGGTGACTCATATTACCCGATAAGGGCCTCCCCACTTTGGCGTCAACTTGTTCATATTCCTGGCCGATGAACGCGCCGGAGAACAAGGTCGCCTTCCTCAAAGCTTCGGGCATGAACCTTGCAGCTATGGTAGCGGCACAAGGCTTGCTGGTAGCGCGCTGCTCTCACAGCCGCCCGAAGACGATCTTCCTCAAGGAGCATTGCGTCGTCTTGTCGCAATTTCTCTTGCTCAAGCTCATCATAAGCGAGCACTCAAGGTGACCCGTATATGAGTTCCGTGGGGAGAACTGCTTCTGCCCCATATATCAGGGCAAAGGGCGTATGGCCGGTGGCTCGATTTGGCGTCGTCCTGATCGACCAAAGAACCGTCGGCAATTCATCAATCCAGCGCCTCCCGCTCTTGTGAAGCCTGTCAAAGGTCTTTGTCCTTAGTCCTCGCAGCACTTCAGCATTTTCCCTCTTAGCTTGACCATTGCTTCGGGGGTGAGCAACGGAAGCGAAACAGACCTTGCTGTCGAGGTCTTGGGTATATTGCATGAAGGTGCGGCTTGTAAAATGCGTGCCGTTGTCGGTGATGATCCTGTTGGGTACACCAAAACGGCACACTAGTCCCTTGAAGAACTTGACGGCTGACTGAGTTGTGACCTTCCTTATTGCCTCCACCTCTGGCCACTTTGTGAACTTGTAGATTGCAACGTACAAGTACTCAAAGCCCCCGATGGCGCGGGGGAAAGGGCCCAGTATGTCGAGCCCCCAGACCGAGAAGGGCCAGGAGAGAGGAATGGTTTGAAGGGCTTGAGCTGGTTGATGAAGTTTCTTTGAATGGAATTGGCACGCTTCACACCTGGTGACCAGCGTCGCCACATCCTGGAGGGCAGTGGGCCAGAAGAAGCCTTGCCGGAATGCCTTGCCGGCAAGGGCTCTCGACCCTATGTGGGATCCACATATGCCTCCATGTATCTCTGCCAACAGCTCCAGTCCTTCCTCTCGAGGGATGCACTTCAATTTCACACCGTTCGGTCTCCTTCTGTACAGGATGTCATCGACGAACTGGTACATGGCAGACCGACGGGCTACTTTCTCCGCTTCTTCCTGCTCCCCAGGAAGTTCCCCAGTCTGATGGAATCGGACGATATGTTGCGCCCACGCTGGAGCCTGGGGCTTGACGGCGAGGACTAAAGGCATTTCCTCCGCCAAGGGTGTGGCTATCTCGACGGCAAAAGCTTGACGCTCCGCCGGAGTTAGCCCTCCGGTGGCGGGCTCAGTGTCTCTGGCAACATCCTTGCCGGCGGCTCCGGGGAGCTCGGCGGGAAAGTACTTGTCGGGCCCTGACTTCCTCCTCTTGTTCTGCTCTGTTGATGGATCAACGGATGGCGGAGAAAGCTGAAGCACAAAGGTACCTTGTTCCACAGGTAGCTTGAGGGCAGCGAGCTTTGACAGGTAATCGGCGATGTCGTTCTCCGCTCGGGGAACGTGCTCTGCCTGTATACCGTCAAAGCGCTCTTCCAACTTTCTCACTTCATCGACGTAGGCCTTCATCAACGGGCTCTGGTAATCCTTGTTGACTTGTTTGACGACAAGCTGCGAGTCGCCCCTGACAATGAGCTTCTTGATTCCGAGGTCCGCCGCGATCCTAAGACCAGCAAGCAGCCCCTCGTACTCGGCAGTGTTGTTCGTTGATGCCTCCCTAGGGAAGTGCATCTGGACCACGTACTTGAGGTGCTCTCCAGTGGGCGCGACCAGCAATACGCCAGCCCCGACGCCCTGTAAGGAGAAAGCCCCATCAAAGTACATGATCCAGTTGCAGCTCGCCTCTTTGCCGGGGAGAGTAGTTTCCTAGACTTCTTCATCAGGCGTTGCGGTCCATTCTACGATGAACTCTGCCAGGACTCGGCTCTGAATTGTCGAGGTACTTTCAAGCTTGAGGCCAAAGCTGGACAGCTCCAGTGCCCACTCTACAATCCTTCTCGTCGCTTCTGGATTGTGCAATATCCGTTGCAGAGGGAGGCGAGTGACGACAATGATCTCGTGCGCCTGGAAGTAGTGACGCAGCTTCCTCGAGGCCATAAGAAGGCCGAAGAGCAATTTCTGCACACCAGAGTACCTTGATCTAGCCCCCTGCAAGAGGGAGCGAACAAAGTAGACCGGGTGCTGCATCATCTTCTTTTACGGCTGCACTCCAACCGAGTGTGTCGCTTCTGTTGCTGCTATCACCTCATCATCAATTTCTCTTTGCGCCACTAGTGCGGCGCTGACCACCTGGTTTGTTGCCCCTAAGTATAGCAGCAACGGTTCTTGTGGTCTAGGCGCAACCAGTATTGGCGTGGAGGAAAGATACCTCTTCAGATCTTGTAATGCTGCCTCGGCTTCCGGCGTCCACTCCATTGGGCCCGCCTTTTTCAAGATCTTGAAAAAGGTGAGGGCACGCTCGGCAGACTTGGAAATGAATCTTCTCATGGCGGCAACGCAACCAGCAAGCCGACGCACATCCTTGACCCGTTTGGGTGCTTCAATCTGCTCTATAGCTTTGATCTTGTCCGGATTGGCTTCTATCCCACGCTGCGACACAAAGAACCCGAGAAGCTTGCCAGACGAAACGTCGAAGATGCACTTCTCAGGGTTCAGCTTGAGGTTGATCTTGCGCAGGTTCACAAATGTTTCTTGTAAATCCGGTACAAGGGTTGCCTTGTTCTTGGTTTTGACCACTATATCATCCATATAAGCCTCCATATTTCTATGGAGCTGGGGTTCAAAACCAATCTAGACTACCCTTGCAAACGTCGAGCCAGCACTCTTCAACCCGAAAGGCATTCGTACGAAACAGTACGTGCCACATGGGGTGATGAATGTTGTCTTCTCTTCGTCTTCTCTTGCCATGAAGATCTGGTGGTAGCCGGAGTAGGCATTGAGGAATGACAGCAGGTCACACCCTGCTGTGGAGTCAACAATCTGGTCTATGCGCGGCAGCGGGAAGGGGTCCTTGGGACAAGCTTTATTGATATCCGTGTAATCAATACACAGCCTCCACTTCCCATTTGCCTTGCGCACTACCACTGGATTGGCCAACCACGTTGGGTGGAGCACTCCTCTCACCAAACCCACAGCTTCCAGTTTTCGGATCTCCTCGGTAATGAACTCTTGCCGTTCCAAAGCTTGCTTCCTGGCCTTCTGCTTGACGGGCCGCGCATGAGGACAGACAGCAAGGTGGTGCTCAATCACCTCCCTAGGAACGCCGGGGATGTCGGACGCTTGCCAGGCAAACACGTCGACATTCGCCCGCAGGAAGGTGACGAGCGCGTCTTCCTATTTGTTGTCAAGGGCGGAGCTTTTGGTAAAAGCTCCTCCCGAACTGTCCTCCTTGACAGAAACCTTCTTGGTTCCTGGCGGTGTGGCCCTGGATCTCTTGTTTCTGCCGGTGGAGCCGTCTGGCACGTCCTCGACGGGAGCGCGACACTCCGAAGATGTGCGCTTGCCGGAGTGGGTGTCTGAGGTCTCGCCGGTCTTCTTCTTTCCAGTGGAGCTCTCAGGCACGTCCTCGACGGTAGCACATCACTCCGAAGAGGTGCGCTTGCCGGAGTGGGCGCCCGAGGTCTCGCCGGTCTTCTTCTTCTTCCCTCCCGTGGCTCCAGTGGCAGGAGCAAGTGCCCCCGTAGCGGCGGTTGCTGCAACTGCTTGTTGGTACAATTGGTCGGTGCAAATCAGCGCATCTTTCTTGTCGGAGGGGATGGTGATGACCGTCACGGGCCCTGGCATCTTCAGGGTGTTGTAGGCATAGTGTCATGCTGCCATGAACTTGGCCAGTGATGGGCGGCCAAGGATCCCGTTGTAAGGCAGGGGGGTCTTGGCAACATCGAACACGATCCTCTCTATCATGTAGTTCAGATCACTCCCAAAAATTACGGGCAGCGTGACTTTCCCCTTCGGTTGACTCCTCCCTAGGCTGACCCCCTGAAACATGCCCGTCTCCTCGAGGTCTCCATCAGGTTCATGCAGCTTCTCGATCACGATGGGCGAAAGTAGGTTCAGACTGGCCCCGCCATCGACTAGCATCTTCGTCACCTTGAGGTTGCGTATTGTTGGTGAAACCAACAATGGCAAGCACCCAACCGCAGTAGTGCGATCAGAGTGATCATCGGCGTCAAAGATGATAGGTGTGCTGGACCATTTCAGCAACTTTTGGGCACCGGACGATGGCTCTGTCGCAATAATCTCACGCGCCCACTGTTTAAGCTGGCGGTGAGAAGCATGCAGCGAGGCGCCACCATCGACGCACATGGCGTCTGTAGCCTTCTGAAACTCTTGGCCACCGGACTCGTCGTCCTCTTCGTGATCGTCGTCTTCAGGTCTTCTGTCGCGGCCCCGGGCGGGCCTTTCCTGCTGTTTCTCCTTCCCGCGACGGCCTGCTTGGCCGTCATGCTTCTTGCTGGATCCCTTAGCGCCGTCCTTGCCCTTCTCCTTGTCCCTCCTCTCGTATTTAGCCCTTTGCTTCTCAACAAGGAGCTCAACGTGGTGGCACTCCTGGAGATCATGGCCCTTGGTGTGATGGATCTTGCAGTATCGCTTGCCGGAGTTTCCTGGCTTCTCGGCAGCCGCCAAGGCCCGGTAGGCGACACACCCGGTTATTTCTTTGCCAGGGTCACCCGCCTTGGTTTTCTTGGCGGAGCCGGTGTCATCAGATCCCTCGACGGCAAGCACGGCCTTCCCCTTGCGCTTCCTGTTATGGTTCCGGCCCTTCTTCGCTGGAGCGGCAGTATCCTCGTCTGAGGAGTCGGTTTCCGCATCGGCGCTTTTGCCGGGGTACTTCCTTCCCTCTTCAGCCCGGGCACATCTGTCGGCAAGAACGTAGAGTTCCGCCACATCCTTTACCTTGGTCATCGCCAGTTCTTCGCGCATCTTGTGGTTGCACACGTTCTGGTGGAACGCGCTGATGATGGCGGCAGGGTGAACATCGGGGATATTGTACTGTACCCGGCTGAATCTCTGTATGTACTTGCACAGAGTCTCGCCTTCCTTCTGGGGTATGACATGCAGGTCACTTGCTTGGCCATGGGCTTGGTGTCCCCCGGTAAAGGCGCCAACAAACTCATGGCACAAGTCGGACCAGGAGGAAATAGAGTCTACTGGCAAGTGCATCAACCACGACATGGCGTTAGGTTTGAGAGCCAAAGGAAAGTAATTCGCAAGCACCTTATCGTCGCGGGCCCCGGCAGCTTGCATCGCGATGGTGTAGATGCTGAGGAACTCCGACGGGTGGGTCTTGTCGTTGTACTTCTCGCCAACGTCAGGTTTGAATGTGCGGTGAGAGGGCTACTGGAATTGCCGTAGCTCACGGGTGAAAGCCGGACAGCCTACCTCGTAAGGTAGACCCCCAGGGCTCTCCGGTGCTGGGCGGTCTGCAGCAGGCCCTGCTCGCCTGTCTGACTGGTGGCGCGTTCCGCGCCGGCGCTCGATGGTGGTTCGAGCGTCTTCATGAGCTCGCTCCTGAATAACTTGACGCTGGTCGCCGTGGGTCCGTGGGTCGGACGATGCTATGGAGATGGCGTCGCCCGCGACGTCTCGACGGGTCGACGCACGCGGCACTGGGCGAGGAGGAGGCGAATGCACCGTAGACACGGCGCCGTCAGCTCTCCCGCCGCCGGTGCGTGGGACCCCATCGGAGCGTCGGCCTGGGAGCTCCGCTGGATTTTGGTCATCCATGTTGGCGACTGCGACAAGGCTTCGGATGGTGGCTCTCCATTCGTCGAGTTTCCCCGTAACGGGAGGAAAGTCAAGGAGCAACTACGCGCGCGCCAAAGCTTCGGCTGGTGTCAACGGTAGTGAAACCTCCACGGACCGTGACGCGCTTCGACCCCTGACCATGTCAGGGGGAGCTCCATCACGATCCCGCGGTTGCCTAACGTCTCCACCAGCGCTTCGGCGGGCGGGCAGGTCATCTACGTCCCGGGAGTGGCGCTCGGGGCCCTTCCCATGGCGACGTCCGGGATCTTCGGGGTGACGACGTCGTCCGTCGCGCGCTGCTTGAGAAGAGCGCGCTTTCGGCGCCGGCGTGGGAGTTCTGGAGGCCCTTGCGTCGCCTTCGGGTGATGCGGCCGCGACCTTGGAAGGCCCCGCGCCACCCGCGGAGGGTCGGGCTCCATCTTTGGAACTGGCGGTGTGTGGCCCGTTACCGGGCGCACAAACATCGCCACCTCCCAAACTCCGGCTGTCGGGATGGCGTTGGTGTTCGCGAGCAGCGCCCTGAGTCCTTTCCGCGACTAGTCCGCTGCTCGCCCGCGTCGGGACGGGCTGTCCGGCTTCCGATTAGCCAACCGCCACCGTCGTCTTCTTCTTGGGCGCCATGACGATGCAGGAGCGTCGAACTAACCGCTAAAGCCGATTCTCACAACTGTGCCCCCTACCTGGCGCGCCAAAGATGTCGGTGTATATGGATCGACACCTATGGGATCACAAGAATCCCTACTACGGTTGCGGGGCGCGGGGTTGAGAGAAGAGTGGATCTAACAGTCAGGACACGATTCCTTTACCCAAGTTCGGGCCGCAAAGATGCGTAAAACCCTACTCCTGCTTTGGTGGATTATATGTTGGTGTTCTTCAGCTAATGAGGAGCTCCAAGAGGGTCGCGAGTAGTTCCAAAAAGCCGAATCCTTCTCCTGGTCGCCTCAGGCCTCCTTTTATAGGAAGAAGGGGTTGCCACAGTGGCACCAGGAGGTGGAAAGGGTACAGTGATGTGAGTTTATCCCTCGCATTACAGGACAAGGTGCATTTAATGCGCCTAGCTTAGGTGTCCTTGCTTTATCGGGGACGGGGGGGAGACGTCCGTCTTGTCCGTCGCCGCCCCTCCTTGTGTTGACACGCGCCCTGGCCAACAGTGCCTGAGGCGCCATGTAGGCAGACAGGCAGCTGAGGTGGCGCAACGGCGGGTCTCCACAAAGATCTGTGAGTTGCCACGTAGGAGCCCGTCCAGCTGGTCGGGTCGGCAGCTGCGTGGGTCGGTGGAAACCCAGTTGGTGTGGGCCTGAAGGTGGCCCTGCGGGTGTCCTTGGCAAGGGCCTTGCCGGGGCTCCGGTAAGGGTCCTGTCGTGGTACCTGTTGTCATACCCCGGCAAGGTGCTTGCCGGGGGCCTTGTGGTTCTCCTTGGCTGGAATCCCGCCAAGGGTCGTCTTCTTAACTTGTATCTGATCTTGAATGTCTTCACAAAGATCCGCATGCCACCACAGGGATATCTCCCGAATCCTCGCCTCCTTGGGGGTGGTGGACTCAAGGGTGATTCGCTCCGTAGGCGCGGGGCGAGCCGCCGCGGCAAGGGTCTTGCCGGGGCTGCCAGTGCTGGCCCCGGCAAGGACCTTGCCGGGGAGAGCTGCTTCGTCCCTTTGCTCTTTGTGGTCTTGTTCTTGGCGTCGCTCCAGTCTCCATCGAGCTTCAGTCTTGCCCCGGCTCGCCTCCCTCGCCATGCTTGGTGTCGTGGCGCCGTGGCTCATACTGCCCATGCACAGTCATAGGGGTACAAAACGTGTACCCCTCTTTTTGTACACCGACAACCGGAAGCAAGCAGTAGACAAAAAATAAATAAAGGAAGGATAAAGAATTTCACTAAAACAACCTTTATTTGCAAAAATTAAAAGTGATATTCAATCAAGGGAACACTTTCTCGATGTGAGCCAACTATGGAGCATGGCCTTTCTAATGTAGCCAATGGGCTTCACCCCAAACTTAGCAACTTGTACACCATCCCAAGTCTGCAGGAATTGAAACATATAGAATCCACAATCATGCCTGCAAATAAAAGAATAAAAATCATCAGTTTCACAAAATGAAATTAAAAAAAATTGAGCAGTATGGTGAAGAGCTGCTGTACGGAATGCACCCATTAGGCTGTATTGGGACAATGACATGTTTCAACACAAATCCATCAAGTGTAGGAGGATTTAGCGGCTCATCGGAACTTGAGCTTCCTTCTTTCCATGCACGCTTGATATTTTTAACCATCCTCCTAAAAACCCTGATCGCATCAGGGCCGCCAGGTTTATTGAGCGACTCAAGAAATTCAGACCGCCTTTCTTTCACATTTAGCGCAACTACACAATAATGACCAACGCCATACCTCGTATCTGGCGGATCAAAAGTTGCAAAAAGGACCTGTTCGAGGCACGAATAAATAAATAAAATTATTATAAGAAGAAGAAACAGAACACTATAAAAACAAACAAGCAAAATATAGTTTTCGACACATAAAATTTTACTCACCATATCCTTTTTATCAAGACGCTCCTCGGCTTTTGAAGAGAACATCATTTTAACACTCCTGCCTACAGTACCACCATTCCAAATATTTGTCTGCCAATACAAAACCCAAAATCAAATAGTGCTCAAGAAAACATGTCGTCGCACGAAATCAGAAAAGAAAATCAAAAAAATAAAACAAAACTTTCCACATTCTTACACAGATATGGAACGGCACAACCATTGTCGGAGATCCCTTAAACTTATCTACTAGCAAAGAAACCCCAAGATCTACAAGTCTTGTAGTGAGCATCCCTTTATCCCAAAAGGATTGACCAACTTCGCTAATGGTAATATCACCCATCTCAGGTTTAAAAGCAATCATGTCCCTGATTTTTTCATGAAAAACTGAAACATAAGATACTAAAAAAATAACAACAAAAAAGGGCTAAAAATCAAAATTAGAAAATACATATGCACAAAACAATTTCTAAATAACCATACTTCTTATTCTTGTCCTTCTGAACCCTAGTAACAGCAGCATACAAGTCATTGTATCTTTTCAGAAGAGCTGGATCAATGCTCGACGGTGTCACAACAGGAAGTTCGTCATCTGTAACAAAAAGATGAAGTTCACTTATCCAAAAATAATGAAGTTCAAAAATTAATATAAGGAAATTCTGCTAGCTATTTTGAAAATCACAAACAAAAGATCAAGTTTCACTTATCATTAAACAACGAATACAGATACCATAGTAATTAAACAAAATGAAATGAGAAAAACTTCAACTGCACTGTTCAAAACAAAACTCTTGCCTTCAGTGTCAGAGTCTCCATGTTGTTGTTCTTCAGAGCTGACCAAAACATTTTCTTGGATAGTTTGCGACGAATCCACCACAACCTCACTGGACTGCCCTTCTGCAGCAACATCAGCATTCTCTGGACTTACAACAGTCTAGTCAACCGCAACGTCCATAGATAATGCAGCTACATGAGGCTCCACTCTCGATACTTCAGGAACATCGTTGGCCGCCAGACAAACAGGGGAAGCAACAACACTAACAGCAGGGACGACATTCTCGAGCGGCTTTTCAATACCAAAATCGGAATCTTCATGCCGACTGGGGGAAAAAGCATCATGGGATTCTTGAGCTACAGAAGGGTCTACAGAGTCAACAGCTACCGATGCAGAAGCACCAACACTGCCACCACCATCAACAGCACAACCGCCCTGATTCATACCAATGTGAACTTCTATGTTTTCTTCTCCAGGCTGTGGAAAGATTAAAAAACACACAATAACACAAAAAATAAGCGTGGGGATAATTAACACAACTACAACTGCAACACACGTGTATCAAAACAACTACAACTTCAACCCACATATACGTAAAAAAAGAACTGCAATTCACTTTATCAAACGCAGCAGTTCAGCTATGTGAAATACTGAAGCTTACGTACGTAAAACATTATGGATCACGCATGCAAAATGGAATCCAGTTCACTTCTGTCAAAGACTGAAGCTCACACATGTAAAACTATTGCAGCTAAAATATGTAAATGAAAAATGCATATGAGTGAACATAACAGCGTACATCAAGTTTACAACAAACAACAAAAAATTAGATTACAACACACTAACAGAACAAGCAATACAACTATACCTTATCAGCTACAACATCCGGAGGGGATGATGCATCAGCCAAGACCTCATCCTTCCCAAAGCCATCGTAGGACTCTTTGTGCACATCACAAGCAGCAACACCAGTCTACAGACATAGAACAAACCAAAAACGAAAATAAGATGGTAACAAAAAAAAGAAAAACTTCAACTATGCACAAGCAATACACACTTTACAACCGTGAAGTACAAAAAAATACAATAAAAATGCAAGTTTAAGAAGAGGGACGCATGGCAGAACAGTCATGGCAGAAGTACTTGTACCTGACCAATTCCATCGTCCCTAGTTCCATGGACACCAGAAGATTCCACTCCAGCCTATCACAAAAAACAAAAATAATGAGGAGCAGTCCATATAATACACAAAAGAGGTTCAAAAGCCACAAAAAACCTAGAACATACATTATCAGCGCCAACGCCAGCGTCCTGATGGGTCATTTCATCCAAAATATGCCCAGCATCCTTCTCATACCAACCGCATTTTTCCTCTTGTGAATGTCTCAATTGAGCATACGAAGACCGAACATTCATCACTGCAATCTTCAGGCTTTCAATCACGCCACAATCAAAATTGTGAGAAGCAACAATATCTTCATCTCATGGGTCATGGCCAACAGGGAAAAAACCAGCAACTGTCCTCAACCTGTCACCAAAGGTTGGCAAATCTTCAGTCAACTTCAAAACCTTCAGAAGCAGCTCATCAATCTCCCCGTGTTTTTTGCCGCCAACAAATGTATGTTTAGAAGAGCTTCTATTATCAAACATCTGTCAAGCCATGAAACCACGAGTACACGGCACCTCATCAGCACAGGAAGGAAGCTGGCTACATATAGGCTCATAAAATATAGCATGAGTGCTAGGTCCCGCATCAGAGCTGCCGCATACAACTGCAACAGGACGGTAGTACACAATATCACCTGATGCCTTCCACTACAAAAAAAAGACAAGAGGCAAAGAGAAGTACACATGTGAGTACTAGAAAATTTCAAATTTATAATGGCTGCACCTTTAAAAAAACTAATATTAAAAACTCAGATGCACTAACCGGCAACTTCCCAAATTTGTAAGTTTCCAAGTAAATCTTTCCCTTCACAAGCACATCCTGATTGTATAACTTCATCAGGTCCTTGGTCGTCAGGTACGACGCACGTGGTGTCAACGTGTGCATGACTGAAAATTTGCGAAGCTTGAAGCAGTCAAGATACATAATCAGGGGGACAATGGCACAACCATCTGCACAATTCTGCTTGCTGCCTTCTGTTTGCCACCTCACCACAGCTGCCTGCAACTCATCAACAACAAGCTGGCAAAAGTCCATCTGAGCCATAGCCACATAATCCATGTTCTCTACCATTGCAGCAACTCTACCCAAATGAACTGCAAGCCCAGGGCACAACAAATTCTGGTAGAGTATCAGGAAGAACACCTTCACAGCAAGGTCAACAGTCACATGATCATCTTCCTGCAACAACACCTTCAACTTCTGAAGCAAGTCCTTGACACCTATACTTTTTGAATGGTCAAAGCCAAGTTCATCCTTGAGGGAACTCAACGAGTCATCATGGCTGCTGGCAGTGGGCATGGGTGCAGTGTGACGTCCCATGGGTAAATCAAAAATGTGATGAACTGCATCACGATAGATTTGAAGAACCCTGCCATTCCCAAAGTACATTATCATGGTGACAGGGTCAATCACTCCCATCAGATAGCACATAAGAATGCGCGACACATATTTCTGCACTGTCAGTTCAAAGACAACACCAAATACAGCATCCCGAACACGACTATAGTGTGTCTCTTTCAACAAGGCAGCAGGCTTGCAAATAGTGGGAAGCGACAAACGTACGGTCTTGTTAAATCGAGAATCATCTTCCTCAACATCATCTTCAGTTGCATTGATCTTACTAGACTTCTTCCTCTGTGTAAAGGGAAATGAAATCCACATTAGAAGACTAGCCATAAAAAAAGAGACAGAGAAACACATATACAATAACAATGAAGGAAACAAATGCAGTCCACTTCAGCAAACCTTTGGAACAACATCCACCTCATCACCAGAGTCACCACAAACATCTTCATCGAAATCATCATGGGCACGCTTGGGTAGAGTCTTAGATGAACCACAGTCTTTGCATCTACCACTATGAACACCCCTCACAAAATTAGCAAGCACAGAGTCGTCGTCATCAGAGTTGGCA
The DNA here is from genome assembly GCA_902687465.1 of Secale cereale. Taxonomy (NCBI): domain Eukaryota; kingdom Viridiplantae; phylum Streptophyta; class Magnoliopsida; order Poales; family Poaceae; genus Secale; species Secale cereale. The sequence continues at coordinate 140,349,443 of LR738711.1, forward strand.
CCTTCAGTGACATGTAGTCGCTTGCGCTGAGGATCATCCTTTCCACCAGCTTCAGCAGTTCTCTTGCCAAGATTCTTGTTCATGCAAGCAACACGTGGACTCCGCCGAGGTGTACCACCTTCCTCAGCAACAGTACTCAGCCTCTTCTTCTGCAAAGAAGGCTTCTTCACCTTGGAAAATTTGGCACCCTTGGCACCATCTGCAGCTCTCCTCTGCTTCTCCTTCTCCGCAAACTCTTTTGAGTCACTTTCAAACCTCAACTTCTTCTTCCTTTGCTTCAACTCATATTCACGAAACTATTCCAAGACCGTACAATCCTATGTAACTTCCTCTGTACCATCAACAGACTGCGATTGAGTTTCGGACAAGACGGGACATCTCTGGTCAAAGCTCACACCAACATTACCCTCTGCAAATAATGGTCAATCAATTGAGTAACCTCCTCAAACCTAGGCGCCCCAGCATGGAAAACAGACACTGCGTCAAAATGAAGTTTGACTATGGTCATTAAAAAGTGCACAAAAAGAACAAATGCAGTACACTTAGACATATAAATGCAGTGCTACAACCATAAGCTAAAAATAAAAAATAATGCATTGCACAAAAAACTTGAATAAAACAATAATGCAGTTCACACATACATATAGTGGAGTTCACACATACAAAATAAATGCAGTCCTGCACACACTAACTTCACGTTTGTTCCCAACAAAATGCCGGACTAGATACAGCAAGGCAACGCCAATTTGTACAACATCAAGTAACCAGCATACAAAAAATAAACAAATCAATCACATACCAGAAGGAGGGGCCACACTTATGGGAGAACATTCAATCGGCGAATTCACTTGATGTCCTCCCTCGACACCATGAGCCTTACCACCAGGACAACGAGAGCCAATTGGTGTATCATTATGAGAACCGCAATCACCTACTTGATTCAAAAAGAACAAGAAACATAAATTACAAAACATGACGTGCCAACTAACAGAGCATAAACCAATATACAGGATGATTTAGGAAACTAGATAAACATCAAACAAAATAAACAAAAAGCCTAAAATAAGCACTCCACATACCCTGAACTCCTCCTCCCACTCTGCTCGGCGAAGACATGGCGTTTGCCTGCACCACAACGACGAAGTGACAGATATAAGCAACAAAATCGGCAAAAATCTAACGAAACCATAGATCCACCTTGCTACACACGAGTATCAACTTCAAATCGAGATAAAAATCGACTGCCTACGAAAAAATTGCACAAGCAAAAACAGCAACAGCAACTACGAGAATCACAAAACAAGACGAGGGGATGAACAAGACCGAGAACAAGCGGAACATACCACAAAAAAGGTGCAGCGACGGCGGCGGCGGCGACAGCGGGGAGGGGAGGAGGGTGCGGTGACAAGAAAGGACAGGGCAGGGCTGCGGGAGCGCACCATCAAGGGCTCGCGGAGCGGACGACGACGCGGAATACAGGAATAAGTACCTCTTGAGGGCGCCGGTTCCTCGGGTGACGGCGGTTGCTACGGGCGACGGCGGTTTTGCTCGAGGGACGGATGCCTCGGGAGAAACTGCAAAGAGACGAGAAGGATCGCCTGGAACGGACACGTAGCACACCCGCCTGTGGCAAAGGCCAACATAAAACGGGCCGGCCCAAAAACGGCCCCGCTAAAAATAAGAAAGACCACATCAAAACGCACATGATGCAGTTCTATGTGAAGAACAATGAAGTTCAATCGGTAAAACAAAATAAAATAAACGCAGTTTGTAAAAAAAGTTAAAATAAAAAACAACACGCATGTTAAGAAAATGCATCCGAAAAGAAAAAGTCTACCTTCAAATAAGTGCCACACAAAAAAATAAAAAATGGGCCCCCCTACCCCTCACGTACCAGGGACTTCAGTAAGTGCAGGAAAAAAAATAGATGCAGTACGCAGCACTAGAAAAATGCAGTGCACGTAGTTACACGAAGCAGTACGGTATAGCAATCCAGTTCCATTGCGGAATACATTGTACTTTTTTCAGGGGCTATAGCAAGGACACACACAAAACGGTGAAGTACGCACCTGTAGACATAATGCAGTTCTGTATTGTAGAAGATGCAGTGCAGAACTATAACCAATGCAGTTTCATTATCACGCAACATACACATAAAACGTAACAAATGCCCGTCCGCACAGAAAGCGGTGGTTAAAAAAATTACTGGACGAAAATAAAATAAAACCATGTTAAAAAAACCACGTTCGCATACAACCACCCAATCGGAGCGGTTCCATCGCCACAAGCCCACGATCACAACGCAACACCAACCCACGATCTACACAACTGCATCGTCAGCGAGATCATGCAGTTCATCCGATGCGGCCATCCCACCCCGTACCCTTCCCTTAAATTCAGACCCCTGCCAAAGGCCTTCTCATCCACAACAACATAGGTATCCATTTGCGCTGCCACCAAATCACTCCATCACATCCATATCCACGCAAAAACACCAAGCCCTACTACCGGCGATGGCGTTCGCCAACGAGTACACGGACGTCGAGGCCCACGGCAACACCAAGTTGCACGTCATCCACACCAACGACAAGAAGCAGATGGCGACCACCCTCGCGCAGTACAAGCGCCACCTCGGTCTCCGGCGCCACAAGATCGTTGGCATTGATCTCGAGTACAATAACGAGCCTGAAGCAACATAGAAACCCGCCCTCTGGCAACTCTCCATCGGCAAGGATCACCCGGTGCTGCTCTTCCAACTGAGCGCCGCTGAAAGGTGCACCGTCTTCGACAACTTCCTCGCCGACCCCGGGTACACCTTTGCAGGCTTCTCCATCGACGGAGACAAAACCAGGCTCGAGCGCGTCAATCTGGATGTTGCCAACTTCGTCGACATCCAAAAGGAGTGGAGGGTGCCCGAGGCAACCAAGGAGTTGGACTCCCTTGGAGACGTCTCCGGCAAGCTCATCGACGACTACTACAACAACATGAAGAAGAAGATCACCGACGACGAACACAGGCGCTGGGCCACCCTGCCTCTGTCCAAGAGGCACATCGAGTACGCGGCAAAGGACGCCTACGCAGTGTACGAGATATGGAACCGCATCACCCTCACCCAGGACGGGCTTCGTCGTGCAAAGCTGGAGAAGGAGGAGCCCCCAAGAAGCGCGCCTGGAGCAGCTGGGGATGGGGAGACGCTACCTGGTGAAGAAGAAGATGGTGCCGGCCAAAGAGCCAACAAAGCCAGCGTCGTTTTAGAATTATCATCAAATCTGCTTTATGTTGTTTGCATATGTATCGTTAGTTTACTTGTGAACATTTGCTTTTGCTGAACTTAGTCTGCTTGCCATGCAGAATCGCTTGTAATGATGAACTTTGATTATATTAGTTTGCTTTCTGTTGAAATTAGTTTGCCGATGATGAACTTATCGTACAGAATGCCTGAGATAATTTGTTCTCTATTGTTTGCTTATGTATAATTAGATTCGAGCAGTGCGTAAAAAAGGTCGCATGTAGTGCAAGTTCTGTAACAATGCATTACACATACCCACAAAGCAGTGCACACCCCTAAATTTGGAAAAACGAATACATAAGAGAAAAAACACAAAAAGAAAAATGCGATCTATATATGTAGTACGGAATATATAAACGTGCAGTACAGAATCGTAATCAATGCAGTACACGCGTGATTTACTAAGCAGTGCACTCCCCTACATTGGAATAAAAGATTACATAAGAGCAAAAAACACGAAAACAAAAAATGAGAACTGTGCATGTAGTACGGACTGCGTGCACATGTAGTACAGAACCCAGATCAGTGTAGTGCACAGATGATTTACAAAGCAGTGCACGCCCCAACATTGACAAAAACTGTAGTGCGGTAATATATGAACGTCCAGAGCAGCAACATAAACAATGCAGTACAAGCATGTTTACTAAGCAGTGCACTACCTCACATTGGAAAAAAGATTACATAAGAGCAAAAACATGAAAACAAAAAATGAAAATTGTACATGTAGTACGGAATGAGTGCACATGCAGTACAGAACGCAGATCAATGCAGTGCAAGGATGGTTTGCTAAGCAGTGCACGCCCTTACATTAAAAAAGTACATGACAGATAATAAAAAAAATTGACCACCCAGGTGCAGCCGGCCCCAGCCAGTCTCGTAGTAGGTCTGCGCCGAAAGCAGGCGAGTCGTTCTGAGACACGATGCGTGGGGCCGGTCCCACATGGGCCCACAGGTCAGAGAGCAGAGAGCAGCGAGCGACGTGTATAAGCACCCAAATAAGTAACCAGAGGAATCTGACACGGCTTCCTCGCCAGCGCTTATAAACAGGTCGGCGCGCCTCCCGCGAGTGAGGTGGGACTAAACATTAGGCCGCACACAACGCACCAGGAACCAGCCGTGCTCACAGGACGACTTGGGCCCAATGCGTCTTCACTCCCCGAACACAGGTCCAACAAAAAAAATAGGCCACTGGAAATTAAAAAACCCTCATCCATACACAAACACAGGACCAACCACGCGTTCCGCAGTTCGCCTTGATATGATAATGCAGTTCGCTTTTTTCAAATAAGCAGTCCTCTTGCTACTCAAATGCATTCGCGGACACTGAATCAGAACCAATCCACCACCTAACACCAACCACAAACATTTATTACTTCCGTTGGTCGATTGGTTGCATAAAAACGTATCCATTCGTGCTCCAAACTAACACAACTCCTCCCCCGTTCCTATTTTTCTTCAAATCATAGATCTATGGTTCATCCCATCCCCAGCTCTTCTCTGGAATTCCACTGAACCCGCCATGGACTGTAAGTGTGGGTGTTTGGCAAGGATGGCAACGGTAGCGGACACATGCGTGTACGCAGAAGGTCTAGAGCTCACCAACGCCGAGTGGCGCACCATGCTCGGGTGCCTGATGAAACCAAACAGGGGGTTTTAGCCGCCATTTCTTCATCGCCTCACAAACGCAGATCTGCAGGAAAGTTGGGTATGTTTTTCCCCCTCACAATTTTGGACATGATTAGCCTGAAAATCCACATCTGAATATATAGTTCAATCAATTTGTTCAGTAGTGTCAACAAAAAACAAAACATAATTTGTATTGTTGTTCAGATTTGTCAGCTATTAAGACTAGATGCTTCCGCCTACTTTTCTTCAGTACCACACCACGTATCGACACTAGTTAGATCAAAACACCAACACAGAACAAAAAAAGGGTCAGTACATCAGCATTGCAGTTCTGTTAACATGCTGACGAAGTACACTGTAACTCACCTTGTAGTACAAGCATGTTGTAGTATAATATATATCCTAGTAAAACTAGAGGTCAATTCCGTATATAAGTTTGTTCATACATTGCAACTACTTTAGAAAATAACAATCATATATATGTAACTATTAAAGCCAACATAAAAATATCATCCTAAGTATAAAGAAAAACATTTGTTGTTTACTTATAAAATTCTTTTTCCATCCATTCCAATATGCAGAAATTGCCATCCACAATAAAATTTCCTGCTCCGAGTTCAGGGAAGGTTACTTTGGAGACACAACACAAGAATGGGTATGCAGACATGCAAGCTGACTGCCACATCGACTCTGAAGACTGCATCAACATAACTACTGGTTGGAAATATTTTGTCTCCTAGAATGGCTTTGACGTCGGAGAAGTGGCCATGGTGTTTTTCTACAAAGAAGAAGACTCCCTCAGGTTTACAATATTTGCACTCTAGGCTGTCTAAATATGAAGCAACCAATATTTCTAATGCTTTGCTTATGATGTATGTTTTTAAAATTATGTCATCAGACACTTTGAATGATGCCTATTTAAAGTATGCAACCTCAACTGCATCATTTTATCATCTTTTTTAGACAAGCTGCTGCTGGCAGAAATGCATTTCTCTCAATTATATATTGTGGTACTAATAATAAAAAACACTCCTCTAAACAGTAACAAGGAAATGCGAATGGTCGAAACTTTGCATTTAACATATGATGTTCAAAAACAAAGCAGTCCTCTGAACAGAACATTAACCACACTGCTAATGCAGTACGGAAGTGCATATTATGATGTCCTCTAGAACACAGAATTTAGTTCAAGAAAACATATCTCATAAGCTGCCATAACCACTGAATTGTAGCTACAACAAAGTACACTACTAATGAAAATGCAGTGCACTACAACGTATGCCACAACTACAACAAATAAAATTAAAATCAGTAGAACTCCAGAAATGTGGTAGACTAACAGAGGTGTCAATTTCACTCGCACTTGCATAACTCGCCTTAAAATTGTCCAACCACTAAACTATTGAAAAATATCCCCGCAATAAAATTACATGGAAGACACAGCAACTGGACGAACAGCATCAGCTCACATTTAAAAAATGCAGTTAAAAAATTACAATTATACCCGCAATACAATGAATTCAAACATATACCAACACTAATTACAATATTCAAACACGCATGGACGTGCAAAATCCAAAAAATCATCAAGAACAGAGGAACGGACGAAGCTCACCCGCCCGCACAATCAAATTAACAGGAATTGAAAACTAACTCCTAAAAATTAACAAATTATAGAGTGAACGGACCAATTAAAATGAACGCAATCAAAGAAATCCTACTAAAAAACAACATGCAAGCACAAAAAATTTGCATCTGAAGCGAACACGAACGAACAGAGAAAGCTCGTCCTCCAAATCCCTCGATTTGCAAGCATTCCAGTAGATTTTCCTGTAAATTAGAAAGAATGAATGTAAATGAGCTGCAGAGGCAAACTAAATCATCCCGCAACACCCGATTCCACACAGAAAACACGGGCGAAACACCAGAAAATGAAGCAGTTCTCCCGTGAAGCATTGCAGTGCCCAACGTGAAGACGATGCAGTTCGCTTCTGTTAAGCGTGCAGTGCGGAAGTGTTAACCATTCTGCTAATATTAGCAGAATAGACCGGCTATATATATATATATATATATATATATATATATATATATATATATATATATATATATATATATATATATATATATATATATATATATATATATATATATATATATATATATATATATATATATATATATGGCTCCAACATATTGTGCTTGCCATAAAAGTAAAAGGGTAAGGTGATGATCACCATGACTCTTATATAAGAGTAGGAGATAAAATAAAAGATAGGCCCTTCGCAGAGGGAAGCAGAGGTTGTCATGCGCTTTTATGGTTGGATGCACAAAATCTTAATGCAAAAGAACGTCACTTTATATTGCCACTTTTGATAAGGACCTTTATTATGAAAATCTTATTGCCCAAATAGTTCTTGATCTCAGATGAGATGGAGTAGAGATTACAAGCACTATTCAAAAGATCGGTCGAGTCAGCAATTTATCGTCCGATTTATGACTACTCGGTGTGTGACCAATAAGATTTTGTCATATCATCATCATTTATCCTTTGGACCGATTTATCAGTCCGACAAGCGATTTATCAAGAATATACCTATAGACCGGGCCTATGTCTGGCACTATGTGTGCAAGAACTACGTTTATTTGTGATTTGCGGATCTTGTTATGTAATATGTACAACTTTCATGTTTTGTTTGACATTGTACATGGATTCAAAGGCAAGAAATCATGGTGACACTTCTATCCAATATTGTTCTTTCGTTGAATATAGCATATTTTAGTGCTGGAAACCTAGGATTGTACAAAAGGCCGATTAATAGTCAACCGATAAAATTGATTAATCGTTTGATTTCTAATTAATCTAATCCCCAGCTGACCGAGATGCTAATGATCAGTTATATTCTAAACATTGATTAGAAGTTCCAATCCTCTTACAATAGTGAAGGAAGTGATGATGATGACGATGGAGATGAAAGGACAAAAAACTACAATGATCTTCTTGAGTTCTCCCGATCCCTCTCTTCTCCTGTTCTGGATGGTGATTCTCATAATAAACGTCACTTTATACCTCAATATTATCGATATGGTTTTCATGGTTTTTCTTCGTGTTGTGATTGATTCCCCTCTTATGATGTGTGAGTAATTCCCCTTGGTGTGGGAGATGTAGGTAAGTGGTAAGATTGATATGTTCCTTTCCTATATGTCGTCATTTCAATTCATAGTAGTATGATCGATTTAGTATGTTGTTATACCATGGTGAACTCTCTGTGTGTTGTCCAATTTAAGGACCCAGGCAACATAATCTCAAGACCTACATAGGTAACACATATTGTTTAGGAACTCTGTGACCTCTGACGTAATAGGTGGAGATATCTATGAGAACCGAAGACAATATGAGATAATGGTTATCCATTGAACTTAATGCTTGGTTACGGTCTTATGACCTTGATTGTGGTAACGACCACTCTGTGGCAACAGAGGAGCATGACCATAGAATGAAATGTAACCCCTAGTGGAGGAGTTTCATGACTCTATGGAGGGCCACCTACAAAAAGTTTATATCAAATACTATGAATACAATACAAGGTAACTCGTATTATCATCGCACTAGCACAATTCATATATTCTTACCATGAACTAAAATATCTCTACACCTAATATCTTCATTGCAGGAAAGACCATTTACATTTTATGCTCTTGTTATTCACTTTTATTAGTTATTTAGTAGGCACCTTAAAATCCTATTTTTACTAGCATTTCCTTTAGTTTATCATTTACCGAGGACATTAGCAGTATTTGCAGAACCTCAAGCTGTACTTAACACAAGATATGTGACACCTAGTGTGTGATAGAAATGCCTCCATAAATACTCTCCTCCGCTCTTTGTTGGGACAACTACTCATTGGGATACTTCTGCGAAAGTGCTACACTACCCTGTTTGTGATGGGGAACGAAGCATGAAAATCAAAAAGTTCCTATGAACACCCAAGATCTAATCTAGGAGATGCATAGCTACGAGAGTGAAGTGTGTCTACATACCCTTGGAGACCAAAAGCGTTAGCGTCATAATGCGGTTTATGTACTCGTACTCTTCATGATCCAATCGTGGTCCCATTCAATCTAATGCCGAACGGATGGCACCTCCGAGTTTATAACATGTTAGGCTCAGTGGCATCCTCTCCTTCTTGATCCAGCAAGTGAGTGGGAGGATCTAGATGAGATCTGAAACAACACGACGGTGTGGTGATTGTGGTGGCAACGGAATTCTGGTAGGGCTTCTCCAAGCGCGTACCGGAGAAATGTGGGAGGAGATCGAGAGGCAATGGGCAGGGGTGAAGGGGTGGCTACCTGATACGTCTCCAACGTATCTACTTTTCCAGACACATTTTCCCTTATTTTGGACTCTAACTTGCATGATTTGAATGGAACTAGCCTGGACTAGCGTTGTTTTCAGCAGAACTGCCCTGGTGTTATATTTGTGCAGAAATAAAAGTTCTCGGAATGACCAGAAAATCCACGGAGACACGTTTTGGAAATAATAAAAAATACTAGCGAAAGAATAAGCATCAGGGGGCCCACACCCTGTCCACGAGGGTGTAGGGCGCCCCCCCTGGGGTGCGCCCCTGCCTCGTGGGCCCCCTGGGACTCTACCGACCTCTACTCCAACTCTATATATTCACTTTCGGGGAGAAAAAATTTGGAGAGAAGGATTCATCGCGTTTTACGATACAGAGCCACCGTCAAGCCCTAATCTTCCTCGAAGAGACTGATCTGGAGTCCGTTTGGGGCACCGATGAGGGGAATCCATCGCCATCGTCATCATCAACCATTCTCCATCACTAATTTCATGATGCTCATGGCTGTGCATGAGTAATCCCATCGTAGGCTTGCTGGACGGTGATGGGTTGGATGAGATTTACCATGTAATCGAGTTAGTTTCATTAGGGTTTGATCCCTAGTATCCATTATGTTCTAAGATTGATGTTGCTATGACTTTGCTATGCTTAATGCTTGTCACTAGGGCCCGAGTGCCATGATTTCAGATCTGAACCTATTATGTTTTCATGAATATATGTGAGTTTTGGATCCTATCTTGTAAGTCAATAGTCACCTACTATGTGTTATGATCCGGCAACCCCGAAGTGACAATAATCGGGACCACTCCAGGTGATGACCGTAGTTTGAGGAGTTCATGTATTGACTAAGTGTTAATGCTTTGGCCCGGTACTCTATTAAAAGGAGGCCTTAATATCCCTTAGTTTCCAATAGGACCCCGCTGCCACGGGAGGGTAGGACAAAAGATGTCATGCAAGTTCTTTTCCATAAGCACGTATAACTATATTCGGAATACATGCCTACATTACATTGATGAACTAGAGCTATTTCTGTGTCACCCTATGTTCTAAATGTTGCATGAGGAATCGCATCCGACATAATTATCCATCATTGATCCATTTCCTACGAGCTTTTCACATATTGATCTTTGCTTAGTTACTTTTCTGTTGCCACTGTTACGATTGCTACAAAAACTGCTACTGTTACTTTTGACACCGTTACCGTTACCTCCATACTACTTTGCCACTAAATACTTTGCTGCAGATATTAAGTCTATCAGGTGTGGTTGAATTGACAACTCAACTGTTAATACTTGAGAATATTCTTTGGCCCTTGAAAGGATCGAGAAGAGTATGTCTAGAGGGGGGTGAATAGACTCTTAGCAAGAAAAGTGGCTATTTTTAATTTCTTCTTGTTGAGTTGGACATTTAGCACATGTTTAAACATTCACAACACATATCAAGCATGCATGAGAAGAGCATATGGGCAACGGAATGTAAAGCATGCAATTATGACTACTTAACCAAATAAAAACCTTGCCTTTTCCCAATTTTGAGTTTGGGCAGATTATAGCAAACAAGCACAAGTCAAGCAATCAACCTACACATGCGATTCTAAGAGTATAGCAGCGGAAAGTAAAACAATTGCATATGAAGGTAAAGGGAGGAGTCTGAGGGAGCAAACGCAATGTAGAAACGGAGATTTTTTTATGCGTGGTTCCGATAGGTGGTTCTATCGTACATCCACGTCGATGGAGACTTCAACCCACAAAGGGTAACGGCTGCGCGAGTCCACGGAGAGCTTCACCCACGAAGGGTCCACGAAGAAGCAACCTTGTCTATCCCACCATGGCCATCGCCCACGAAGGACTTGCCTCACTAGGGTAGATCTTCACGAAGTAGGCGATTTCCTTGCCCGTACAAACTCCTTGGTTCAACTCCACAATCTTGTCGGAGGCTCCCAAGTGACACCTAACCAATCTAGGAGACACCACTCTCCAAAAGGTAATAGACAGTGTGTTGATGATGAACTCCTTGCTCAAATGCTTCAAATGATAGTCTCCCCAACACTGAAACAGCTCCTCACAGATTTGGATATGGTGGAAGAATGATTTGAGTGGAAAGCAACTTGGGGAAGGCTAGAGAACAAGATTTATGTGGTAGGAATGGAATATCTTGATCTCAACACTTGAGTAGGTGGTTCTCTCTCAGAAATGTATGTTGTAAGTGTAGGTATGTTCTGATGGCTCTCTCCACGAATGAAGAGTGGGTGGAGGGGTATATATAGCCTCCACAAAAAATCAAACCGTTACACACAATTTACCAAACTTGGTGGGACCGAATCAGAAAACTCAGTCAGATGATTTAGTTCATAATGTGATCGTTAGGCATTTCGGTGGGACCGATATGATGAAATCGGTAGGACCAACTTCATTAGGGTTAGGGCATAACGTAATCTCGGTGAGACCGATTACACAAACTCGGTAGGACCAATTTTGGTAATAAGCACACAGAGGGTTGGTCACGCAAACTCGGTGGGACCGAAACATTATGAAGAGGCAACAAAGAGTTTGCATTGCGAACTCGGTGGGACCGATTACATACCTCGGTGGGACCGAAAATATTGCAACAGGCAACAGAGAGTTTGCAATCCCATCTCAGCGAGACCGAGATCCGTGTCGGTGAGGTCGAACTGATTAGGGTTTCTGGCAGTGGCTATGTCAAATGAACTCGGTGGTGCCGGATAGAACTTTTCGGTGGGGCCGAGTTTGACTTTTTGTTTGGGATATATGTGGATGTGAGAAAGTGGTTGAGGGTTTTGGAGCATATCACTAAGCATTTTGAGCAAGCAGACCATTAAACAACACCTCATCCCCTTTTAATAGTATTGGCTTTCCTATGGACTCAATGTGATCTTGGATCACTAAAACAGAAAATGTAGAATCCTGAACTTTGAGCTTGAGCCAATCCTTTGTCCTAATCATCTTGAAGGGGTTCCACATCCTCTAGTTCATGCCACTCCATTTGTTGAACTTGTCTGAAATATACTAGATGAAAACATTAGTCCAACAAGAGATATGTTGACATTAGTTACGAAAATCACCCAGGGAGCACTTGTGCTTTCAATCTCCCCCTTTTTGGTAATTGATGACAACATACATCAAATCTTTAGATAAAGATATGAAGAATAACAAGTAAAGCTTTGGAAGGACATGTAACATGCATAGGCTCCCCCTACATGTATGCAATCATGTAAATATGGAATATAGGAGCATGTGAAAGCATAGACATGATAGAGCAAGAAATGAGTTACATGTATCTTGGCTATATGCATCAGAGCAAATGATATGAATATGTGAAGTGTATCCTCATGTTCATGATTCCTTCTTGCAAACAATATGTACATTAGCAAGAAATATTCATGCACATGAGTGTGATGCATATACTTACCTTGTGATCTTGAGCTGGCTTATGAAGGGATGAACCTGAGTAAACAAGGTTAGATAACACAGGTACATCTACTAGATAGAGCAACAAAAGAGTCACGAGAGTACCAAGACTGGGATAACATGTAGAGAGTGAGTACTGGGTACTCTAGAATACAGACATGCTCCCAAAGGTAAAAGATATGCCATGAATTGAAAAACAAGAGATCAGATATAACATAGACATGTCTTTCCCCTCATAAAGACATGTGACTTCTCTCCTCTTGAACACCAAGCATCTGGGGCATGTGATTCCTCTCTCCCCCTGTTTGAAATCCTCTCTCCCCCTGTATGAAATATTCTCTCACTAAGCTTTGATGTGAACTCTCTCTCCCCCTTTGACATCAATTTCCAAGAAGGGATCTTCTGGAGTGTGGGTAAAAATAGGTTTGGTCCTTGAGTCACAGAGCAGAGCAGTACATAAAATGTGATGTTGGTAGAGGACAAGAATCATTGAGTGGAGCTGTAACAAATATACAGGATGTAGGTGACAAAGTGTCTCCTCGGTATTGAAATCGGTAGCACCGAGTAGTTTTCTTTGGTGGCACCGAGATGGTTCGGTTTAACCGAAAGAGGCAAATCGATGGGTCTGAGTTCAACATAGAGAGAACAACTTTTCATCACAGCTCACTAGGAAAATAAGATCTCACAAAGATTTGCAAGGAATTAAGAAGGATTTGCAATGAATTTGATGCAGAAAATGCAGAATAAAGCAGAGAAAAGAAAATCTAGATGAAGGTTTTTTTTTCTTTTTTTGTTTAAAAGAAGAGGGACAAAATGCAAGGAACAAATGCACAAACTTAGAGAAACTCTAGAGAACTTCATCTAGAATTTGGCGGTGACAAAGTCACCTATGTTCAAGTATATTGACTGAGGAGTCAAGCGAGAACACTTGATCATAAGTCATACTCATCGTTTAAGCTCAAAATGGGGTTACCATTTTTCATTTAAGCATTTTGATGTATTCACATCTTGTTGAGCTTCTTTGACCCATGAATTGAGGTAAAGCTTCTCTAAGATGGAATGACATACCTTGGGTGGTGGTGTTGATCTTGATCATGTAGTTGAAGTTGTGTGGGTTGCTCAAGGTTGATGTAGCTCATCAAGAATTGGGAGCACCACTTGTAGTTTGAGTTCATCTACCTACATGGGTTAGATTTGCAAGGAAGAGCACTTGTGTATCCACAATGACAATCATGATATTTGATACCAAATGATATATAGAATTTGTCAAAGGATATGTTGAAGGGTTTTATGCTTCATTGTCTTCAACCACCACGGTGTAGGGACTTGGTGATGTAGAGATTGCTCAAGATGTGAGTGAGTTGCAATCTCATAGAGTTGGGCTTATCCAAGTACCTACAAGGGTTAGATAACATGCAAGGGTACAAGTATATCCAAGACATATGATCATCGTCATAAGAAAAATATCAAGGATTAGTCAAAGGATCCTTGCATGTATCCAAATGGAGTCACTACTCCAAGTTTGAGGCATCAATAATGTTCAATTCACCTCTCAACCTACAAAACACTTTCTCATCAACTGGTTTAGTAAATATATCCGCTAATTGCTTATTGGTGCGAACATTTTTAAGATTGATATCAGCCTTAGCAACATGATCTCGAATGAAATAATGACGAACTTCAATATGCTTAGTTCGAGAATGTTGCACAGGATTATGAGCAATCTTAATAGCACTTTCATTGTCACAAAGCAATGGAACATGTTTCCCATAGATCCCATAATCTTTAAGAGTTTGGGTCATCCAAAGTTATTGAGCACAACATGAACCAGCGGCAATGTATTCCGCTTCGGCGGTGGATAAGGTATCCGAGTTTTGTTTCTTGGAGGACCAAGACACAAGAGATCTAACAAGAAATTGACAAGTACCCGAAGTGGACTTTCTATTAACCTTGTCTCCGGCATAGTCCGAATCGGAGTAGCCAACAAGATCAAAAGAGGACCTCTTAGAATACCAAATGCCAAAATTTGGTGTATGAATTAAGTATCTCACTATCCTTTTCACAGCCTTAAGATGACATTCTTTATGGGCCACTTGATATCGTGCACACATGCACACACTTTACATAATTTCAGTACGGGAGGCACATAGATATAAAAATGAACCAATCATAGAGCGGTATACTTTTTGGTCAACCGGTTCACCATCCTTAGTCAAGTCAATATGTCCACTAGTAGGCATCGGTGTACTCATACCTTTGCATTCTTGCATGTTGAACTTCTTGAACAAGTCCTTGGTATACTTTGTTTGAGAAACAAAGGTACCCTCCTTAGTTTGCTTGATTTGCAAACCAAGAAAGAACTTGAGTTCACTCATCATAGACATCTCAAACTATTCCAACATCAGCTTTCCAAACCTTTCACTAAAATGGGGGTTAGTAGAACCAAATATGATATCATCAACATAAATTTGGCACACAAATAATTCACCATTAACCCTTTTCGTAGAAAGAGTGGAATCTATTTTTCCAATCTCAAAGCCTTTTTCAATAAGGAACTTGGTCAACCATTTATACCACGCTCTAGGATCTTGTTTAAGACCATAAAGAGCTTTGTGAACTTTGTAAACATGATCGGGTTTCTTAGGATTGACAAAGCCGGGAGGTTGTTTAACATAAACTTCCTACTCAATTTCACCATTCAGAAAAGCACTTTTAATGTCCATTTGGTACAAGGTGATATCATGGTGATTAGCATAAGCAAGTAAGATGCGAATGGACTCAAGTCTAGCAACGGGGGCATATGTCTCACCGTAGTCCATACCTTCGACTTGAGTGTAGCGACGAGACATGCTTTGTTGCGGACGACTTGACCATCTTCGTCTTGCTTGTTGCGAAACACCCATTTGGTACCAATGATGTTGTGGTTGTTGTCGGGCTTCTCGACCAATGTCCACATTTGATTTCTCTCAAAGTTGTGTAGCTCTTCGTGCATAGTGTTCACCCAATCTGGATCATCAAGAGCATCTTCAACCTTCATAGGTTCAAGGTTAGATATGAAAGAGTAATGTTCACAAAAGTTAGCTAGGCGGGATTTAGAGCGAGTGATTCTCCCGGTTTGTATATCATTGTAGATTTGCTCTACGGGATGATCTCTAGCAATTCTTGCTCTAACTCGTGAAAGCTTTTTCTTGGGTCGGGGTGGAACATCCTCTTCATCCTCTTGTTCTTCTTCTTGGCCTTCTTCATTGTTGTTGGTGCTATTATCCCCTTGTGGAGGTGGAGAAGGAGGTCGATGAGGTCCATCTTGATGCATCTCCTCGTTTCCTTCATCATGGTGTGTCCCACTTATGGATGCCTCCAAGTCAAATTGTGGTTCACCTTGTCGTGAGGTAGAAGCTTCCACATGGACGGACGAAGTACTCTCTTTCACCTCCGTTGGATGAATCTTGCCAATAGACAAGTCTTGAATTGCTTCCGAAGGATCTTTATCTCCGACATCAATAGGCAATTGCTCTACTTGTGAGCCGTTAGATTCATCAAACTTCACATCTACCATCTCTTCAACCTTTCGGGTGAAATTGTTGTAGACACGGTAAGTGTGAGAGTTTGAGCCATAACCAAGTAGGAAACCTTCATGAGATTTAGGAGCAAATTTAGAATGACGATGCTTATCAAGAATGTAGCACTTTGAGCCGATTACTCGAAAGTATCCAACTTGGGGTTTGTTACCGGTGAGAAGCTCGTATGACGTCTTGCCGAGAAGCTTGTGAAGATACAAGCGATTGGTTGCATGACAAGCTATCTCAACCGCTTCCGCCCAAAAGTGTCTTGGCATCTTGCACTCGTCAAGCATCATTCTTGCCATCTCGATAAGAGTCCGGTTCTTCTTCTCAACAAATCCATTTTGTTGAGGTGTGTACATAGCTGAGAACTCATGTGAAATCCCTTCTTCATCAAGAAATGCATCAACATTTGCGTTCTTGAACTCCGTTCTGTTGTCGCTGCGAACCTTCTTGATCTTCACTTCAAATTGATTTTGGGCCTTCCTAGCGAAGTTTTTGAAGATTTTTTGGACCTGCGATTTATCATCAAGAAAGAGCACCCACGTAAATCTTGAAAAATCATCAACAGTGACTAATCCAAAAGAGTTACCACTGAGGCTTTTGTAAGCATTGGGACCAAAAAGATCCATATGAAGTAGCTCAAGTGGCCTTCTCGTAGTCATGATGTTCTTCACGGGGTGACTTCCTCCAACTTGTTTTCCTGCTTGACAAGCACTGCAAAGTTTATCCTTGTCAAATATAACATCTTTAACACCAAGGATATGATCACCTTTAATAAGCTTATCAAGATTTCTCATACCGACATGACCTAACCTTCTATGCCACAACCAACCTTTAGAAGATTTAGCAATAAAACAAGTGTGAGGTTGGGCTTTCTTAGTGAAGTCAACAATGTATAGGTCACCTCTACGAATGTCGATAAAGACCATATTATGATTATCTCTACGAAAGACTTGGCAATCAACATGAGTGAATAGCACATTTAAACCAAAATCAGCTAATCTAGACACGAAGAGAAGATTATATCTGAGAGATTCTACAAGCATGACATTCTTGATTGAGCTATCGTTGGATATGGCCACCTTACCAAGGCCAACAACTTTACCCTTAGAGTTGTCACCAAAGGTAACATACTTTCATGGACCATCAGTTCTAGCAAGCTCATCAAACATGTCCTTATCTCCGGCCATATGATCTGTGCATCCACTATCAAGCACCCATTCCTTTCCTCCGGCTGCGTAACCACGAAGATTTGCCATAAGACCAAAATGTCTCATTTGTTCATCAAGATCATAGTCACTATCATCATCCTCATCATAGTATCCATGTTCCACATCGTCATGTGATTGATCAACACCTAGAGAGAGTGATTCATTAGAAGTATGACCGTAACAATGTTCATCTCTATGAATTCTAATGACTTCGGAAATGATATTGCTAATAATTCTAACATCTCCTTTGGCACACATGAGATTATGAAGTTCAATTAGGAAATCACCAAACTTAGGATCACTAGTACTCATCATATTCAAGGCAATAGACTTATGGAGAATCTCATCTAGATTTTTCGAGGAATAATTTGGGAACCGTTCCTCTAAGAATCTCCATATGGTGTAAGCACAATCTAGAGGAGGTAAGCTAGCAATCAATTTTTTGGCAATCCTCTAACAATAAGATTGATAGTTCTAAGATTGCGAATCATGTCAAGATCCTCATCGGGTGTGGGATGTAAAGGATCAATAAGGCGAGCACAAGGAGTAGTAATGTACTTGTTCAAATGATATTCATTGATAATTTCAAGCATCTCATTTTTCCATTCATGAAAGTACTCTCCATCAAGTATAGGCACTCTATGTCTAAGACTCCCCAATGTAGACTCATCAATCTTCCTCCAATTTAGATATATTAAAACTGCGCATCTTTCCCGCCATCTCACACATCCATCCTCCTGGGCCATTTGATTTTGTCCTTCGGTCATTCTTGATCGTCCGGTCACATTAAGGGCAACTAATCCTGTAGAAAAATCCCTCAACGCTGGTTGATTCGGGTTACGGATCAGTAGAGCCTGCTAGCCTGTTATTTGGCTCCTGCCTCCACCCCCACCGGAAGTTCACTTGCCCCCTCCCCTCCCCATCCTCTCGCAAGACCTAACCGAGGCGGCAGCGGCGAGGACGAGCCGATGGTAGTGGGTGATGCCCACCGTTGCGCAGAACCCTCCCTTCCTCACTTCCTGCACCCCACCCCTCCCAACAAGCGACCACAATGGAGGCAGGTCCCATGAAACCCTTGCGTCGCCCGCCGTGTCGACGATGAGGGGCGACGGCGAGCGCCGGTGAGCGCAATGCATGGTGCAGCAGGCTGGAGAGGCGGCAGGAGCGGCGACCACGGGCGTGTGTTCGGGTGCTCCGCGCACATCGACGGCGAGCGCATCCGAAATCAACAAATGGAGGCGAGCTTTACTGAATCTCTCTCTCCCTCCCTGCCCCCTGCCTGAGCCCCCCCCCCCCGATTGCTCGGCGAGGTATGTCATGGTGGCGCCTTTTCTTCTTATGCAACGAGACATGAGTAGACGCCCATTTTCTGCAGTCTCCTCCACTAAGAACTTCTACAACACTGCATTAAAATATTTATTCTTTCCCATGTGATTATTTGGGGATTTTATCTTTAAGAAACCATTTGCCTGGATTAAGTTAAGAAAACAATGGCAGTAGTTGGTCCAATGGTCGAAGTAGTAAGTCAATTTGGTTCATATACGCTTTAAATAAAATTGTGTTCATAGATCATTTGTATGCACTTAGGATGCATACATTCATTTTTCAACTACAAAATGATGTTGCGAGTATAAATTTATATCAGCCAGAGATACTAATATGCTAGAGGTTCTAATCTTTCGATTCATAGGTGCTGAAATGTTATTGATGCATCTGAGCTGCTCTATGACTATCTGATTGTAGTTTAGTAAAACCCTAAAATTTTATAAACCACAAGTACTTTGAAAATTTATGTAATTGTACAGGTATGCAACTAGGCTTTTGGTGTTTAATTGCAATCAAAAGAATTGGTACTATTGTTTTGATGAAAACATGGATATCCATGGCGCCAGGACAATTTTTGTAGGAGAGTTCTCTATTGGGGACGGCCCAGGACGTGCATTGCTTTGGGGGTGGGGGTGAGGCGAGGATTTGAATGGTTGCTGGACAGGTTCGTTCATCTGCACCCATCAATTTTCTACATCTCAAGAAATCTGAACATGAAGTTTTCAAACTTGAGTAACTCAATTTTGTTTGTCCAAATGAGAATTGTGTAAGTCGTACAGACTTCCTGTGGTTTCTTTACCAAACTCATCTTACATATATCCTAGACTGATTGCTTAATTGATTCTATTTAGGGAGAAAATATACAGTCCATCGTTACACTATTGAGGCTAGCATCAGACAGGAGGTTGTCCATGTCAAAAAGTGCCACAAGAATGTAAGCCCAACTAAAATCAATTTTTTTATTGACCCAAAGTGCAACTACACTGCAGCTTCTTCCAGGTATTCAAATTATGTCCTCTCATAAACCTAGTGCTTAATTTGTCAATTATCTTCTAAAGATATGGGTTCACCAGGTACAATGTTCATCTTATCGGTGTCTGCTCCTAATTTGTTATCCAGGGAACCCTCTCCTTAATTAAGGCGAGCTGCCCTTATTTGTTAAAAGATTATTCTAGACTTTAGTGTCAATGAAAATTGTCTTCTTACGGCAATCCGTCCATTCTGCAATCTCTTTGTGCTTAGGTTTCTGTTCCCTACACATACATCATATTTAGAGCATCAGAAGACATCAATAAATAAAAGGATCAGAGAGTAGAAGTCCCAGGACCAGTACCGTTTAAGTTATATGAACAGTTTGAACACATTGATCATGTTGTAATAATTTTTCTGCTCCTACACTGCAGTTTGTCTGTGATGTTTTAGTTTTCTTGCCCATAAGAGATACTAGACATAATTATTACCTTGGATCCACCGTTTTTGTTTCACTCAGTCCAAGTTAATCGAAAGAACTTATACAATATGTCAGTCTATTTATTTCTGAAATATCAATATGGTGTTTTCACTTACCATTATGTAATATACACAATGTTGAAGTTTTACTTGCTTATTTGTGTGGTGTGAGGCATTTCTATTTCTTTTACGGTTCTTTCCCTATTTGTAGGTAACAATAAAAAGTTGAATGCCAAGATAAACGCACATGCATTCTTATTTAGAATAAAGGCCCCCTTGGTTCTTAAGATCTTTAGATGAGTGGTTGTTCAATATTCAGTGGGTCTTTCATTTCTAGAATGACCTTTTCCTTGCATTATATTGTAGAATAATCAGTTCTTACATTTTCATGGGATTCATGCAAGTTTAATGCTTGAAGTGATCTGCATTTCTATAGTTAGTGTTCAGGTACCCATGTGTACATTTACTTGACTGGTAAATGCTTCCATTCGAAAGTCGGTGTCATTTTGGCTTGCTGAAAGCAAATAGCATATGTTCCATGGAGAGGTTTCTTCTGCTTTTTTGGATCAGCAGACACCATTAACAAATTGTGTGCCTACCTGTGTTTTGATATATTACTATTGTTAGACTCAGTTCAAAAATATTCTGCAAGTTTTATATATGATATGAAAGATGCTGGGTGACTTCTTTTCCGCAGCTCTACACATGTTGATACTCTCCTATCAAAGCTGGTGTACTAAAATGTCAATTAGTGAGAACTTCTAAATATGAGTGTGTTCTATGTAATTTAGTTGCATGCCATGTTGAGAACTTGCTTTCTTGGTTCTTAATTTCAGGATTTATTGAGATGCAGCCGTGTTACTTTGCCTCTAATATTTCCACACATCTTTATTTTCTCTACCCACATGCTCCTGTTCCGCTTGACTAGATGTCCAAAACATTGTCGTCTCAGTGCCAAGGAAATTCATATTGTTATCATCTACTCCCTTCATTCCCAAATATAAGTCTTTCTAGAGAGTCCAACAAGTGACTACATACGGAACAAAATGAGTGAATCTACACTCTAAAATACTTC
Source organism: Secale cereale (assembly GCA_902687465.1). Taxonomy (NCBI): domain Eukaryota; kingdom Viridiplantae; phylum Streptophyta; class Magnoliopsida; order Poales; family Poaceae; genus Secale; species Secale cereale. The sequence continues at coordinate 140,370,765 of LR738711.1, forward strand.
AACATACATCTGTATGATGTAGTCCTTTTGAAATGTCTTAAAAGAGTTATATTTAGGAACGGAGGGAGTAGGTTCTCTCTATGTTAACTTCAAGGTCAGCCTCAACAGTCAATGGGGGGTTATCCCTAATAAAATGTAAATGTCGAAAATGAAAATATAGTTAGATCTTGTTTCTCTAGGTAAGCAATGTCATGATTTGAATGCCAAAACTATTTAATTCCAAGGTTGTACTGTGTGTAGGCTTACCCGGGTGCACTCATCATCTACGTTTGTGATTGTGAATATGATTTGCAAATTTCAGTAAGCTTGGAAAGGCTACAATGGTTGCCCAGTGTAAGTTTTACATTGGTATTACTCCCTCCGTTCCTAAATATAAGTCTTTGTAGAGATTTCACTATGAATCATATACGGATGTATATAGAAGCATTTTAGAGTATAGATTCACTCATTTTTCTCCGTATGTGGTCCATAGTGGAATCTCTCCAAAGACTTATACTTCCTCTGTCCCAAAATAAGTGACTCAACTTTGTGCTAACTTTAGTACAAAGTTGAGTTAGTTATTTTGGGACGGAGGGAGTATTTAGGAACGGAGGGAGTATATTGTTAGTACATTTGCATGTAAAATATTTTGTGTTGTGATGTTTGGTATTAAATCACATTTCCTTCCTTTTCTGCTATATTGCAGGGTTGAAGGCTTCTTGACAAGTTACCATAACCAATCTTCAGGGAAACTGCTTGTTGCTTTCGAGCAAAGTGACTGTGAAGGATTGTTTCTCAATCAAGAGTCATTAATTATCTTGACCATGTTGTATGTCTTTTGATTTCTTCAGTTAAAAGGTCAACGATTGCTGAATTGTGTTTTCTATGCTACACCTATTATTTGCATACGTGTAAACATATAGACAAATGAAATCCATCAGTAAATGTAGACAAATGAATTCTATCAGTAAACATAGACAAATGAATTCCACAACTCTGTGAGCTTTCTTAACTAGATATTGTTACTAACAAATGTTTAACTCTTTTGTTACTTAAAAGAAATATACATATACAAATACATGTGTCAATTTCTATTATTCTACTATCAAAATTGATGGGTGTGGCAACGCGCGCCATCAATGATCTAGTGGTGATTAAACCAAAGCAATGGAGACCAAATCTTTGATGCCAATTGAAAGGATCGAGAAGAGTATGTCTAGAAGGGATGAATAGACTCTTAGCAAGAAAAGTGGATGTTCTTAATTTCTTCTTGTTGAGTTGGAGATTTAGCACATGTTTAAACATTCACAACACATATCAAGCATGCATGACAAGAGCATATGGGAAACGGAATATAAAGCATGCAATTTTGACTACTTAACCAAATAAAAACCTTGCCTTTTCCCAATTTTGAGTTTTGGCAGATTTTAGCAAATAAGCACAGTCAAGCAATCAACCTACACATGCAATTCTAAGAGTATAGCACTGGAAAGTAAAACAACTGCATATGGAGGTAAAGGGAGGAGTTTGAGGGAGCAAACGCAATGTAGACACGGAGATTTTTTACGCGTGGTTCCGATAGGTGGTGCTATCGTACATCCACGTTGATGGAGACTTCAACCCACGAAGGGTAACGGCTGCGTGAGTCCACAGAGGGCTCCACCCACGAAGGTTCCACGAAGAAGCAACCTTGTCTATCCCACCATGGCCATCACCCACGAAGGACTTGCCTCACTAGGGTAGATCTTCACGAAGTAGGCGATCTCCTTGCCCGTACAAACTCCTTGGTTCAACTCCACAATCTTGTCGGCAGCTCCCAAATGACACCTAACCAATCTAGGAGACACCACTCTCCAAAAGGTAATAGACGGTGTGTTGATGATGAACTCCTTGCTCAAATGCTTCAAATGATAGTCTCCCCAACACTCAAATAGCTCCTCACTGATTTGGATATGGTGGAAGAATAATTTGAGTGCAAAGCAACTTTGGGAAGGCTAGAGAACAAGATTTATGTGGTAGGAATGGAATATCTTGATCTCAACACTTGAATAGGTGGTTCTCTCTCAGAAAATGTATGTTTGAAGTGTAGGTATGTTCTGATGGCTCTCTCCAAGAATGAAGAGTGGGTGGAGGGGTATATATAGCCTCCACACAAAATCTAACCGTTACACACAATTTACCAAACTCAGGGGGACCGAATAAGAAAACTCGGTCAGACCGATTTAGTTCATAATGTGACCGTTAGGCATTTCGGTGGGACCAATATGATCAACTCGGTAGGACCGATTTCACTAGGGTTAGGGCATAACGTAATCTCGGCGAGACCGATTACACAAACTCGGTAGGACCGATTTTGGTAATAAGCACACACAGGGTTGGTCAGGCAAACTCGATGGGACCGTTTCGCTCGTTTCGATGGGACCGAAACGTTACGAAGAGGCAACAGAGAGTTTGCATTGCGAACTCGGTGGGACCGATTACATATCTCGGTGGGACCAAAAATATTGCAGCGGGCAACAGAGAGTTTGCAATCCCATCTCGGTGAGACCGAGATCCCTATCGGTGAGGCCGAACTGATTAGGGTTTCTGGCAGTGGCTATGTCAAATGAACTTGGTGGCGCCGGATAGAACTTTTCGGTGGGGCCGAGTTTGACTTTTGGTTTGGGATATATGTGGATGTGAGAAAGTCGTTGAGGGTTTTGGAGCATATCACTAAGCATTTTGAGCAAGCAAGCCATTAAACAACACCTCATCCCCTTTTAATAGTATTGGTTTTCCTATGGACTCAATGTGATCTTGGATCACTAAAATAGAAAATGTAGAGTACTGAGCTTTGAGCTTGAGCCAATCCTTTGTCCTAATCATCTTGAAGGGGTTCCATTTCCTCTAGTCCATGCCACTCCATTTGTTGAACTTGTCTGAAATATACTAGATGAAAACATTAGTCCAACAAGAGATATGTTGACATTAATTACCAAAATCATCCGCGTAGCACTTTTGCTTTCAACCCCCCTTGTGTCGAATCAATAAATTTGGGTTGAGTACTCTACCCTCGAAAACTGTTGCGATCCCCTATACTTGTGGGTTATCAAGACTATTTTCTGGCGCCGTTGCCGGGGAGCATAGCTCTATACTTTGAGTCACTTGGGATTTATATCTGTTGATCACTATGAAGAACTTGAAATATGAAAGAATCAAGATTTTCCGTCAACTACGAGGGGAGGTAAGGAACTGCCATCTAGCTCTGCACTTGTTTCACCTTCTGTTATGAGTAAATTTGTGACACCTACACCTGCTATTGATTCCGATATGTCGCACATTATTGATGATGCCACTTCTGCTATGCATGATGCTTATGATGAAACTACTTCTATGCTTGATAATACTGTGCCATTAGGTGAATTTCTTAATGAACAACTTGCTAGGGTTAGAGAGAATGAAATTATTGAAACAGATAATGTTGATGAAAGTGATGATGGAGATTCTCCCCCTAGATATGAATTGCCTGACGTGCCTGAGGGTTATGTTATGGATGAAGAAACTACTAGAGACCTTTTTGCTTGCAAAGATAGATATGATCTTAAGAAACTGTTAGCTAAGCTGAAAGGAAAGTCTTTGAATGCTAGAATGAAATATGACCATGCTTTTGCTACTTCACCTATCTGTATTTCTCATAAGGATTATGATTTCTCTGTCGATCCTGAGTTAATTACTTTGGTTGAATCTGATCCTTTTTATGGCTATGAATCTGAAACTGTTGTGGCACATCTTACTAAATTGAATGATATAGCCACCCTATTCATTCATGAGGAAAAACTTCATTACTACTATATCCTTAAGTTATTTCCGTTCTCATTAAAGGGTGATGCTAAAATGTGGTTTAATTATCTTGCTCCTGGTTGTGTGCGTAGTCCCCAGGATATGATTTATTACTTATCTGCTAAATATTTCCCCGCTCATAAGCAACAAGCTGCCTTAAGGGAAATATATAACTTTGTGCAAATTGAAGAAGAGATTCTCCCACAAGCTTGGAGGAGGCTTCTCCGATTACTTAATGTTTTGCCTGATCATCCTCTCAAGAAAAATTAAATACATGATATCTTTTATAATGGACTAACTGATGCTTCCAGAGACCACCTGGATAATTATGTTGGTTGTGTTTTCAGGGAAAGACCTGTTGAGCAGGCTGAATTGCTATTGAATAATATATTGAGTAATGATAATGATTGGACACTTCCTGAACCAACTCCTAAGCCAACCCCGAAGAAAAGGGGTATTTTATTTCTCAGTCCTGAATATATGCAAGAGGCAAAGAAATCTATGAAAGAAAAGGGTATTAAACCTGAAGATGTTAAGATTTCACCACGTACTGAAGAAATACATGGTCTTAATAACCCGACACAGGTAGTAAAGGTAAATTCTCTCTATAGGTTTGATGAAGGTGATATTCCTCGTAATAAGTCTGCTAGCCAATGCTTGGATGAGTTTGATAATGTTATTGTTAAACAAGAAAACTTCAATGCTTATGTTGGTAGACAATTGAAACGTAATGCTTATATGGTTGAACACTTGAGTGATTATATGTCTAGAGTTAAAGGTGACCTTAAACTTATTAGTAAACATGCTTCTATGGTTACCACTCAGGTAGAACAAGTGCTTAAAGCACAAAATGATTTGCTCAATGAATTAAATAATAAGAAAAATGATAATGATGTTAGAGTTATGACTAGAGGGGTTAGAATGACTAAGGAACCTTTGTATCCTCAGGGCCACCCTAAGAGAGTTGGGAAAGATTCTCAGAGAACTAATGTTGATGCACCTAGTCCTTCTAAGAAGAGGAAAACGAAAAATGATAGGACTTTGCATGCTTCTAGTGAACCTGTTGTTGACACACCTGAGAATCCCAATGATATTTCTATTTTTGATGCTGAAACACAATTTGGTAATGAACATGAACCTAGTGACAATGATGATGTTCATGTTGATGCTCAACCAAGCAATAACAATGATGTAGAGATTGAACCTGATGTTGATCTTGATAACCCACAATCAAAGAATCAACGTTATGATAAGAGAGACTTCGTTGCTAGGAAGCACGGTAAAGAAAGAGAACCATGGGTTCAGAAACCCATGCCTTTTTCCTTCTAAACCATCCAAGAAAAAGGATGATGAGGATTTTGAGCGCTTTGCTGAAATGATTAGACCTATCTTTTTGCGTATGCGTTTGACTTATATGCTTAAAACAAATCCTTATGCTAAGTATATGTCACACCCTGCATTTTGTAACATGTCATTTTGCATTAATAAAGCATGGAAATTTGGACCAACAATTTTTTTTGGCATCATTTGGCTTTTATTTGGAATTAAGTTTTTCTCTCTGTGATTTTCAAGTGCTCTTTAAAGTCAACTACTCCCTCTTGTATATTTCATCTCCTTACCCCAAACTTCTGCCCAATGATCATACCAAGTGTATATAACAGTATAGTATTTTCTTACAAAAATAATTTGGCCAAAAAGTATTTTCAAAAATTAGTTTTCCAAAAACCCCTGAATTGAGGTTTGCACTGCAAGTGGTTGATTTAGGGTGAGAAAAATATTTCAAAGAGTATATTTGAAACCTAGTAGATATAGGACTCCCATAAACCACAAAAATATAATTTTAAAAGTTATTTTCCTATTCTATTTAAAAGCTTTTTCTTAAGGCCAGAAATGGTCTTTAATACGGAAAAATTATTTTACTATTTCAAAAATATTTGCCAAAATTCAGGGAGACTCTTAGGACATAAGTTTTCCATATATAAGAGTTTCAACACTTGGTCATGTTCAAAATATTGGAAAAATCCCTCAGAAACCCTTTCTAGATATTTCAATCTTTTGAAATATTTACAAAGGAAATATTCTCTAAAAAATTCCAGGGAAATTCTATCATGTCATATATGACATATTTGATGATCTTGCCAAGCCCCATGCCTTGGGAAGCAAGAAAACATCATGAGAACCCCTCAAAACCATTTTGTCCCTTTTTGAAGTTTGAGCAACTTTACATTGCCAAACTTGTCCAAATGCTCTCAAACTTGGTACACATGCTAGAATGGTCTAATAATGCATCTAGACCAAATGGCACAAGCTTTGGAGAAGGGTAACTTGATCAGAGTACCCTAAAACCATTTCTGTTCAAATTCAAATTTGAACAACATTACATATCAACTTTTTACTTGTGACCTCAAACTTTGTGGGCATGATCACAACCCCAAATGATGACACTACACCAAGTGGTGCATCAAGGGGGGTGATTTGCTTAACTCAAACCTGGTAAATCCATTTCTGTTGATTTCTAGGGTTCACCAAAGTTACATTGGCAAGTTTCTTCAAATGAGCCCAAACTTGGTGGAACACCCTATTTATTTATGCCATTTGATCCTGTTAAGTCTCATGTCTAGTGGAAATCATTTGATTGCTCAAAACCACATCAAACACCTTCAGGTGATTTTCTAAAGTTACCATTTTCACCTCTTTCCTTGTTCTCCTTGAGCCCAACTTTTACCATAGCTTCCCTAGGTTCCCTTGCACCTCCAGTAACTCTCCCCTGGCCTCAGCTCAATGATTGAGTAGGGGTAAACCCCAATTTTACATTTTGGACAGCAATTTTCACCTCTCTATCTCAACCCTCTCTTCTTCTAGAAGCTTTCCCTGGCATCCAATGCCTCTCCTACATTGTTTACTCCCCCCTAGAGCCAATGGACAAGGTGGCCGCGCCCAGAGCGCGTGGGACACGGCCATGCCGGACATATGGGCGCCCTGGAGCACGCTACACTGCGCTCCTGCACTGTAGCCACCCCCAATCCGCAGCACCCGACCACCTCGGGCCTCCCCCTTGCGCCAGTCGAGGTGCCTCGACGTCCCCGACGCGCCACGGCACTGTCCCCCTCCTCTTTCTCCCTCCTATGGTCTCCCTCGCACGCGCGCCGGCCGCCCGCGAGCTCCAATCTCCGGCCTCACACGCGCGAGCCTCTGGAGCCTTCCCCCGCTCCTTCTCTTCCCCTCTCTGGATGTGAACCACACCCACAAGCACCCCAGACACGCCCCGACAAGCCCTTGTGGCCTGTAGCGACCACAACGAGCTCGCCGGCGCACACCTCCTCGGTAGACCGCCTCCTGCCTATATAAAGGCCTCCCCGAGCCCTCTCCTCTCCATCACTCGCCTCTGAGCTCACTCTAGCGCCCCCCTACACTCCCAGCTCTCTCCCAAAAGCTCTCTAGCTCGAGATCGAGCTCGAGCTCCGCCACGGTAGCTCGCCGTCGTCCGCTTGGTATAGGGCGTCCCCGCTATCCCTGAGCTTCGATCTGAAAACGCCGAGCCTCGCTGACCATTTCCCCTCTCTTTCCCCTCTCTGGTGCAGTCGTAAACGGCCGGAACCACCACCACCCGAAGCTCCTCCGCCGCGTGACCTCGCCGTCGGCGAACCAGGCCACCTAGGCGACCAACTCCACTTCCACCAGAACGGCGACTCGACGCTGAGTCTAGCCGTGCCCTCGCCCGACCTCGCCGTACCCTGCATCGCCGCCGGTGAGCTCGCCGTCCCTCTGCCGGAGGGTTAGGGATGACAGGCGGGCCCCACCTGTCAGTCTCTCCTCTCCTTCGCCTCTCTCTCCACTCGCTGACGCCTGGGCCCCGCCCGGGTTTGAAACCTGGCGCACGCGCAGGCACCAGTGCGTTGGGCCGTTTTCCCTCTGGGCATGCTGCACTGCAGTTGTTCTGGTCCAGTGGCACAGTACCATTTTCCTTTTTCTTTTTCTATCAGATTTATAAAAATTCCACATGATAAAATATTTATCCAAATAAAATAATTCCAGTTCCTAAAAACTTGTAAAAATCCAACCTACTTAATGATATCACTTTCACCCATATTCATGAACCTTTTCTGTTCTGTTCAGGTTTAAATCTAAATTTGAACACTAAAACCTTTGTTCAAAAAATTCATGTACACCATTCTGTCACTCCAAATCCCAAACTAAGAATTTTTGCCATCTTAGTTTTCCCTCTAGTATTTTATAAAAATAAGTTGACATTTTTCTGAGCACTTTGATTTTTCTGTTTTTATTATTATCTTATTTTTCCCGTTATTTATTGCGACGATTAGATACCGTGTTTGACAAAGTTGCTGAAGAAGAAGGAGGGGAAGGATTTGAAGACCTTGAAGACCAAGCCAATCCAGGCAAGCAGCCCTTTGACCATGATACCCCTTTTGTTCCTCGGAACCCTTTTGATTCCGAATGCATGATGATAAAGAGTAACGGTGGTAACCTTGTTGAGAGCCACCACATGATGCATACCCCTACTCGTGATCCTTACCATGTGCATAGATGCAATGACTGAGGATTAGTTGTCGATACATGATGATGCATATGTACCATGAATCCTTCGTGGTTGCATTCTTTTCGAAAACCCCATCGGGTGCCCCTAATGCCCGAGGGTGATGTTGAGTTAAGGTCACCACTTGAGGAAGAAGTGGTGTACCAAAGAAAGATCTCGTGTGTGGGTAAAATGATGGATTAGATTTATGTGTGATTACCCTCCCAACCAAACATGTGCAACCACTCTACCCCTTATGGGCGGGGCATTATTGATTACTTAGGCTGATACTAGCATGGTGCCCACATTACTAGTGACGGGGGAGACTTGAGGTCACTCCCGGGACGGGGTCGTGCTTGGATAGGCGACCATGACTGTTTTTACAGCGCACCGGACACACCGTTGGTCCCTTCGTGTATGCATGATATTGTGAAAAGGGCAAGTCCATAATCTGTTGTTTGTACACGAGGGCCGTGTACCAATGAGTGGACCCTATGTTTGTGTCGTCTAGGGAAAGGTAATGACCGGGTGCTTTTCCCGAGTGCTTGAGGTACTGCGGGATCGTGGGTGACACGAAAGCTTCTCGGATCTTGTGGGTAAAGTGCGCAACCTCTGTAGAGTGTAAAACTATTCGAATAGCCGTGCCCACGGTCATGGATGGGAGGTGCTACTTAAACTATGTCCAGAATTTTACAATCGCAGTGAAAGTATGTGTATGTCTTGAGTCAAGGTGGTGACTTGACTCGTTGATAATGAATTGAACTCTATTCATGTTGATATCTGTAACCTGTCCTCGAGGTTACCCAAGTACATTGACGCATTTCTCACAAATGGTAGAATATATTAGCTAGCTTGTAGCTAAGTTGCTTATTGTTTGCATTGTTACCTTGAACCAAATCATGGGTTGCTTGCAAGTACATTCAAAGTACTCATTGGCTTTCCACTGGTTATTTAATTGGCCAGGCATGGAGGAGCAGGAATTTGAAGAAGAATTCTATGGAGACGAACATGCGAACTAGGACGCTTTCCCAGTCAGAATGCCTGTAGGGTTAAGGCAGATGGCATGGGTTCTTCTTATCTACGAAGACTTCCGCTATTCGAGTTTATTTGCTTTTCAGACCATGAGGCTTTATCTATGTAAGACTTGGCCATAATGGTCATAATTTGTGTAAGATGGTATGTATGGATGTAAGACTCTTGTTATTTAGCTTCTGTGTGTTCAGTGAGCATTGATATCTGGGATCACTGTACACGTGCATTCGGTGATCTCGACTCTTAAGTTGGGGTCCCCACAGAGCTGGTATCATAGCCATCCTGACTGTAGGAAGCCTTAGTTAGCATGGGCGTTAGTTAGGATGAGACCCTTTTCATAAACCTTCTGAAACTCTCTTCTTTTCTAAACCTTACCAAACCTGAGATATCATCAGCTTATTAACCTCTCCTATTCAACCTTTGTAGATGGCCGATGTACCTGAAGAGCACCTGACCACTAGGTTCCCCTTGCTTCTCGAGGATAGCCTCCAAGAGTGTTAGTTCCACCGAGCACCCATCCTCACCTACCATGAGCATTGGGTTAGCTACACTGAGGTGGAGTACCATGTGGAAGTAATCGTGAAGGCAAACGATCCTCCCACAAGTTGATTCTTCGAGGGACCCCAGATGGCAACACTACCCCTCGCTGTCGAGGCTGCTGCACTCAAGGCACTAACCCGCCTCCGTGAACTTCTTCCGGAGATGGTAGCCAAGATGACAAGCCGCTTCTTTCCTTACCGAAAGGAAGGTGAAGATGAAAGCAGCGCGCAAGCCCCTCCACTGAAGGAAGGACTTCCACTTCGATTCCAGACCTATTTCAGCCTTTGTGCCGACAGCTTGGCACAAGATTTGGCCATGGAATCGATGAAGCTCCGAGAAGAACTCCACAAGACCAAGGCGCTTCTTCGGAGAGCACAAGAGAAGACGGATAGGATCAAGAAGGAAGGTGCGCCTCCTGGGCAATCCGCTATCGTGTATCGAGCGTGAAAGTTGAAAGGTTTGAAAGAATAGAGTATGAAAACAAGTGCTTGGCTGAAATCGGGGTTGCGCATGATATGAATATTTTGTGTGATGAAGAGGGAGCATAGCCAGACTATATGATTTTGTAGGGATAACTTTCTTTAGCCATAGTATTTTGAGAAGACATGATTGCTTTGTTAGTATGCTTGAAGTATAATTATGTCTTATGTCAGTATAGACTTTTGTCTTGAATCTTTCAGATTTGAACATTCATGCCACAATTAAGAGAATTACATTGAAAATTATATTAGGTAGCATTCCACATCAAAAATTCTATTTTATCATTTACCTACTCGAGGACGAGCAGGGATTAAGCTTGGGGATGCTGATACGTCTCCAACGTATCTATAATTTTTGGTTGTTCCATGCTATTATATTATCCTTCTAGGATGTTTTATGGGCTTTATTATACACTTTTATATGAGTTTTGGGACTAACCTATTAACCCAGAGCCCAGTGCCAGTTTCTGTTTTTCTCCTGTTTTAGGGTTTTACAAAAAAGGATTATCAAACGGAGTCCAATTGACGTGCCAATTTTTGATGATTTTTTCTGGACCAAAAGAAGCCCCTGAAGTAAAAGAGTTGGGCCAGGAGAGCCATGGGCTGCCCACGGGGGTGGGGGGCGTGCCCTCCTATCTTGTGGATAGCCCAGAAGCCCCCCTGACGTGTGCCCAACGCCAAAAAATCCTATAAATAATGAAACCTTCGGAAATTAACCTAGATCGGGTGTTCCGCCGCCAAAAGCCTCTGTAGCCACCGAAAACCAATCTAGACCCTGTTCCGGCACCCTGCCGGAAGGGGGAACCCTCACCGGTGACCATCTTCATCATCCCGGTGCTCTCCATGACGAGGAGGGAGTAGTCCACCCTCGGGGTTGAGGGTATGTACCATTAGCTATGTGTTTGATCTCTCTCTCTCTCTCTCTCTCTCTCTCTCGTGTTCTTGAGATGAAACAATCTTGATGTATCGCAAGCTTTGCTATTCTAGTTGGATCTTATAATGCTTCTCCCCCTCTACTCTCTTGTAATGGATTGATTTTTCCCTTGGAAGCTATCTTATCGGATTGAGTCTTTAAGGATTTGAGAACACTTGATGTATGTCTTGCACGTGTTTATCTGTGGTGACAATGGGATTTCATGTGATCCACTTGATGTATGTTTTGGTGATCAACTTGCGGGTTCCGTGACCTTGGGAATCTATGCATAGGGGTTGGCACACGTTTTCGTCTTGACTCTCCGGTAGAAACTTTGGGGCACTCTTTGAAGTTCTATGTGTTGGTTGAATAGATGTTTCTGAGATTGTGTGATGCATATCATATAATCATGACCACGGATACTTGAGGTGACATTGGAGTATCTAGGTGACATTAGAGTTTTGATTGATTTGTGTCTTAAGGTGTTATTCTAGTACGAACTCTATGATAGATTGAATGTTACTACGGACTCTTGAATAGATCGATCAGAAAGAATAACTTTGAGGTGGTTTCATACCCTACCATAATCTCTTCGTTTGTTCTCCACTATTAGTGACTATGGAGTGACTCTTTGTTGCATGTTGAGGGCTAGTAATATGATCCAATTATGTTATCCTTGTTGAGAGAACTTGCACTAGTGAAAGTATGAACCCTAGGCATTGCCTACTATCATTGCAACACCATTTATGCTCACGTTTACCACTTGCTACCTTGCTGTTTTTATATTTTCAGTTTACAAAAACCTATATCAACCATCCATATTGCACTTGTATCAACATCTCTTCGCCGAACTAGTGCACCTATACAATTTACCATTGTATTGGGTGTGTTGGGGACACAAGAGACTCTTTGTTATTTGGTTGCAGGGTTGCTTGAGAGAGACCATCTTCATCCTACGCCTCCCACGGATTGATAAACCTTAGGTCATCCACTTGAGGGAAATTTGCTACTGTCCTACAAACCTTTGCACTTGGAGGCCCAACAACGTCTACAAGAAGAAGGTTGTGTAGTAGACATCAGGGGTATTTATAACCTCCACACAAAATCCAACAGTTACACACATTTGACCCAACTTGGCCAGACCGAATAGATGAACTCAGTCAGACCGAAGCAGTTCAAAATGTGAACGTTAGGCTTCTCGGTGGGACCAACAGTATCAACTCGGTGAGACCGATGTGCTAGGGTTAGGGTAAACCTCATCTCGGTTTGACCGATTACATAAACTCGGTGAGACCGAGTTTGGCAATAAACAAACAGAGAGTTGGTCAAGCAAACTTGGTGGGACCGACTGCATATCTTGGTGGAACCGAAATAACTGCAACCGGCAACAGAGAGTTTGCAAGCCCATCTCGGTGAGACTGAGATCCCATCGGTGAGACCAAACTGATTAGGGTATCTGGCAGTGCCTATGTCAAGTGAACTTGGTGGCGCCGGATAGATCAAATCGGTGCGGCCGAGTTTGACTTTAGGTTTAGGACATATTTGGAAATGAGAAAGTGGTTGAGGGCTTTTGAGCATATCACTAAGCACTTTGAGCAAGTAGACCATTAAGCAACACCTCATCCCCTTTTAATAGTATTGGCTTTCCTATGGACTCAATGTGATCTTGGATCACTAACATAGAAATGAAGAGTCTTGATCTTTTACCAATCTATGTCCTTAGCTTCTTGAAAGGGGTTCCGCATCCTCTTGTCTTACTACTCTACTTTTGAACTCGTGTGAAATATACTAGATGAAAATATTAGTCCAAGAAGAGATATGTTGACATTGATTACCAAAATCACCCAGGGAGCACTTGTGCTTTCAATCTCCCCCTTTTTTGGTAATTGATGACAACATACATCAAAGCTTCAGATAAAGATATGAAGGATAACAAGTAAAGCTTTGGAAAAATATGTAACAAGCATATGCTCCCCCTACATGTATGCAATCATGGAAATAGAGAATATAAGAGCATGTGAATGCATAAGCATGTCAGAGCAAGCAAGGAGTTACATGTATCTTGGCTATATGCATAGAGCAAATGATGTTAAACATAGGAAATGTACCTCCATGTTCATGAGTGCTCCTTGCAAACAACATGTACAACAGCAAGAAATCAGCATGCACATGGATGTGATGCATATACTTACCTTGTGGTCTTGAGCTGGCTTTGAAGGAGGTGAACTTGAGAAAATAGGGTTAGATAACACAAGAACACCTAATAAACAAAGCACAATGAGTAACCACAAAAGTACCAAGATTGGGATTACGTGTAGAGAGTGAGTACTCGGTGCTCTGTGTGGATATAGACATGTCCCCAAAGAGATAAAAATATGCAATGAGTTCCAAAGATGTTCTTCCCTTAAGTGTCTATCTCCCCTGAATCTTATATTGGATAACGAGAGAAGATAGGGTAAAAGAAAATAAGAGCAAAATAGAAAATCAGAGCAAAACAATCATAATACATACTAACATGTCTTTCCCCTCTTGAAGACATGTGACTTCTCTCCTCTTTGGATAATAACCATCTCGAGAATCTTAAGGCATGCTTTCTCTCTTATGTGATAAGCTTTGATGCGCCCTCTCTCCCCCTTTGACATCAATTTCCAAGAAGGAATCTTTTGGAGCATGATTCAAGTAGGTTTGGTCCTTGAGTCACATTACAAAGAAACATGTGATTTAAGATGCTGGTAGAGGATAAGAATCCTCGAGTGGAGTTGGAACATATATGCAGGATGTAAATGGCAAAATCGTTTCTCTGTATTGAAATCGGTGAGGCCAGTTTATTGTCATCGGTGGCACCGAGTTGGCAGTGTCAAAGATGATGCATATCGGTCAGACCAGGTTTGTCCCTGTTGGTTGGACCGATGAACAATCTGCAATATAACATTGCAGTTCGGTCTAGCCGAGAGGAAGAAATCGGTGAGACCGAGTTCAATACAGAGGAAAGATTTTGTCATCTCAGCTCACTAGGCAAATAAGATCTCACAAAGATTTGCAAGGAATTAACTAAAGGATTTGCAAAGAATTCGATGCAGAAAATAACATAGAAAAGAAAAGAAATCTAGATGAAGTTTTTTTTATGAAAGGGGAACAAGCATGCAAAAGATAAATGCAAGAACACAGAGAAACACTAGAACTTCATCTAGAAATGGTTGGCGATGGCATCACCTATGTTAGAGTATATTGACTTAGGAGTCAAGTGAGGATACTTGATCATAGGTCATACTCATCGTTTAAGCTCTAAATGGGGTTGTCATTTTTCGTTTAAGCATTTTGATGTATTCTCATCTTGTTGAGCTTCTTTGACCCATGTCTTGGGGTAAAGCTTCTCTATGATGGGATAACATACCTTGGGTGGTGGTGTTGATCTTGATCATGTAGTTGAACTTGTGTTGGATGCTCAACGTTGATGTAGTTCATCAAGAGTTGGGAGCACCACTTGTAGTTTGAGTTCATTTACCTACATGGGTTAGATTTGCAAGGAAGAGCGCTTGTGTATCCAAAATGACAATCATGATCATTTGATACCAAATGAACTTTGATATATAGGAATTTTCAAAGGATATATTGAAAGGATCCATGCTTCCTTGTCTCCAAGCACCATATTGTAGAGACTTTGTGATGTAAAGATTGCTTAGGATGTGAGTGAGTTGAAATCTCATAGATTTAGATTCATCCAAGTACCTACAAGGGTTAGATAACATGCAAGGGTGCAAGTATAGATCCAAGACATATGATCATCATCATAAGAGAAATATCAAGGATTAGTCAAAGGCTCATGCCTTGCATGCATCCAAATGGAGTGTCTACTCCAAGTTTGAGGCATCAATGATGTTCAATTCACCTCTCAAACGGCAAAAAACTTTCTCATCAAGCAGTTCGATGAATATATCCGCCAATTTCTTATCGGCACGAACATGTTTAAGATCAATGTCTCCTTTAGCAACATGATCTCGAATGAAATGATGATGAACTTCAATATGCTTAGTTCGAGAATGTTGCACGGGATTGTGAGCAATCTTTATAGCACTTTCATTATCACAAAGCAATGGAACATGTTTCACATAGATCCCATAATCTTTAAGAGTTTCGTTCATCCAAAGTAATTGAGCACAACATGAACTAGCAGCTGAAAGGATCGAGATGGACCTAGAGGGGGGGTGAATAGGTACAATTACAAATTTTAATGGTTACTTAGCAATTTTAGGCAATAGTGCGGAATAGGAAAGTGAGCCTAACAATTGCAAGTAAGATGCTTATCAAGCTAAGCTAATAACACTAGAAGGTAAGTATGGTAACACAATAAGATACAGGTAAGAACTTAAAGACAAGTAACCACAAGTAGATAGTTAAGGTTAGGAATAACCGAAACTTCGAGAGACGAGGATGTATGCCGATGTTCACTTCCTTGGAGGGAAGCTACGTCACCGTTTAGAGAGGTGGGAGTTACCACGAAGGCACACCAACGCCACGAAGGCTCACCCTATTCTCTCTTTGAGATATCACCACGAAGGCGATTCTCAACCACTAGTGGTAGGTCTTTAGGTGACCTCCAAACCCTTACAAACTTTCCGGGGGGTAATCACAATGTTTGATTCCTCTCCGAAGAACTCCTACCGCCTAGGAGTCTCCAACCTCCAAGAGTAACAAGAACGATGGGAAAAGCTCAAGACTTGCTCAAATCACAAATTCCTTTGGTGCAAAGAAGAGGAGGGAGTGGATCTATCACTTGATTGGACAACTTCTCACGAATGCTTTCAAATCCTTTTGGGATCTAAGATTTGGTGTATCAAGGTGAGAGAGAGTGTGAATGTGTTCTTGAGTAAGCTCAAAGTGAATGGTCAGCCCTCTCTTGTGGAAGAAGAAGACTATATATAGTCATAGTAGAGAGGAGACCGTTGTGTAGAAAAACGTACTGCAAGTGTCGGACGTCCGGTCATTACCGGACGTCCGGTGGCACAGGTAGCACCGGACATCCGATGAAGTCCGGACGTCCGGAGCCTGACGGTTCACCAGACGGGGCCACGTAGCATACTGTGTGCACAGGTGTCGGACGTCCGGAGTGTGTCGGACGTCCGGTGACCGGACGTCCGGGGGGTCTCGGACATCCGCTATTTCCTTCTGTGAAGAAGTGCCGGACATCCGGAGTGTGCCGGACGTCCATTAGGCGCTGAGGGACCGGTCGTCCGGAGAAGACCGGAAAACCACTATTTAGCTTCTGTTGAGGAATACCGGACGTCCGGAGCGTGTCGGACGTCCGTTAGGCTGTGAGGGATCGGACGTCCGGAAGATATCGGTCGTCCGGTAGGCTGTGAAGGTCCGGACGTCCGTAGAGTGTCGGACGTCCGGAGATACCTGACCACAAAGGTTTAGTTGCTCATACCTCTAGGTGCACAGAATATTATAATTAAATATGGATAGAGTAGAGATGATGTGGGAGGATACTTTGTATGTTTTGAGCAAGCCTTTCACAATATCCACCGATCCCCTCTTAATAGTGCGGGATCCCTATACTCAGAACCAAACTGAAAATCAAGCTAGAAGCTATTATCTTGTATATCCATTCATGAGTGATGTAGATTTGTCTGTATTCATGATCCACACACACATTGAAACATAATCCTGAGATATACTTGATAAACATGATTAGTCCCATATATGCATGTTGTCATCAATCATCAAAATATAATTAAAGGCAAGATTGCACTTTCAATCTCCCCCTTTTTGGTAGTTGATGACAACATGCATGCACTTCTCAAAAACTGTAGTAAAGACTTCCAAATATCGAAATGATGTTGTGGAGCTCCCCCTAAATAGGTGTATGAACAATAATAAACAAGAAGAGAGGAGCACCCCTCAATATGATATCATGACAATCTCATTCACTAGATCTCATAGCAAACTTATACATAAGATATCATAAACCAATCTCATACCCATGATATAACACAATATTTCCATAGATAGATAGGTGCATCACATAATAGATAAAGGTTCAACT
This sequence comes from Secale cereale, assembly GCA_902687465.1. NCBI lineage: Eukaryota > Viridiplantae > Streptophyta > Magnoliopsida > Poales > Poaceae > Secale > Secale cereale. Next base: position 140,388,107 of record LR738711.1, read on the forward strand.
CATAGCACATCATAGGTTCGATACAAATATCACATCATTACATAAATAGATAATTTCCTAAAGAAGTGCCTACTCCCCCTTTGGCAGCTACTACCCAAAAGGTGTCAGATCATCATAAAGCATCATCATCATCATCATCATCATCATGAGTACCACTGCCACCAGCCTCGTCAAGGAATTCAGACCACTCTGGACCCGAGGGAAAGCCAAAGTCAGAAGGCGGATCATCTGGAAGATGTTCATCATCACTCACATCGAATACTCCGGAGTCTCTCAGACGAGCCTTCAGATCATTCTTGGAAGTAACCATGCGAGTGACTACATCGTGATTCTAGGAACACTGAAAGGTGATAGCCTTCATCATGGCAGAGTGAGCTTTCCCAAGAAAGCAGGCAATGCGTCCAAGAGATGAAGAACCGGAAGGAGTAGTGGGAGGAACATAAGTAGCAGCTCGGCGAGGACGAGCAGAGGAAGAGGGCCTGACCCAGTCATCCGCCATGTGGGATGGAATGACCCACTGCTCATGTAAATGAGTGCGGACAATGGGAAATGGCGCCACACTCTCAATAAATGCCTGAAGATAGGGGGCATGAGGAAAGGCTCGCTTGAATTGATAAGAAGCGAGACGGATCTCATGCCACAGAAAATGAGGAACATTTATCTTCCCTTTGGGTGCCGTGTAGAGACGATGCATGAGGTAGATGCAATAGCTATTGCACGACCCTTTGTCTCCCATCTTAGGGTAGACGGTGCGAATGACACACTGAAAGATGATGTAAAAGGGAGAGCACCAGATTGACACTTGGTTTAGATCTTTCTCTTTCTCCTCCTTAGTCATCTCAGTGATGGGTTAGAGGAGATCCATGCAAACATTTATGCCTTTAGGCTTATGGTGGGGATCATCCTTGGGTATTTTGAACCCACTATCAGGAAAACCCAGAGCAGCAACAAATTGGGAGTATCAGGCTGTAAGCACTGTGTCGGAGGTCATCCAAGTGACAGTGTTGTTGGGGTGAAAGTGACATGTGGCATAAAATTGATGGATGGCAGCATTGTTAAAATCATGCTGAAAGGAAAAAGGAGCAGCAAGACCCGATGTCTCAATGAGTTCAATGGCTCTCGGATACTTCACCGAATGAGAACGAATATGCTCAAGATTGATGCACAAATGTAAAGACAGGCCCTTAGGTAAAATGACAGTGGTGAAACTATCTGCCTGGACATTGGTGCGAAAACGATCATCCGTGGAGTCGCTAGCAACCGTAAATTGGTCTACATCACGACGAAGAGCAAGATATGATGCGATGGGAATGGTATTGAACCGCTTAACTTTGCGACCGTGAGAGAGAGGAGGCTCAAGGGAGATGTGATGAGCATCACCTTGAGGCTGAACTGGTGGAGGAGGTGGCTTAAACGTGGGTCGCCGAGTCCCGGGCTTGGGTGCAGCAGTGTGGGAAGAACCAAATTCCTTCCTCTCCATAGCTTCGAGTTCAACCTCAAAGTCGGATTCCTCCGATGAGGAGTCGCTTGTGGGGCTGCGAGGCTGAGCGGCGCGCTTCTTAGCGCGAGCATGTTCTTGGGAGTCATCGAAGCCGCCACGGCGAGATGGGCGAGCAACCCCACTGGTGGCCTCCTTGCGTGCGGAGTGTTTGACCTTCGGCATCCCGACCTAGAAGAAGGAGAAGGACCCAAAATCAACACCCTACTCTCATAGATCGAGGGCAAACCCGAGGGATGAGAGGAGGATAAGAGGAAGGGGCTACCTTGGAGTGAACGAACGAGAAGGATAGGTGCCGTAGAGAGGGGCGACGACGAGGGAACGACGGCGAGGGGACCAGGAGAGCAGCCCGACCAATGGACAGGCGAGGGGCCCCCGGCGGCGGCCTGATGATGGGGTTCCAGCGGCGGCAGCCAGGTGATAGGGACGGAGGGGTGGAGACGATTTAGGGTAAACTGCCTCCCACGCGGCCCGCCTTATATATATGGGCCAGGGATATTCCGGACGACCGGTGGTTTCCGGACGTCCGGTCCTAGAACAATTAGCGGAAATCCGACTATACCGGACGTCCGGCATATAGTTGACAGAAGGGTTTTGACGGACGTCCGGAGCGTACCGGATGTCCGGAAGCACTCGGAACACCGGACGTCCGGAAAGTACCGGACGACCGGAGGATCTGAGGATTTTAGGCTTAGGGCATTTTGTAGTGAGATGATGATGATGCTTACATGAATCTCTGATTCTATGAAATAACTTGCTTGGTTACAATTTTTACTCTACGAGTGGTGGCTGATGCCACCATGTTTGAGCATATGTGATATGAGACCTCAAGAATGTTGACTTGGGTGCATAGTCACTACTCCATCATATTAAAGCACCATATGACATGGTAAGCTTTGAGAGTGTTTGTTCTTTCTATGCATTGTATAGGATTTAGAGTACTCATGAGTTGAGTGTCTCCCCCTAAATATATGCCTACATCAAGATAAGATATTAAGTTTATGCATGAATGGGTACTAGATTTCACATAATATTGTCAAGCTCCAAGATACCAAGTTCACGCCTAAGTCGACAAAACCTAGCGTCATCCAATGGCTTCGTGAAGATGTCTGCAAGTTGAATTTTTGTACCAATGTGGGCAACATCAATGTCACCCTTTTCCACATGATCTCTCAAGAAATGATACCTAATGTCAATGTGCTTGGTGCGAAGATGATCTTTGGGATTCTCAGCAATGTTGATGGCACTTTCATTATCACATAGAAGAGGCGCATGTCGATAGGTGATATCGTAATCCTTCAAAGTTTGCCTCATCCATAGTAATTGAGTTCCACAACTAGCAGCTGCAATGTATTCTGCTTCAGAGATGGAGAGGGCGATACAATTTTGTTTCTTGGAGGACCAACTGACCAACGAGCGTCCAAGAAATTGGCATGCACCGGAGGTAGACTTGCGGTCCACTTTGTCACCAGCCCAATCAGCATCCATGTACCCAATGAGATCAAACTTAGCATCCTTGGGGTACCATAGACCCAACTTTGGGGTGTGAACAAGGTATCTGAGAATATGCTTAACCGCTTTATGATGGATTTCCCTAGGGGAAGCTTGAAATCTATCACACATGCATACGCTAAACATGATGTCTGGTCTAGATGCACAAAGATAAAGCAATGAACCAATCATAGAGCGATAAATAGATGGGCCAAAAGGAATACCGTTTGTGTCTTCAGTGAGGGCAATTGTGGTTGGCATGGGTGTCTTACATGGACTAGCATCAGACATGCCAAACTTTGCTAGGATGTCCTTGAGGTATTTTGCTTGAGACAAGAAAATTCCTTCTTGAAATTGTTAAATTTGAAATCCGAGGAAGAATTTCAAGTCCGCATTGAGGGACATTTCAAAATTCTTGGTCATTGAAGCCGCAAACTTCTTGCATAAATGAATGTTAGGAGAACCAAAGATTATATCGTCTACATAGATTTGGCATAATATCAAGTCACCCTTGTGTCTCTTAGTAAAAAGAGTGGGATCGATCACCACTCTCACAAAACCATCATCGAGTAGAAACTTCTTAAGATGATCATACCAAGCACGGGGTGCTTGTTTGAGGCCATACAAAGCCTTATGAAGTTTGTACACGTAGTTTTTGTGATCGGGATCAACGAACCCAGGTGGTTGTGATACATATACTTCTTCTTGTAGAGGACCATTAAGGAAAGCACTCTTCACATCCATTTGATGTAATGTAAATCCATTGAAAGCAGCATAAGCAAGTAAGATGCGAATAGATTCGAGACGGGCAACGGGAGCAAACGTCTCACCAAAGTCCAAACCTTCAACTTGTGAGTACCCTTGTGCCACTAACCTTGCCTTGTTTCGGATGATGACACCATTCTCATCTTGCTTGTTCTTGAAAATCCATTTTGTTCCAATGACATTGTGTTCTGTAGTTGGTCTCTCCACCAGAGACCATACTTGGTTGCGTTCAAAACTGTTCAACTCTTCTTGCATTGCAACGAGCCAATCATTGTCCATTAATGCGTCTTGTACCTTGACAGGCTCAATACTAGACACAAACGAGAAGTGAGCACAAAAGTTTGTCAAATGTTTACGAGTGACTCTACCTTCGGATATGCCAGTGAGAATTTTGTCAACATCAACATGACCGGCCACACGAGGCATGATGGAGGTGAGAGTTTCACGAGGTTCAACTTCATGTCCATCATCCACGTCCTCAACATATGGATCATTGATGTGTGGTGGAAGATCTTCTTCTTAACGTTGCATTTGTTGAGGTTCATCATCCATGATTGCACTTTCTTTCTCTTGTTCTTGTTGAAGATGATCATGGTGAAGGACTTGATCTTCATCTGGTGCTTGAGTTGTGGGAATTGGTTGAGGATTTTGATCTTGTGGTGGTGTGGGTGTTGTAATGGTTGGATATATAGGAAGTCGTGCGTCGTCTTCCATATCATCATGAGGTTCTTGTTCCATTGGAAGAAGAGCACCAACACCCATGTTCAAGATATCTTGAGAGGAATCTTCATCACCTACATCACTTAGATCAACTTGCTCTCCATGAGAGCCATTAAATTCATCAAACACCACGTCACAAGTTTCTACAACACATCCATTGGATTTGTTGTAGACCCTATAGGCGTGGGAGTTTGATCCATAATCAACAAATATACCCTCAATAGTTTTGGATTGAAATTTTCCTAATCGTTCTTTCTTATTGAGTAAGAAGCACTTACATCCAAACACACGGAAGTACTTGACATTTAGTTTGTTTCCGGTTAGGAGCTCATATGGGGTCTTTTCCAAGATTGTGCGGAGGAAAAGATGGTTTGAGGCATGACATGCAGTGTTGACGGCCTCGGTCCAAAAGCTATATGGTGACTTGTACTCATCCAACATAGACCTTGCCATCTCCACAAGAGTACGGTTCTTTCTTTCGGCTACACCATTTTGTTGAGGAGTGTAGGGGGCGGAGTATTGATGCTCAATCCCCTCGTCACTGAGAAACTCTTCCAAGGTGTAGTTCTTGAACTCGGAGCCATTGTCACTTCTTATTGCCAAGATTTCTTTGTCAAACTTGCGTTGAGCTTGTTTGGCAAAATCAATGAAGGTGAACTTCGTCTCGTCTTTGGACTTGAGGAAGAACACCCATGTATATCTTGAGTAATCATCAACAATGACAAGACCATACTTTTTCCCACCAAGACTATCCCATGAAGGAGGCCCAAAGAGATCCACATGAAGGAGCTCCAATGGCCTTGATGTAGATACAATATTCTTGGGTGGGTGCTTTGATTGATGTTGCTTCCCGTCTATGCATGCACTACACACACAATCTTTCTCAAAAGAAATATTAGTTAAACCAAGGATGTGCTTCCCCTTTAAGAGGTCTTGAAGATTTCTCATGCCGACATGGGCTAGCCGGGGATGCCATAGACATCCCTTGTCGGCTTTGGCCATTAGACAAGTTGCATGAAAGGTACTCTCTTTCGAGAAATCAACCGTGTAAAGGTTGCCATCCAACTTTCCAACAAAGGCCACTTCAAGAGTATCTCTCTTAAAGACTGTCACATCCGTTAGTCCAAACAGTGTATCATAACCAACAGAAGCCAATTGACGAACGGAAAGTAAATGATATTTAAGAGATTGGACAAGCATGACATTTGCAAGTGACATGTCATTTGTGATAGCCACCTTACCCAATCCAAGTACCTGTCCTTCTGTTCCTCCACCAAACACGATGCTCATAAATGGTTGAATGGCTTCCATGAAATCGTAGAGCAATTTGCCGTCTCCGGTCATATGGTTGGTGCATCCACTATCGATCACCCATTTGACTCCACCGGAGAAGGCAACCTACACACAATTTACTACTTGGTTAGAGGCACCCATTTTGCAATGGGACCTCTCACATTAATCACCAGGGTCTTAGGAACCCAAATAGCATAGAAACAAAATGCATTATGAGGACCAACAAATTTAGCATAAACCTCTCCATCCTTTGTTTTACGAAGCACATAGGATGGAGGCATGAAACCCTTAGGTTTGATGGGAGTGGGTTGGTCCCTAGTGGCCTTCCCACTCATAACCTTGTTGACTTGACTCTTCCCTTTCTTCCTCTGCCCTTCACGTACAAATGTCTCCTTGAGAGGAGTGGTGCACTTTTGAGTGGAGGTTTTTGTCTTGCTTGTGCTTGGGTCGTACCCAAGTCCTTCCTTTGCGAAAACTTCATTGTGACGGCTCAATACTTCATTAAGGTTCTTTTGTCCTTGAGCACACGGCATGAGTCCTTTCTCGAGCTGTGCTTTTAGAAATCGATTTTCCTCACAAATAGATGCTAGATCATAACTTGCGTTAGTAGTACAGGCATCAATATTTATAACAGGAGAGGAGTAAGCCTTGGCTAGAGTTTCAAGATAAGTAAGATTGAGTGTCTCAAAGCTCTTTGCAAGAAGGGTGAGCTCATCTTCCTTAGTCTTAAGAGACACAGATAGAAGCTCACACTCCTTAGAGAGAGTAGCATGAGACCTCACAAGTTTGCTCTTATCATTCATCAACTCCTTGAAAGAGCTTTCAACCTTTTCCAAGGAAACAAGTTTCTTGGCATGTTCATCAAGGTTTGTACCAATTTTTATGCATAGTTCATCATTTTTTGCTTCCTCATATAGGACTTTCCGCTCAAGGATTTCGTATTTTTCCTTTTCCTCGGTGACGAGGGTTTCGAGTTCCTTAATGGTGACGGTGTGCTTACCCACCATCTCCATAAGCATACGAAACATAGTGAGTTTCTTTCCTTTGAGGGAACACATATTTTTTTCTAGTTTAGCATACATAGGATCATTCTCATCATTATCCTCATGATTATCCTCCGCATTAAGGTATTCATCATTAGGAGTAGCTGGAGAGAAAAGAGGAGGTTCCGAACGAGAGGTTACCTTCACTTTGTCTGAAGAGGTTTGTTGCTCATGGTCCTCAACAATGGCGTTGGCCATCAAACACTTGTGCGCGTTGCCCTTGTAGTCTTTCATGTAGTTGTAGGTGACAACCTCACTACTTTTGTTGACTAGTCTCAAGGTGTTTTGAGGATCTTGAGCAACACCGGCAACACCTCCAACATCATCGGGATCGGAATCTTCTTAGGCAATCATGGCCCTTCCATCTCTCTTCTTAAGCTTGGAGTTCACACGGTTTGGCAATTTCTTCTTTACAAAGTTCTTGGGAAATCTGGGCTTATCTTCTCTCTTCTCATATGGGCACTCATTGGAGAAGTGATCCGTCTCATCACAGTTGTAGCAACTTCGGACCTTCTTCTTTTGAAATCTTCCTTTGAATTTTCCCGCGTTGAACTTCTTCATAAAGAGAGCAATGTATTCATATGAGGGTCCCTCTTCAGAGTCACTTTCATCACCTTATTCATCATCTTCATCCTCACTTTCTTCTTCTTCACATACTTGTTTAGCCTTCAAGGCTAATTTGGTCACGGAAGATGAATTTCCATGCATAGCAAGATGTCTTGTAGCATTTTCCTTGGATTCTTCAAATAGTTGAAAGGTGGATATGATGTCATCTGGAGTCATTTCTTTGAATCCATGGTGTTGCTTTATGTCCCACACCATTTGATGATGATACGGGGCAAGTGTAGCAACTTGTCCACAAGGAACCCCTTCGTCAAGTTGAATCCATCTTGTGTCTTGTCACAGTCACAGGACTCTATGTCAGAGGTAAGCGTCATCATACGCTCATTGAGCTGGTTGGGGGTTTCACCTTTCTCCATACAGAAGTTTTGCAATTGACCTTTGGCAATCTCATATTGTGCAAGCCGGAGGGAGGAGGTTCCGGTTTTGGATCTCACAATGCTATCCCACAAATCCTTGGCACTGGTGATGTGTATGAAAGGTCTCGTTTGCTTTTCACTCATTCCTTTCCTTAACAACATGATTGCAGTGTCGTTGAGATGCATGTTATATATTTCTCTTGGAGTGAGGTTCCTTGGATCAACAGGGTTGTAGCCATCCTCCAAGATGTCCAACATCTCATCGTTTGCGTACCTAAGATGATCCTGCATAACAACTCTCCACATAGAAAAGTCAGCCTTTTTATCAAGCACGGGAGGTTCACCCCCATGCCTATAATTTGGTTTTTCATCTTTAGGTTTCGCATATAGCCATGGAACACTAGAGTTACCACTATTAGGAGGTTGTTGGTTAAGAGAAGGAATAGGCGCAGTTTGCCTCGAACCCACACCACCCGGACTAGGGGGTATCGTGGAATCCGTGGTTAGTGTGGCTAACCTTATTTTGACCAAGGCCTCAAGAGAAGCATCGTGCTCCTCCTTTTCCTTAGCAAGGGCCCGTTCTAGATCCTCAGAGGTGAGGGTCTTGACTCCCGAAGAAGTCGAGACCTGGTCTTTCGGATCTACAACAAGGGGAGTCCCATCGGGGTTCATCTCGCTCTAGGGCGGTTAAGCCACAAGAATAGAGCATGAGGCTCTTATACCAATTGAAAGGATCGAGATGGACCTAGAGGGGGGTGAATAGGTACAATTACAAATTTTAATGGTTACTTAGCAATTTTAGGCAATAGTGCGGAATAGGAAAGTGAGCCTAACAATTGCAAGTAAGATGCTTATCAAGCTAAGCTAATAACACTAGCAGGTAAGTATGGTAACACAATAAGATACAGGTAAGAACTTAAAGACAAGTAACCACAAGTAGAAAGTTAAGGTTAGGAATAACCGAAACTTCGAGAGACGAGGATGTATGTCGATGTTCACTTCCTTGGAGGGAAGCTACGTCACCATTTAGAGAGGTGGGAGTTACCACGAAGGCACACCAACGCCACGAAGGCTCACCCTATTCTCTCTTTGAGATATCACCACGAAGGTGATTCTCAACCACTAGTGGTAGGTCTTTAGGTGACTTCCAAACCCTTACAAACTTTCCGAGGGGTAATCACAATGTTTGATTCCTCTCCGAAGAACTCCTACCTCCTAGGAGTCTCCAACCTCCAAGAGTAACAAGAACGATGGGAAAAGCTCAAGACTTGCTCAAATTCCTTTGGTGCAAAGAAGAGGAGGGAGTGGATCTATCACTTGATTGGACAACTTCTCACGAATGCCTTCAAATCTTTTTGGGATCTAAGATTTGGTGTATCAAGGTGAGAGAGAGTGTGAATGTGTTCTTGAGTAAGCTCAAAGTGAATGGTCAGCCCTCTCTTGTGGAAGAAGAAGACTATATATAGTCATAGTAGAGAGGAGACCGTTGTGTAGAAAAACGTACTGCAAGTGTCGAACGTCCGGTCATTACCGGACGTCCGGTGGCATAGGTAGCACCGGACGTCCGATGAAGGCCGGACGTCCGGAGCCTGACGGTTCACCAGACGGGGCCACGTAGCATACTGTGTGCATAGGTGTCGGACGTGCGGAGTGTGTCGGACGTCCGGTGACCGGACGTCCGGAGGGTCTCGGACATCCGCTATTTTCTTTCTGTGAAGAAGTGCCGGACATCCGGAGTGTGCCGGACGTCCGTTAGGCGCTGAGGGACCGGTCGTCCGGAGAAGACCGGAAAACCGCTATTTAGCTTCTGTTGAGGAATACCGGACGTCCGGAGCGTGTCAGACGTCCGTTAGGCTCTGAGGGATCGGACGTCCGGAAGATACCAGTAGTCCGGTAGGCTGTGAAGGTCCGGACGTCCGTAGAGTGTCGGACGTCCGGAGATACCTGACCACAAAGGTTTAGTTGCTCATACCTCTAGGTGCACAGAATATTACAATTAAATATTGATAGAGTAGAGATGATGTGGGAGGATACTTTGTATGTTTTGAGCAAGCCTTTCACAATATCCACCGATCCCCTCTTAATAGTGTGGGATCCCTATACTCAGAACCAAACTGAAAATCAAGCTAGAAGCTATTATTTTGTATATCCGTTCTTGAGTGATGTAGATTTGTCTGTATTCATGATCCACACACGCATTGAAACATAATCCTGAGATATACTTGATAAACATGATTAGTCCCATATATGCATGTTGTCATCAATCATCAAAATATAATTAAAGGCAAGATTGCACTTTCAGCAGCAATGTATTCCGCTTCGGCGGTGGATAAGGATACCGAGTTTTGTTTCTTGGAGGACCAAGACACAAGAGATCTACCAAGAAATTGACAAGTACCCGAAGTGGACTTTCTATCAACCTTGTCTCCGGCATAGTCCGAATCGGAGTAGCCAACAAGATCAAAAGAGGACCTCTTAGAATACCAAATGCCAAAATTTGGTGTATGAATTAAGTATCTCACTATCCTTTTCACAGCCTTAAGATGACATTCTTTAGGGGCCGCTTGATATCGTGCACACATGCACACACTTTGCATAATATCGGGACGGGAGGCACATAGATATAACAATGAACCAATCATAGAGCGGTAAACTTTTTGGTCAACTGGTTCGCCATCCTTAGTCAAGTCAAGATGTCCACTAGTAGGCATGGGTGTAGTCATAGCAATATGATCTCGAATGAAATGATGACGAACTTCAATATGCTTAGTTCGAGAATGTTGCACAGGATTATGAGCAATCTTAATAGCACTTTCATTGTCACAAAGCAATGGAACATGTTTCCCATAGATCCCATAATTTTTAAGAGTTTGGGTCATCCAAAGTAACTGAGCACAACATGAACCAGTGGAAATGTATTCCGCTTCGGTGGTGGATAAGGATACCGAGTTTTGTTTCTTGGAGGACCAAGACACAAGAGATCTACCAAGAAATTGACAAGTACCCGAAGTGGACTTTCTATCAACCTTGTCTCCGGCATAGTCTGAATCGGAGTAGCCAACAAGATGAAAAGAAGACCTCTTAGGATACCAAATGCCAAAGTTTGGTGTGCGAATCAAGTATCTCACTATCCTTTTCACAGCCTTAAGATGACATTCTTTGGGGGCCGCTTGATATCGTGCACACATGCACACACTTAGCATAATATCGGGACGGGGGGCACATAGATATAACAATGGACCAATCATAGAGCGGTAAACCCTTTGGTCAACCGGTTTGCCATCCTTAGTCAAGTCAAGATGTCAACTAGTAGGCATGGGTGTATTCATACCTTTGCATTCTTGCATGTTGAACTTCTTGAATAAGTCCTTGGTATACTTTGTTTGAGAAACAAATGTACCCTCCTTAGTTTGTTTGATTTGCAAACCAAGAAAGAACTTGAGTTCACTCCTCATAGACATATCAAACTTCTCCGACATTAGTCTTCCATACTTTTCACTAAAATGAGGGTTAGTCAAGCCAAATATGATATCATCAACATAAATTGGGCACACAAATAATTCACCATTAACCCTTTTAGTAAAAAGAGTAGAATCAATTTTTCCAATCTCAAAGCCTTTTTCAATAAGGAACTTGGTCAAGCATTTATACCACGCTCTAGGAGCTTATTTAAGACCATAAAGAGCTTTGTAAATCTTGTAAACATGATTAGGTTTCTTGGGATTAACAAAGCCGGGAGGTTGTTTAACATAAATTTCCTCCTCAATTTCACCGTTGAGAAAAGCACGTTTAATGTCCATTTGATATAAAGTGATATCATGATGATTGGCATAAGCAAGTAAGATGCGTATGGACTCAAGTCTAGCAACGGTGGCATATGTCCCACTGTAATCCATACCTTCGACTTGAGTGTAGCCTTGGGAGACGTGATAGGCCTTGTTGCGTACAACTTGTCCATCTTCATCTTGCTTATTCTGAAACACCCATTTGGTACCAATGATGTTGTGGTTGTTGTCGGGCTTCTCAACCAATGTCCAAACTTGGTTTCTCTCGAAGTTATGTAGTTCCTCGTGCATAGCATTCACCCAATCCACATCATCAAGAGCGTCTTCAACCTTCATAGGTTCAAGGTTAGATATGAAAGAGTAATGTTCACAAAAGTTAGCTAAATGAGATTTAGAGCAAGTGATTATCCCGGTTTGGATGTCATCGTAGATTTGTTCTACAGGATGATCTATAGCAATCCTTGCTTTAACTCGTGAGAGCTTTGGTTTGGGTCAAGGTGGAACATCCTCTTCATTATCTTCTTCTTCTTGCCCTTCTTCATTGTTGTTGGCGTTGTTGTCCTCTTGTGGAGGTGGAGAAGGAGGTCGATGAGTTTCATCTCGATGCATTTCCTCGTTTCCTTCATCCTGGCGTGTCCCACTTGTGGATGCCTCCAAGTCAACTTGTGGTTCACCTTGTCGTGAAGTTGAGGCTTCCACTTGAATGGACGAAGTACTCTCCTTCACCTCCGTTGGGCGAATCTTGCTAATAGACAAGTCTTGTATTGCTTCCGAAGGGTCTTTGTCTCCTACATCAATTGGCAATTGCTCTACTTGTGAGCCGTTAGATTCATCAAACTTCACATCTACCGTCTCTTCAACCTTTCGGGTGAAATTGTTGTAGACACGGTACTGTGAGAGTTTGAGCCATAACCGAGTAGGAAACCTTCATGAGATTTAGGAGCAAATTTCGAACGACGATGCTTGTCAAGAATGTAGCACTTTGAGACAAATACTCGAAAGTATCCAACTTGGGGTTTGTTACCGTTGAGAAGCTCGTATGTCGTCTTGCTGAGAAGCTTGTGAAGATATAGTCGGTTTGTAGCATAACAAGATGTCTCAACCGCTTCCGACCAAAAGTGGTTTGGCGTCTTGTACTCATCAAGCATCGTTCTCTCCATCTTGATGAGTGTCCGGTTCTTCCTCTCGACAACTCCATTTTGTTGAGGTGTGTACGTAGCCGAGAACTCATGTGAAATCTCTTCTTCGTCAAGAAAGGTATCCACATTGGTGTTCTTGAACTCCGTTCCGTTGTCGCTCCGAACCTTCTTGTTCTTCACTTCAAAATGATTTTGGGCCTTCCTGGCGAAGTTCTTGAAGATCATTTGGACCTGCGATTTATCATCAAGAAAGAACACCCACGTAAATCTTGAAAAATCATCAACAATGACTAAACCGAATGAGTTATCACCGAGACTCTTGTAGGTATTGGGACCAAAAAAATCCATATGAAGTAACTCAAGCGGTCTTCTCGTGGTCATGATGTTCTTCACGGGATGACTTCATCCAACTTGTTTTCCTATCATATGATCCGTACATCCACTATCAAGAACCCATTCCTTTCCTCCGGTCATGTAACCATGAAGATTAGCCATTAGACCAAAGTGTCTCATTTGCTCATCAAGGTCAAAATCACTATCATCATCCTCATCATAATATCCATGTTCAACATCGTCTTGTGATTGATCATTACCTAGAGAGAGTGATTCATTAGTTATATGATCATGACAATGTTCATCCTTATGAATTCTAATGACTTCCGAGATGATATTACTAATTATTCATGCATCTCCTTTGGCACGCATAAGGTCACGAAGCTCAGATAAACAATCATCAAATTTAGGATCACTAGGATTCATTTTATTTAAAGCAATGAACTTTTGAAGGATCACATCTAGATTTTTCATAGAGTAGTCTGGAATCGTTCCTCAAGAAATTTCCATATAGTGTAAGCACATTTGAAAGTTGGTAAGCAAACAAGCAAATTTCTAGACAATCCTCTAGTGATAAGATCATCAGTTCTAAGATTGCGAACCATGTCAAGATGCTCATCGGAAGTTGGATTCAAAGGGTCAATGGGGGGCACATAAGGGCTAACAATATACTTGTTAAAATGATATTCATTGAAGATCTCAAGCATGTCATTTTTCCATTCCTTATAAAACTCCCCTTCAAGGATAAGCACTCTACGTTTAATACTCCAATCATAGACTCATCCATCTTCCTCCAATGGTGATTAAATCAAAGCAATGGAGACCAAAGCTCTGATATCAATTGAAAGGATCAAAGAAGAGGTGTCTAGAGGGGGGGGGGTGATTAGACACTCAACAAGAAAAGTAGCAGTTTTTAAGTTCTTTAAGTTGAGGTGGAGTTTTAGCACAATTTCAAACATTCACAATACATTTCAAGCAAGCATGGCAAGAGTATATGAGCAACGAAAAGTAAAGCATGCAAGTTGCAAGAAAGTAAAGGAATGGGATTGGAGTGTGCAAACGCAATTGGAGACACGAATGTTTTTGGCGTGGTTTCGATAGGTGGTGCTATCGTACATCCACGTTGATGGAGACTTCAACCCACGAAGGGTAACGGCTGCGCGAGTCCACGGAGGGTTCCACCCTCAAAGGGTCCATGAAGAAGCAACCTTGTCTATCCCACCATGGTCGTCGCCCACAAAGGACTTGCCTCACTAGGGTAGATCTTCATGAAGTAGGTGATCTCCTTGCCCTTACAAACTCCTTGGTTCAACTCCACAATCTTGTCGAAGGCTCCCAAGTGACACATAATCAATCTAGGAGACACCACTCTCCGAAAGGCAATAAATGGTGCGTTGATGATGAACTCCTTGCTCTTATGCTTCAAATGTAGTCTCCTCAACACTCAACTCTCTCTCACAGATTTGGATATGGTGGAAAGATGATTTGAGTGGAAAGCAACAAGGGAAAGGCTAGAGATCAAGATTCTTGTGGTAGGATCGGAATATCTTGGTCTCAACACATGAGTAGGTAGTTCTCTCTCGGAAAATGAGTAGTGGAAGTGCAGGCACATTCTGATGGCTCTCTCACTGATGGAGAAGGGGTGGAGGGGTATTTATAGCCTCCACAAAAAATCCAGCCGTTACACACATTTGACCCAACTCGGTCAGACCGAATAGATGAACTCGGTCAGACCGAAGCAATTCAAAATGTGAACGTTAGGCTTCTCGATGGGACCGACAATATCAACTCGGTGATACCTATTGTGGCACCCCGGCTCAGAGAAACCGGAACGCCCCGTATTCCAGCCCAGAGATCGAGGTGAAGTCTTCTGCAATACGAAACTGCTTAGCATAGAACAAACCAGCTTTCTATTACAACACGAATATGGATACAAGATCTCCGATATTACAATGAATAACACCGGCACGGTGACACTACGCCAATCACAGTTGATCTATGCAAGCAGCATAACAACTCGAGGCAGCGGAACCTCTACTAGCAGCGGAACAACAAACGGCGATGATGGACTCCAATCCGCAGGGACTCTGGCTGGAACGTTTATCCTAGCTCGCGAACACGAGAACCACACCAAAACACGCAAACAATCCAAGCACGACCTACAAACTGGCATGACACACCAGGTCAATACATTGAGTTTACTTGCAAGCTCACAATAAACCAAAAGCATCTATTATATATAAAAAAGTACTTGATGGGGTAATCAGAAAAAAGATAAATACCCTAAAAAATCCCACAATAATTAGAAACATCCGGCCTTTAATTAGGTGGGCCAATTTCCAATCAACAAACTAAAACCATTAGATCTTCGTAACTACGGTGGACCCATAACCTACGTAGCAATCTCATAATCAGTCTCCCTATCCAAACATAGTGGGTCATGTCACGCTAAACAATCCCACAATTAATTAGAAACATCCGGCTTTTAATTAGACGGGGGCAATTTCCAATCAACAAACTAAGACCACTAGATCTTCGTAACTAGGGTGGACCCATAACCTACACAGCAATCTCACAATCAGTCTCCCGATCCAAACATGTTGTGTGTCATCTCACGCTAAAAGAAATGTGTCAACCAAGTCACGATTAGTTTCAAAAAATAGAAGTCACGATCAGGTTGGACCATAAAGCAACCAAAATTCTCACGATCCCAGAAAAAAATCTAAACAGAAGCTTTTTAATTCAGTAAGCATATTTCCAATAATCTAAAAAGCTGGTCAGGGATACAATCTATTTTTTTACAGTAATCAGGGATACAATCTCAACAAAACCCAAACTCTCAGAGTCGTGTACATGTACAATCTGTCGAAATATAAGCAAGCTCTCACGATAGTGCAAAGAGATACAATTTGTCTACAAACAGAAGAAAACTCTCACGATCCAAACAACCTCCCTTTCCATCGTGCACATGTGAATCAACTCAGTTGTCCTTAAAATAACTTACCTTTGCAACGCGTCAATCATTGATTATCCTGTCGACTTCAAATTACCCCGCAGATCGTCTTCCTCAGGTGAACAACAATTTAACGTCAACTAACAAATGGCACTTCGGCATTGCCTTCCTCCAGCGGCAACCAGCCCTCCAATGGCCCATTCTCCTGCTGACTTTCCTCGGCTGTAATTGCCTCAGTCGAGCGATCAAACCACCACCAGTAAGTACCATCTGCAAAGAGTTATAGCTCATGCCGATCAATGGACTAATGATACTTCGATCATACTCCATGCATTGCTCAACTGAGGGTATTTGACATGTTAGCTCAGAAGTCAGAAGGTCAATTATGTTGATAAAGAAAATTTTATTATACTATTCTACATTAATTATTGCAATTCTATGGTGGCACGTTCATACTTTTACTCATCTAGAGAAGGCTTATGCGATGGATGTTGATTGTGGTGTATTCATATCAAGATAATACACTCTAGACGACTTCTTCAAAACCACTCTACGAGACTAGAGCTATGCTACAAGTTTAACTGAAACTAATGTGATTACTTGTTGCGATATAGAAAAAACATATATGGTGCATCAGAAGGTTTTGAAATGTGATGAACCTCAAATTCTGTAGAGGTATCCTGTGGAATATTTTAGCAAATATGGTGAACGAAGATCTTTAGGACAAACAAACGATAGTGACTGTCACTTTAAATTTGGTCAGGCAATTCAACGGTGAGAACTTTAATCTCTTTGTGTAAACCCAAATCCAAATTTACTAACCAGTTATTATCAGGGCTATCACTATGCACAACAAATGCATTAAAGTCATCCTGGACATTGAAATTCCAAATTCCGAAGACAGGCCAAATTAATGAGAGGTATGGTATACAACAATGCAATTATGTACTCCCTCTGTAAAGAAATATAAGACATTTTTTGGTGTAGTTGGCTACAAAAAAAAACATCCTACATTTTGTTACAGAGGGAGTATGTTTTTAAAGTTGCAAGTTTATGTGATAGGTCGTAAACCTATTATAGGCATTGTGAAACAGATGTTAACCCAACAATGATGAGAGTCGACAAAAACACCAAAGGAACGACTGAGGAGCAAATGGTCTACAACAGAAAACATTAAGCGAAATTATAGATTTGTGATATAGTTATGTTACAAGAAAGGTTTATATCTAACCTTGATCATCATACCATACCTTTTGTATTGTATAGTATCTAAACTCAAATCTTTTCAATTATATTAGGAATTTCTATGCACAACAAAAGCAACAATTGATGACATTATAATGTATAAAGGTTGGTGGTACCAGAAGTGGTGTCATGTGGTATTGCAGCGGTGTTATGTGGTATTGCAGCGGTGTTATGTGGTATTGCAGCACTGCTTCTACATGGAGATGGAACGGCGCACTCTAGGTTCCCCATCCACCTAATCCCAACAGATGAGTCAACCAGTCACATCAAACATGGTTCACACTTGACAGACCTACTAACAAAGACCTCGCTCATACTATGGGACGAGGCCCTAATGGAAAACAAGATATATTTTGAAGCAATAGACATGATTCTCAGGGATATATTAAGGTATAAAAATGTGAACCACAGCGAGAGAGCATTCGGGGGCATGACAGTGGTTCTAGGAGGAGACTTCCGCCAGATCCTTCGTGTTATACCAAAGGGAAGAGGACCCAACACGAACATAGTCACTGCATCCATTAAAAGACCATAACTTTGGAGGGACATTCACATAGGGAAACTAATAAAGAGCATGCGACTCAACTGCACAACACATGATGAATCAGAGAAACAAAGGGTAGCAAAATTCGTAGAGTGGATTCTGAATAGTAGTGATGGAAAAAATACTGCATCAGAAGGTGAGGAGATGTTAAAAGTACCAAGTGGCATACTAAAGAAAGGAAATGATAAAAAAATGTGGAAACCATATCTAAATTTGCAGGAGAGGTAGTATCGCAGGCGATATTTTGTAGAAAAAAGAGCAATATTATGTCCAAGGAATGAAACAGTTTGCGATATAAATGAGTATATAATGGATCAGCAACAAGTTGAAGCGGAAACATATTTAAACTGTAACACAGTATGCAAAGCAACAACCTTAAATGCATAAACGGAAATGTTATATCCAGCAGAATTACTGAATAGCTTACTGTTGTTACAGTATATGTGGATTGTCTAGCCCTTTCCATAAGTTCGGACTTTTGGTTGCGTTGGCTAGTGCATGGAGCTTAACATGGTATCAGAGCTAAGGTCTTGAGTTCAAGTCCTGGCTTTCGCAATTTATCTAAAAAATTGCTGCTGCCCCCCTTTGTGTCCACGTATAGGCCTCTTGAGTCATACGTGAGTTTCGCGCGCCGTCGCTCTCTTCCGGTTACACGTGTTGACTTGTCTACCCCGTCACACGTGAGAGGGGGTGTTACAGTATATGTGGATTGTCTAGCCCTTTCCATAAGTTCGGACTTTTGGTTGCGTTGGCTAGTGCATGGAGCTTAACAACTGTTTCCTGGAATCCTAAATCACGAGCTCGAATTAAAATTTGGAATACCTACGATGCTCCTACATAATATCATCCAAAGTGCTGGGTTATGCAATTGTACAAGGATGCCAATTTCAACTTGGAAAAAAACTCATCGAAACACAGATGATAACAGGAACACACGTGGGAGATATATTCCAAGAATAGTCATGAAACCAACTGAATCCGCATGGCCGTTCGTTCTAAAAAGCAGACAAATATATCGGTTTTCTTTGCTATGACTATAAAGAAAAGCCATGGGCAATCTCTAAACAAGGTAGAACTATATCTACCTAAACAAGTTTTCACACAAGGACAACTATATGTAGCCTTCTCAAGAGTCACAAAAAGGGATGGACTGCAGGTAATAATAAATGATGAAGATAGCAATGAGGATGATGTGGTCGAACATACTCCCTCCGTTCCCTGTTAGTTGTCGCTGATATAGTACAAATATTCTTAAAGTATGAACAAATAACACACTTTCAACATGACTCTTCTTTCACCAGCTGAGGCGGCTGGCCTATTACATAAGAATTGCATATATAGAAATTTAGTAGTACATTGCAAACTATCTTAAAAATTACAACCGACTTCACTATGCTAACATGATATGGCGGGAAGAATATGATATTGCAAACATGAATCGACATTTGGTGCAAATAATTCATTGCTACAAAACATCGACAATCTATATTATGTGATATCTGATTCTTCATGATTATTATTTAGTGCAAACCAATAGTGATGGTATCGGGCATTGTTATATTTATGTAGAAAGCAATCAGACCTGTTTTCATATCAGTTATTAAATCTTTATTTTTCATTGAAAAAAACTATAGCTAATCATGAATGTACTAATTAATTCTTAAGTTTCCATATGGGTACGGGGGCTAACACTACCAATGTTGGTCCCAAGCCCAAAAAAGTGGAGGGGCATAAAGAAATTAAAACTACGCCTTAAGATGTATTTCGCATTCAAAATTTACTATCATCATTTAGTACATTCAGTATAAGTCAATCAAATGAATGCCAAGAGGAGCGAGTATACACGATGATAAAATGGATATATAGATATAATATATAAATACACTCTGAATTCATATTCAGTTTAATAAAGTAAATACGTCACTAGAAAAAAAATTCAATCTGCACAGCATTGTCAAATTTACTCATATACTTACATTTAAAATTTCACAAAGTCATTAGTACGTACCTCATTCAACACTGATAGAGCATTTTAAAATAGAATCACATGTTTCCCCAAGATTTAAAAGGAAAATGAAGAAACATTTTCCACTGGCAGAAATTTCCTAAATTACAGTCGGGAAAAGGGAAAAGGGGACCTGCTGGTCGAAGTTCGATCTTCGAAGAATGTTGACGCGCTGGAGGATGACGACAACTTGCCGAGTAGCATCGAGCGGGAATAGCCACGATGCGTCTGCCTCGCACTTGGGGAAGACAACGTTGCCTCCATCCTCATAATCGAGCTGGATCCAAGATAGTAGTTCCAGACAAAATCCATGCCCAAATCAACTACACGGACACCAATAGTGACGGCGCCGTGCAGATCGATGATCTCGACCACTCCCTTGCGCAGCTGCTCCTTGGACCCTGCTAGGAGACTGAGGAGTTGTACGAGGAGCCACCCTGCGGCGGCACAAATGAATCGAGCTGCTGCCGTGGCTGCTGGTGAGGACGTCCAAGCTCAACCGGTGGAAGCAGTTTTGGAGTCAACGGAGGAAAAGAGAAAGGGGATCTGGACTGTGTGAAAGTGTAAGTGGGAAAGAAGATGTGTGGACGCTGTGTGCATCTACTTTTTTTTT
>LR738711.1:140428083-140456377 GCA_902687465.1 Secale cereale
TAACTAGAGCAGAAGGCCATTTTCTTGGACTCATAAAAATATGAGGAATATAACAAAAATGGCCTGAGGCTTTCTAGAGGAAGTGAAATCCAAACATGTTGAATTTAACTCGGCATGATTGAAAAATTAAATTCAAATACCTTTGAATTTAATTCAACGAGTGTGAGAAAGAAGTGGGTATCTGGGAGGTCCAAAAAATGTTAAGAATTTTGGTGGAGCCTCGATAAAAGAGATAAAGAATTATTGGCAAGGGTTGGGAGTCAAAACTTGGAGTGAAAAGAATATGGAGAATTTGCAAGTGTGTGATGGTTGCTTCCAACAATGGAATATTTTTATAATAGCTCCATAATATTAGGAGGATATATATATGTTATAAAGAGAAGTCATCCTTCCCTCGATTTAAATGGACCGAAGGTCCACACAATTTATTTAGTTGAGTTGCAGAATTAAAGTCATGATGGCATGATGACATGATGCAATGCAAAATAAATAACACAAGCACAAAAGAAACACACGGGAGAACCCGGAACATCTGGAATCTTCTGGGACGTCGGTCTTCGGGCGTCACAAGAGTACAATATACTATGCCCAAAGAACGTTCGCCACAAGAGTAATAGTATAAGTGTGTGACGTGTGAGCTAAAATAAAATGTGCGCGATGTCTTTTGTTTTTTAGAAGTTCTGAGGGTAGGGTGTGAAGAGCATGTATGTGTGTGACGTCTACCTGCAGATAGACAATGGGTACAAGAGGACTCGGGAGGGTGCGTGTGCGTGAGAGAGAGGGGGGCACGTATCAGTGCAATGCATGTGTTCGTAAATCATTATTCGACAAACGTTAACGCTGTAAGAACAGTTAGATCGGCATCTGACAGTGTCAGTTTTGCCATGTCATTTAACAGAACAGCCACTCCTCCTACACACAAATCTTCCACGTGAGTGTAAGCAACTGCCGTATGCTCCCTCCATTCCAAAATGCAGTGCATATAGCTTTATTGAAAATTCGACAGTGTCAGTTTCTGTGTACCAAATTGCACATGTAGAATATTCATCTTAGTGAGGTAACAATAAAGATGGGGGAGGAGTCTACAAAGAAAGACCATCGTATCACCTGCAGCAATTTCAACCATCCTTTGGTGTGGAGAAATATCATAGGAACTCTATATGATATTATTTTTATAGGATTTTTTCCTTTAGAGCCAATTGATTCATAGGAATAGATTCATATACTCCACATTTCAAAGGAAATAAACATGATATAATTTCTATAGCTTTAGAGCCACTTGGTTCATATGAATGGATTCCTATACTCCCATAGTTTCAAAAGAAAATAAACATTAGCATATATTCAATAGAAAAGTTCCTATAATATGAACCAAATTACATCTCTTTTCTAATCCCTCCTCATAGGAATTGAGATGCATGTCATCTTTAGATTCAATAGAAAAGTTCCTATGATGTCAACCAAATGACATCTATTTGCCAATCCCTACTCATAGGAATTGAGATACTCCATGTCATCTCTTTCCCTACAACTTCCATGTATACATATTCTATTCCAAAATAGCTAGTACAACCCACTAGTAGCTTTTTTCCAAGACATGCAACTACGACACAAGAACTATATAGTGTGCGAATAACTTGAAAGATGGTCGCTGGATGAAGCTAATCTGACAGTGCATAGATGGCAAATCCGAGCACTACTGGTCGTTGGATATCATCAACATTCCACCAGATCTGCCACATGTACAATTTAGAAGACTCCATGGTTGAACTTAAGCATAATGCACAAACCTCAAAACACAAGCACTTCTCCTTTGTTCTAGAATCTTCCGTGTCATAATTGATTTTTTTCTAAATGAATTTCCATTATTTGTTTTTTACTTTATGCTTTACAATGCACAACCCCATGAATCTTAACATTTTTATAAAACTAATTGATTTCGAATGAGATGAATTATAAGAACTAAACGAACATCTACATCATGCATATATGACTCAAAGCTTTACATGCTATGGTGTGTATTTATTCATAATTTGGTTTCGAAGCCTCATGCGTTCAATGCATGTGTACCTTACTAGTTTTGAGTAGAGTAGAAAATTTCACGCGGCCCCGGGTATATCAAAATGCAGGGCCCATGCATCATTGCCTTTCGGTCGAACCTACGTCCACAATTTTTTGTACGTACTATATCTCCACTGGTCCCCGAACCCAAAATGCTGCCTCGTTCCCCTAAAACCAAGCGGCCCACACATATTTAAGGCGTCAACTCGAACTCAATCCCTCTCCCGTTTACTACGACGTGGCCCCGCACGCCCTAGTAGTACTCCTACAAACCCTACCGCCGCACGCATCATTGGTTTTATTCAAGAGGACGAGGGAGAAGCCGATTTGTAGTGGAGGCGCTTTCAAAAAAAGAAAAAATGATCTGTAGTGAAGACCCCTACCCTAGGGTGCCCTAGGTAGCTGTCGCACGCACCATTGGTTTTCTCTTTTCTTTATGCTCTTGTGCCCTAGAGTGAAATGATGGTTGCTTCGTCTATCCAACTTAATGCGGGAAAGGTGCGACTTTGTGATTTGACCCCTCATCGCTCATTTTTCTACTACTACGACGCTACAACCGGGGTGCCTCCAATTCCAACCGCTTCTCCGAACTGTACGTGGAACAAGACGGTGGATGAGCCACATGTCAGCCAAAGGGGTCCTGTTAAGTGTGTCGCCATTTCGTGTGCGGACTGACCCTGCTTGAGTCGCTACGCCAACACGACAGGTGCAACCTACCACTTGGTTTTGCTCCTTGGTGAATCCCGACTATATTGATCTAAAAAGATACATACTGAACTACCCTCTCCGTCTCGTTTTTTTAGACGTCTCGGTTTATAGGGCGTGCACGTAGTTCTAGTCATCCATTTGACTAACTAAATCTGAGTTACTATGTCACAAAAAGTATATCATTGGATTATTAAGTGGATGTAGTTTCTAAACATATATTGTTCATCACATATATAGCCAGTTAAATTTTCAACCTAGAACGACGTGCATGCCATGTAAACCGATACGGAGGAAGTGTAGTAATAAAAATGAGGTGATTTTACCGAGCGATCGGCGGGGGAGCATGGCCTGCGATGCGGTCCCACGTGTCATGATGTACCAAGGCGATGCACGTGTCCCTCTTGAGGCAGAAGCAATACTACGTGGTTTGAGATGATGGCGAACCGAAGTGTGAAATAATAGTTGCTTCGTTCGTCTGGGAAGGTGTGGCATTGTGATTTGACATCTCATTGCTCATTACTACTACTACTGG
The DNA here is from genome assembly GCA_902687465.1 of Secale cereale. Taxonomy (NCBI): domain Eukaryota; kingdom Viridiplantae; phylum Streptophyta; class Magnoliopsida; order Poales; family Poaceae; genus Secale; species Secale cereale. Next base: position 140,431,385 of record LR738711.1, read on the forward strand.
GGCGGTACAACTGGGGTGCGTCCCCCCTGCTGTTCTGCACTTTTATTTGGTGCTTGACACGTCGACCCGGTTGCTATATGTCCCACATGTCGGCGACAGGAAGTACATAATTCATGAAAGCAAGCGTCGACGGAGGAGTACAAGACACGGCTTGGGTTTTTGCTGCTTCGCGCGATCCATCGATACAAACCCGGACTAAAAAAAGGCGAGGGTGGGTCTTTTCCCACGCGGCAGGCAGGGGAGTTTGGCATAGTATGTTCGAGGCAAGGAGGCAGGAAGGGAAACAAGCAAATAAAGGTTGAGCGACTTAGTTTTGGGAAAATCTTATTTTACGGAGTACGTACCCACCAGGGTTTATAGGGCTCATCTAAAAAACATTCGTTTTTCCATTTTATAAGTCTCAATTCTACTACTAGTAGTAGTACCATCACATGCTGGATTTCGAGGTGCGTTAGATCACCCGATGCAAGCAGTGTGAAGAGAAAACTCTCTAACCAAGGTAGTAGGGACGAGGAGTAAACGGAGGGAGTAGTAAAATTTTCTCTCTAACCAAGGTAGACTGACATGTATTTTTTTATAGTGGCCTTATATTCCAAACAATATGATAATCTCTCTAACCAAGGTAGTAGGGACGAGGAGTAAACGGAGGGAGTAGTAAAAATTTCTCCTCGTCCTGTGAGCCACCGCGCACGTGGGCGAGGGAGCGGGCGTAAGGCGTAGTAAGCAAGCTTCACCTCATCCTGCGAGCCACCGCGCCCGTGGGCGGGGGAGACGGCGTACTAAGCAAGCTTCTCCTCGTTCTATGAGTGGACGGGACACATCAAAAGTACTCCAGTGTATAGAGCCTTGCCTCTAAGGTAGGCCCCACATGGTTTGCCTCTTTTTTAACATAACGCGTCAAGTCGCAATTTGTTTGTTCACCCGCGGTAGACAATCCTCCCTCCATCTAGTGGACAACCAGTACACGTGTTAAGTTACCACGTGGGCTACCTTTTCGTACAGAAATGAGCTCCACCGTGTACCCACGTGGGTGTGGTTGGGAAAGAGACGAGAGTACGTGCGCCATGCGTGCACCTCTTCTCTTCGTGCACGTCCCCCACCTACATGGGTGTGTGTGAGAGGGACTATAGAGATACAAACCTAGACATAATGCACCATCCATCCCCATGCCTCCGCCCAGTCCGGCCACCAGTCACCACCACGCCCCACTCCTCCTCACCTTATCTCTCATCTTTCTCCCTCCATTTTTATATACAAGGCCACTATCAAAATTACAATTTGCAGATATACAAGGCCACTAACACTAATTGATGCAATATTAATGTTGTTTGCCTCGTAGTACTACTAGCAAAGGAGAACACTAATTCTCCCTTGCATGCATGCAGGAGTGTGAGCATTGGCTTGATGTGCATGAAAGAGAAGAATACACATTAATTTACACGGCAAACAAGGAAACAAGGTGGCTCGCAACATTGAGTTAGAATACATTAATTTTTCCCTTGGTACATGTAATATGGGTTTGTGGCCTTGTATACAAAAATGGAGTCCGATAAAATTCTTGAGATACCATTTATCCGATAAAATTCTCGAGCAATCATTAGTTTTTTACAAAATGGGATTACTCCTGCATGGGTCAATCACAACAGGTGTTTTGTAAGAAAATGCATCTTGATGTTCCGTGCAATGCACGTGCATCTTGATAGTCCATGAAAACAACACATGGCAAAATTCCAGGCGAATGAGGGATTTGAATCTGTTGGGAGGGGCTGTTTGGATCTTGCCCGGGGTAGCCAAAATATTGGCGACCCTTTTGTCCACTGGTGCCTTTGCCACCGATGAACGAGGAATGGCTCGGGGTCTCATGCATCCTCCAGCGCGCACGTTGGAGACGAGCTCGCATGAGCTATGTTCTTTTTGTCCCACCACTCCGCCCGCATACCAACCAGCGACCCGCAAATTACGCCATCCAACCGTAGCCGCACATATTATGACAGCAAGTCAACCAACCGGACAAAATTCACACAAACACGATGATATTTCATATAAACAACAACGGAAATCATATAAGATATCGGATTTTCATACAAACATGATGGAATTCATTACATTCAAATGAACTACGCGATGCTAGTTCTAGACATCACAGGTATATAATACCTGGCCTAAATGGTCGCCCGCCGATCGATTTGTGTTCCTCATGTCCGGCAGCACGATCATCGGACTGCCGGGAGCCCCGGAGGTATATGCAGGGTCGACGAAGGTCTTTGCAACAAAAGGATCCGGCAAGACACCAGTTGTTTACGCTGGCATCACCTCCATGGTGGCCTTCATGGGACCCAAGCGGCGGCGGCCTCCCGTGTTCTACTTCTCCTCGATGATGGCGGCGGACGCAGAGGCGATGGTCACCGACTCATCGCTCTCCGCGCACCCGGCTTCTATCGCTGCTTGCATGGCGTAGCCGCCGGTATGGGAGTCTCGGCCACAGAAATGGGAGACGCGGTACGAGGCGGCGGCGTGGACGGTAGCAATGACGCCCATGCGCTGCTCCTCGTCGAGCTGGCCTGGAGCGGCGAGTTGCTGAACCGCGCACCGGCTTGGGGCGGCAATTGGCTCCGTCGGGCGAGGAGAGGGAGGTGGATCAGCGTGTTGCATAGCTCGTATCCGGCGGGCTCGGCGGGCCACCCAGCCGGCTTAAATGCGGAATAACTACTCTTCGTAAGCCATTGTAAGAGTGGACAAAATGGTGAAGGAGGAGATAGGGAGTGGCGGAGGTGTGCGATTCTTGGTCGGCGTTTGGCCGCATTTAAATAAGAGATTAAATAGACGATGGACGGGAGGAGCTCGGCCGGTGTTGCATTTAATGCCGGCCCGGTCATGAACGGACGTGTGTCCAGAGTGGGTTTCTCGGCTTCCACACGGGCGGGTTTCATGGAGGCGTTTGAATGTGGCAAGGAGGCGTGTTCAACCGGGCGTGCAGCGAGTAGCGCCCTCGACTCTGACGTAGGACAGTGCGTCGTTCTTCCATTGACGTGTGGGCTCTTAGGGTACATGGCCCGCATGTCAGTGACCCAACGCAGGAAGTGCACAGTAGAGGAACCTTTGGTGGGCCAGGGCGGTCAGAAGCAGGCATTTCATAAACCGATGATTGTTCACTGAGTGTGACGTCATCCTTTTCATGTTGATAGCCTGTTCAATACAATGTGATTCATAAAGACCGCTACAAACATAAATGTTCTGCTTATCACAAATAAGATTGATTAATACCCATAACAATCCATGTCCTTAACAAAGGGTGCATGCACGTATAGGTTGAGGTGTGTCTTGCGTCATGTGCTGCGTGCATGCACGCGCGCGAGTGTTGCGTGCGTGCAAGGGTGCGTTTCAGTGTTGCATGCATGTGTGCGTACGTTCGTGTGTTCATGATTGCATGTGTACGCGTCAGTGTTGCACGCCTGCATGCGTGCGTGTGATCGTTATGTGTACGTGTCAGTGTTGCACGCCTACATGCGTGTGTGTCTTGCGAGCGTGCATGTGTATGTGCGGGGTGAGCAGTCGACTGACTTTTTCATCTCTGGTCATTAGATTTTTCCAGCCGTTGGATACGAAATCAAGGGCGTGTAGTTTATCATCAAACGCCACCCCCTGAGCCGCCAGCCGCCACCGGCCGAACCGCCGGCCCCCGCCGCCCGCGGCCAGCCCGCGCCGCCACTCTGCCCCGCCCGCCCCGAAACCACTCCTCACGGTCGGTCCGCCGCCGCACCGGCCATCTCTATAGGCCCCCCCGCTCCGAGCTTTTTCTCCAGCGATCCCCACCCCACCGCCCAATCAACGCGCCCCCCACCGTCGGCGACTGCCAACCAGAGGTCTCACGACTTCGAGTACCCACCGACCACTAATTTATTACCATTTATGTCCTTCATATACGTGCTGACGGGTGGGCCCTATGGTAATGTGCGCTGCTGAATATGGACCGTTTGACTGGTCAATTGATCGTGTCATCAACAAGTTACAGAGCTGTATGGTGAGTGAGTGACCGTATGATCACCCTAAAATGTATTTTATTAACACAGTACAGACTCAAACTACCATTTCTTTCTTTCGTATATGGGCTGATAGGTGGGCCCCACGGTTATGCGCCCCGATGGTGCAACACTAGTTGCGCCACGTGGAACGTTTGACTGGTCATTTGATTGTGTCATGATGGCTTCTCGCCCCTCGTTGGTTACCCCAAGTGGAAGGTTTGAGATGTAGCATAACGGCAAGTTTCCCTTGGCAAAGATACCAACGATCGAATCCCGTGAGACTCCGAGGGTCGATAAGAAGGTGTCAAGGGCGCCAGAAACTTTCGCTTGACAGGACCTGCACACAGATACAAATAATTTTGCTCCCAACGAGTACAGAGAGGTTGTCAATCCCTCCGGCCTTGTCGTTTACAAAGGATCAAATGCAAGAGATAATAGTGATAGGTATTACTGCAACTAGGAAATAAGAACAGGAAGTAAATAGCGGATATGATCAGTGATGGTAATATGGACCGGGGTCCCATGATGTTCACTAGTGATGTCTCTCTCCCAAAAGACGATAAAACAGCTAAGCGAGGTAAACAAATTACAGCTGGGCAATTGACAGGATTATGTGCGCAAACCAATGCTAACTATGCTGTAAAGAAAGGTAGAGGCTCAAAAGCATGGGCGGTACGCCAAGGCAAGTAGACCGAAATCCATCTGCATCTACTACTAATCATCCACCTTGAGATATCTATCCAGAACATCTCGCTGGTATTAAGTTGCGAGTCCCACCCAAAGTGTAAACTCAAAGCAACAGACAACTGCATTAAAAGAACTTTGCGTAAAGTAAACAATCCTTGCACCATTAAGTACAAGCACCGTTGTTTTCCCCCTTGTGGCAACAGCACATCCCCTAGACTCATGTTTCTGTCACTCAAGCTAGTCATCGAGGGGCATGAACCCACAATCAAGCAAAACGTTCCCTCTTGGAGTTACTACCTACTACTCGGCCAAAGCAATAAATAGCAACGGAGAACATGCAAGAATTACTCAAGAACATAAATATAAAAGAGGTGAATCAAATATATTACTCACACACAATCTAAACATAATCTCATAATCCATCGGATCCCAGCAAACTCAGCATAGCAACAGCATAAATATTACATATGTGCCTCGATCATCTAGGGCAGCTCACGAGGTCTAATCCATGAAGAACAAGAAGGGGAGGAGAACATCACATAGCTACTGGTCATGGACCCATGGTCCAAGGGAGACTACTCAAGGCTCATCCGGGAAGCGTCCATGGTGGTGGAGAAGCTCCCGATGGTGATCCTCCCCTCCGACAGGGAGCCGGGAAGAGTTCTCCTGGTGCTCCCGATCTTGGAAGTGCGGCGGCGGCGGAACAGAGATGAGATCGCGAAAAAGGGTTCCGTCCTCGATGGTTTCGGGACACGTGTTAAATATATGCCAAAGGGGGGCACCAGAGGAGGAGAGGGGGGCCCAGGCGCCCCCCCGATGCGGCCAGGGGTGGGGCCGCCCCCCCCCCCCAGGGCGCCTGGAGCCCCTCTGGCCCCCCTCTGGCCCTACTTCTGCCGCATAGAAGCTTCTGGAGCGCTGATTTTTTTATATATTTTTCCCGGAATTTTTCTGACAATTTAAGTAATGGGAAAACCTGAAATACAAAAACAGCAGAAAACAGAAGCTGGCACTGAGGTGCACTGAGTTAATAGGTTAGTCCAAATATGATCAAAAGTGTATGGAAGTGCATAAATATCACAACAATATCACACAAAAGAGGCATGGAGCAAGCAGAAATTATAGATACGTTTTGGACGTATCAACATCCGCAAGCTTAATTCCTGCTCGTCCTCGAGTAGGTAAATGATAACAAGCATAATTTTTGTGGTGACATGCTATTAACCATATAAGAACTTTTAAGTAAAGTAATCAAGGCATGTAATAAAATTCAAGTCATAACAAGCAAGAGTCTATATTAGCATTGTAACAAGTAACATAAGAACATAAAGGTGCAAGAGCTCTCGCTGTCCGTGACTCGAATGTCTCCAAATGGTGTTTGCGTGCAAGAAAGGGGATAGGGATATATGAGAGTAAATCATAGTTTTTATATTGTTGAGAACTTAATGTACTAAAGTTTCACACTTGGTCTTCTTTGGAATCTTATCTTGACTCATCCCCAGACCGTCAGCCAGGTACAAGTCAAAATGATCCACTCCCTTTCGATATTTTGAGCACTCATGCAATGGATGAGCGTAAGCAAGAAAGTCGACACTTAGGATGGCAAAGAGAAAAATGATAGAGGGGGAAGACAAAAAAAGGTGTGAAAGGCTCACATCAATGAGGACAATCATCGGCGAGAGAAAGCCAAATGATAGATATGATGCGAGGAGTAGGGATTGCCATGCAACAGATGCACATATGAGCTAAGGTAATCTCTCTAATGGAACTAGTGGGGGTGAATCCAACTTGCTTGCTCAAGAAGACCTAGAGCTCTTTTGAGGAGGCTCATCATTGGAATATACAAGCCAAGTTCTATAGTGTAAAGGTCCCCACATAGCTATATGCATAAATGATAATCTCTATGGAGTACAAAGTATAAGATGGAATACGAGTGTGGATCTCTCAGAAGAAATAGTAGTGTGCCCCCTTCTCTCTTTTTATTTCTTTTTCTCTTTTTTCTCTTTTTTTTATTTTTTTGTGGCCTCAATGGCTCTTTCTATTTATCTCTCATTTGTCCTCTTTGGGATCTTTTGATTTTGTCCTCTTTGGGATATTTTGATTTGTCCTCTTTGCGATCTTTTCCTCACTTAAGGGGCAACACTCTATGTATTACAAGAAGTATAGAAGATCTTTCACACTTTACAAAAGTACTCAACATAAAGAAAATGAAACTATCATGATGTATGCAAATGTATGCCTCTGCCAGTGTAGCAGGATATGCAATGATACTAGCGCGTCATGTAGCAATGATTAGGGCAAGGCCCAACTAGCATGCGGCTCATCGATCAAGCAAAAAGCATGTATGACATGAAGATCAAGTCATGAGAGGATGGATGTTGCATGGCAATGTATCTCGGAAAGGCTATGGAAATGCCTTAATAGGTAGGTATGGTGGCTGTTTTGAGGAAGGATATAATGAGGCTTATGATGACAGAGCGTATCGTGCCAAGGTTTTGGATGCACCGGCAAAGTATGCGCCAACTCTCGAGGTGAGAAAGGGCAATGCACGGTACCGAAGAGGCTAGAAAAATATGGATAGGTGGAAGTGTCAACCTTCGAATACTCACATTAGTCCGAAGAACTCATGCACTTATTATCGGGAACTCTCAATCTAATTAAGAGGTTCACAAAGAGACAAGTACCCCGAGGAGGAGTGTATGGGGGTTTGGTTACCCTTGCGCATCCTCGACCCATGGTACGTGAGTGTACTCCAATATTCGATCCCTCCAAAGATTAGTGATCCATTTAGTAGCTAAAGTTCTCAACTATTTTGTAGGTTTTCGAAAATAAACACGGATTGCCCAAAATACGACATCTATCACTAATAGGCTAAAGCTCTTGTCACCAAAAGTTCAGACATTACTCATGGCAATACCTCAAAACTATTGCAAGTTACTACTAAAATTAAATAGCAACCTCAATTACCTACTTTAAGTTAAGACACACAACTCAGTGCAACAGACAAACTCTCTTAACAAGATAAACATGAAAACTCAAGAGAGTTCAGAAACCAACTAAACAAAAGCTCTTTAAAAGGAAAAACATGAAAACTAAGAGCTAAACATGACAGTAGCTATTGAAAGACAAAGAACACACACAACAAAGATAAGCATAAAAATCATATGTTGTGTTCTAGGTTGAAGTGGAGCGTGTTTCTCTCCCACACAAAGAAAGCTGGGTTCTGACTCGTTATGAACAGCAAGCAAAGCTAAAGAAAACTAAAAAGGAAACTAAAAGCAAGACGCTCCAAGTATAGCACATAACGCATGAAGTGATTAAAATATAGTGGAATGAAAGACGGACTGATAATTGTTGATGGAGAAGGGGATGCACGGGGGCATCCCCAAGCTTAGACGCTTGAGTCTTCTTGAATATTTCTTGGGGGTGCATGGGGGCATCCCCAAGCTTGAGTGTTTGACCCTCCTGAATCTTTTTATCGTCTTCCCTCGCACACTTGAAAACTCCCTTCATACATAACTCATCATAATCTGATTAGCGAGGTTAGTGCCCATAATAAAATAATTTTTCCTTGCTGGAAATAAAGATAATCTTGAAGATCTACTGTTTCTCAAGATTGCCAAAAGGTTTTTGCAAAGAAAAAGCAAGCTCAAGGTTTGCAAAACGAAGAAAAGGCAAAACAGGACAGAATCTGTGAAAAACAGACCAACAGGCAGTAAATAATTTTTTCGGGGAACTTCTGCAACTCAAATCAAAAAAATCAGAACAGATGCATGAAAGCCAATTGTATAGAGCACGTTGTCAAAAAATTCAGATCAAAAATATGATCTGGTGATTTTATACGAAGTTTTCTGTCCAAGGACAGAATCTGTTTTCTGGACTGCACATCATAACTTTTGAACTTTCTTGCAATCAGAGGCTAAACTTGGCACAAAGCTGAAAAGTAAAGATACAATGATGATTCTACTGTAGTAACAAACATCAAGACACAAAATAAAACTTTATTCATTGTGGGCTGCCTCCCAAAAGCGCTTTCTTTTATGCCTTTAAGCTAGGCATAATGCAAAAAGAGAGGATCAAGTTTTATCAAGAGTAAAAGAATAGCTAGCCCGTATAACGGACTCAAAAGGTAACTTAATCTTCTTTCTAGGGAAGTGTTCCATCCCTTTCTTAAGAGGAAATTGGAATTTTCTATTCCCCTCTTTCATGTCAATGATAGCACCAACGGTGCGAAGGAAAGGACGTCCCAAAATAATTGGACATGAAGGTTCACATTCAATATCCATAATAGTAAAATCAACGGGAACATAATTGTCATTAACAATGATAAGAACATCATCGATCCTCCCCAAGGGTTTCTTTATGGAAGAATCAATAAGACGAAAACCAAAAGAACAAGAATCAAAAGGTTTCAATTTAAGCATATCATATATTCTTTTGGGCATAACGGAGGTACTAGCTCCAACATCACATAAAGCATAGCAAGAGAAGTTATTCAACTTAATTTTAATCATAGGATCCCAACCATCTTCTAGCTTTCTAGGTATGGAGGCTTCTACTCTAAGCTTCTCCTCCCTAGCTTTGATAAGAGCATTAGTGATATGCTCCGCGAAGGCAAGATTAAGTGTGCTAGTGTGGGGATCTCTAGACATCTTGTGAAGAAAATCAATAACTTCAGAAAGGGTGCAATTGTCAAAATCAAGGTCACTACTATCAAGTAAAGCGGTAGTGGTGTCCTTTAGGCTCAATTGTTTGGTAGCTTCTATGGTCATAGGAGTTTCTACGGTTGAGGTCATAGCATCACCATTAATAGGTCCAATGGGACTAGGAGTGCATTGGGTGCTAAGAGTTTGGATATCCTCAACAACTTGGATAGTAGCAACAGTGTGATGGGTAGGAAGGCTCTTAATTCTATCTTCTTCCTCCTTTTCTCTAGCCCATCTCTCTTTATGTTTAGCCAACATCCTAATGTTTTCATTAATTTGCACTTGAATAGCATTCATAGGAGTGGTCTTCCTCTCCTCAAGAGGGGAAGTTCTAATTTTAAGCAATTCTATCCCATGGGCTAAATTGTCTACCTTCGAAGAGAGATTATCTAGTTTGTTTAGTTTTTCTTCTACATTCTTGTTGAAGGCTTTTTGGGTAGTGATGAAGTCTTTAAGCATAATCTCTAGTTTAGAGGTGGAGTTCTTGGTGCTAGGATAAGCATTGTTGTTCCCATAGGAATTAGAGGGGAACGGTCTAGGGTTGCTACCAAAATTACTCCTATAAGCATTGTTATTGAAATTGTTTCTAGAGATAAAGTTCACATCTACTTGATCTTGAGCAATCAAAGAATTTAAAGGAACATCACGAGGATCAATAGGAGATTGCTTGGAAAGTAGAGACATGATCAAGTCAACTTTTTCATTTAGGGAGGAGATCTCTCGACAGAGTTTACCTTCCTACCTGTTGGAGCGCGTTCGGTGTGCCATTGGGAATAATTGGTCATCATCTCATCGAGAAGCTTCGTGGCAGCACCAAGTGTAGTTGACATAAAGGTTCCTCCCGCGACCGAATCTAACAAGTTCCGCGAGGTAAAGTTCAAGCCTGCATAAAAAGTTTGGATAACCATCCAAGTAGTCAAACCATGAGTTGGGCAGTTCTTGGTAAGAAATTTCATGCGTTCCCAAGCTTGGGCAACGTGTTCATTATCCAATTGTTTAAAATTCATTATGTTACTCCTTAGTTGGATAATTTTAGCAGGGGGATAGTATTTCCCAATAAAGGCATCCTTGCACTTGTCCCAAGAATCTATGCTATTTCTAGGCAAGGATTGAAACCAGATTTTAGCTCCTCCTCTCAAGGAGAAAGGAAAAAGCTTAAGCTTAACAATATCACCATCTATTTCAGTGTACTTTTGCATATCACAGAGTTCAACAAAATTATTTAAGTGCAAAGCAGCATCATCTCCAGCACCGGAGAATTGATCTTTCATAACTAGGTTCAGTAAAGCAGGTTTAATTTCATAAGAAGGTGCTGAAGTGGCAAGTGTAGTAATAGGCGTGCAGATAAAGTCATCGTTGTTATGACTAGTGAAGTCACACAACTTGGTGTTCTCGGTGGAACTGGAACCCATAGCAGCAGCAAGCAAGATAACTATTTTTGTGATTTTTGATAAAGGACACTAAAGCAAAAACTGAAAGGTAAACTAACAAGACTAAAAAGCAAAGATAAAAGATAGCGTGCAACTCCCCTATCTTGAAGAGTGGAGTCCCCAGCAACGGCGCCAGAAACTTTGCTTGATGGCTTCTCGCCCCTCGTTGGTTACCCCAAGTGGAAGGTTTGAGATGTAGCGTAACGGCAAGTTTCCCTTGGCAAAGATACCAAGGATCGAATCCGTGAGACTCCGAGGGTCGACAAGAAGGTGTCAAGGGTGCCAGAAACTTTCACTTGACAGGACCTGCACACAGATACAAATAACTTTGCTCCCAACGAGTACAGAGAGGTTGTCAATCCCTCCGGCCTTGTCGTTTACAAAGGATCAAACGCAAGAGATAATAGTGATAGGTATTACTGCAACTAGGAAATAAGAACAGGAAGTAAATAGCGGATATGATCAGTGATGGTAATATGGACCGAGGTCCCATGATGTTCACTAGTGATGTCTCTCTCCCAAAAGACGATAAAACAGCTAAGCGAGGTAAACAAATTACAGCTGGGCAATTGACAGGATTATGTGCGCAAACCAATGCTAACTATGCTGTAAAGAAAGGTAGAGGCTCAAAAGCATGGGCGGTACGCCAAGGCAAGTAGACCGAAATCCATCTGCATCTACTACTAATCATCCACCTTGAGATATCTATCCAGAACATCTCGCTGGTATTAAGTTGCGAGTCCCACCCAAAGTGTAAACTCAAAGCAACAGACAACTGCATTAAAAGAACTTTGCGTAAAGTAAACAATCCTTGCACCCGCAAGTACAAGCGCCGTTGTTTTCCCCCTTGTGGCAACAGCACATCCCCTAGACTCATGTTTCTGTCACTCAAGCTAGTCATCGAGGGGCATGAACCCACAATCAAGCATAACGTTCCCTCTTGGAGTTACTACCTACTACTCGGCCAAAGCAATAAATAGCAACGGAGAACATGCAAGAATTACTCAAGAACATACATATAAAAGAGGTGAATCAAATATATTACTCACACACAATCTAAATAGAATCTCATAATCCATCGGATCCCAGCAAACTCAGCATAGCAACAGCATAAAGATTACATATGTGCCTCGATCATGTAGGGCAGCTCACGAGGTCTAATCCATGAAGAACAAGAAGGGGAGGAGAACATCACATAGCTACTGGTCATGGACCCATGGTCCAAGGGATACTACTCACGGCTCATCCGGGAAGCGTCCATGGTGGTGGAGAAGCTCCCGGTGCTGATCCTCCCCTCCGACAGGGTGCCGGGAAGAGTTCTCCTGGTGCTCCCGATCTTGGAAGCGCGGCGGCGGCGGAACAGAGATGAGATCGCGAAAAAGGGTTCCGTCCTCGAGGGTTTCGGGACGCGTGTTAAATATATGCCAAAGGGGGGCACGAGAGGCGGAGAGGGGGGCCCAGGCGCCCCCCCGGCACGGCCAGGGGTGGGGCCGCCCCCCCAGGGCGCCTGGAGCCCCTCTGGCCCTACTTCTGCCGAATGGAAGCTTCTGGAGCGCTGATTTTTTATATATTTTCCCGGAATTTTTCTGGCAATTTAAGTAATGGGAAAACCTGAAATACAAAAACAGCAGAAAACAGAAGCTGGCACTGGGGTGCACTGAGTTAATAGGTTAGTCCAAATATGATCAAAAGTGTATGGAAGTGCATAAATATCATAGCAATATCACACAAAAGAGGCATGGAGCAAGCAGAAATTATAGATACGTTTTGGACGTATCATGTCATCAACAAAATACGAAGTTGTACGGGTTAGCCAGTGACCGTATAATCATGACATGTATTTTTTTTGTTGGGAACATAGTATTTCAAAATTTTCCTACGATCACGCAAGATCTATCTACTAGAAGCATAACAACGAGAGGGGAGAGTGTGTCTACGTACCCATGTAGACCGAAAGCGGAAGCGTCTAGTGACGCGGTTGATGTAGTCGAACTTTCTTCGCGATCCAACCGATCAAGCACCAAACATACGGAGCCTCTGCGTTCAGCACACGTTCAGCTTGATGACGTCCCACGATCTCTTGATCCAGTAGAACTTCGCGGAAGAGTTTTGTCAGCACAACGGCGTGGTAACGGAGATGATGAAGCTACCGGCGCAGGGCTTCGCCTTAGCACTGCAACGATATGACCAAGGTGTGTTTCTATGGAGTGGGGCACATCACACGGTTGGGAGAGATCAACTTGATCAACTTGTGTGTTTAGAGGTGCCCCCTGCCCCCGTATATAAATGAGCAAGGGGGGGAAGGTCGGCCGGCCCCTATGGCGCGCCCTAGGAGGGCCACTCCTACTAGGAATAGGATTCCAATCCTATTCCTAGTAGGAGTCCACCAAGAGGGAGAGGGGGAGGAAGGAGAGGGAGAGGGGGAGGGAAAGAGGGGCCGCGCCCCCCTCCCCTAGTCCAATTCGGACTCCCCTTGGGAGGGGGCGCGCCACCTCCTGGGCTGCAGCCCTCTCTCTCCCCTAAAGCCCACTAGGGCCCAATACTTCCCCGAGGGGTTCCGGTAACCCCCCCCCGGCACTCCGGTTTAATCCGAAACTTTTCCGGAACACTTCCGGTGTCCGAATATAGTCGATCTTTACGTCTCGAACATTCCGAGACTCCTCGTCATGTCCATGATCTCATCTGGGACTCTGAACTTCCTTCGGTACATCAAAACTAATAAACTCATAATATCGATCGTCATCAAACGTTAAGCGTGCGGACCCTACGGGTTCGAGAACTATGTAGACATGACCGAGATTCATCTCCGGTCAATAACCAATAGCGGAACCTGGATGCTCATAATGGCTCCTACATATTCTACAAGATCTTTATCGGTTAAACCGCATAACAACATACGTTGTTCCCTTTGTCATCGGTATGTTACTTGCCCGAGATTTGATCGTCGGTATCTCAATACCTAGTTCAATCTTGTTACCGGCAAGTCTCTTTACTTGTTTCGTAATACATCATCTCGTGACTAACTCATTAGTAAATTGCTTGCAAGGCTTATTATGATGTGCCTTACTGAGAGGGCCCAGAGATACCTCTCCGACACTCGGAGTGACAAATCCTATTCTTGATCTATGCCAACACCACGAACACTTTCGAGACACCTGTAGAACATCTTTATAATCACCCAGTTACTTTGTGACGTTTGATAGCATAGAAGGTGTTCCTCCGGTATTCAGGAGTTGCATAATATCATAGTCATAGGAACATGTATAAGTCCTGAAGAAAGCAATAGCAGTAAAACTAAACGATCATAGTGCTAAGCTAACGGATGGGTCTTGTCCATCACATCATTCTCCTAATGATGTGATCCCGTTGATCAAATGACAACTCATGTCTATGGCTAGGAAACATAACCATCTTTGATCAATGAGCTAGTCTAGTAGAGGCGTACTAGGGGCACTCTGTTTTGTCTATGTATTCACACATGTACTAAGTTTCCAGTTAATACAATTCTAGAATGAATAAAACACATTTATCATGATATAAGGAAATATAAATAACATCTTTATTATTGCCTCTAGGGAATATTTCCTTCCGTCTCCCACTTGAACTAGAGTCAATAATCTAGATTATAAAGTAACGATTCTATAACCCATGGAGTCTTGGTGCTGATCATGTTTTTCTTGTGGAAGAGGCTTAGTCAACGGGTCTGCGACATTCAGATCCATATGTATCTTGCAAATTTCTATGTCCCCCTCCTTGACTTGATTGCGTATGGAATTGAAGCGTCTTTTGATGTGCTTTGTTCTCTTGTGAAACATGGATTCCTTCGCCAAGGCTATTGCTCCAATGTTGTCACAAAAGATTTTCATTAGACCCGATGCACTAGGTATCATACCTAGATAGGATATGAACTCCTTCATTTGCTGCTTCCGAAGCAGCTATGTATTCCGCTTCACACGTAGATCCCACCACGACGCTCTGCTTGGAACTGCACCAACTGACAGCACCACCGTTTAATAAAAATACATATCCGGTTTGTGACTTAGAGTCATCCGGATCAGTGTCAAAGCTTGAATCGACGTAACCGTTTACGACGAGCTCTTTGTGACCTCCATACCTGAGAAACATATCCTTTGTCCTTTTCAGGTACTTCAGGATGTTCTTGACCGCTGTCCAGTGATCCACTCCTGGATTACTTTGGTACCTCCCTGCTAAAATTATAGCAAGGCACACATCAGGTCTGGTACACAGCATTGCATACATGATAGATCCTATGGCTGAGGCATAGGGAATGACTTTCATTTTCTCTCTATCTTCTGCAGTGGTCGGGCATTGAGTCTTACTCAACTTCACACCTTGCAACACAGGCAAGAACCCTTTCTTTGATTGATCCATTTTGAACTTCTTCAAAACTTTATCAAGGTATGTGCTTTGTGAAAGTCCAATTAAGCGTCTTGATCTATCTCTATAGATCTTAATGCCTAATATGTAAGCAGCTTCACCGAGGTCTTTCATTGAAAAATTCTTATTCAAGTATGCTTTTATGCTATCCAGAAATTCTATATCATTTCCAATCAACAATATGTCATCCACATATAATATCAGAAATGCTACAGAGCTCCCACTCACTTTCTTGTAAATACAGGCTTCTCCAAAAGTCTGTATAAAACCATATGCTTTGATCACCCCATCAAAGCGCATATTCCAACTCTGAGATGCTTGCACCAGTCCATAGATGGATCGCTGAAGCTTGCACACTTTGTTAGCACCTTTAGGATCGACAAAACCTTCTGGTTGCATCATATACAACTCTTCTTTGAGATATCCATTCAGGAATGCAGTTTTGGCATCCATTTGCCAGATTTCATAATCATAAAATGCGGCAATTGCTAACATGATTCGGACAGACTTTAGCATCGCTACGGGTGAGAAAGTCTCATCGTAGTCAACTCCTTGAACTTGTCGAAAACCTTTCGCAACAAGTCGATGTCGGTGTACAAAAAGAGGGGCACACTTTTTGTACCCCTATAAATGTGCACGGGCAGTCTGAGCCACGAGCACCACCACACCAATCACAGCAGGGGAGGTGAGCCAAAAACAAGACCACAAAGAGCAAAGGGACTAAGCGGCTTCCCCCCGGCAAGATCCTTGCCAGGAGCCGGATTCAGCAGCCCTGGCAAGATCCTTGCCGGGGCCGGCTCTGGCAACCCCGGCAAGACCCTTGCCGCGGCAGCTCGCCCCACGCCTACGGAGCGGATCACCCTTGAGTCCACTGCCCCCATGGGGAAAGGTTTCGGGAGATATCCCCGCGGTGGCATGCAGATCTTTGTGAAGACATTCAAGGACAGATACACACACTAAGGGGACGATGACCCTTGGCGGAATCCCAGCCAGGGAGGACCACAAGGCCTCCGGCAAGCACCTTGCCGGGGATGACAGCAGACACCGCGGCAAGACCCTTGCCGGGGCCCCGGCAAGGCCCTTGCCGAGGGCGCCCGCAGGGCCACCGTCAGGCCCGCACCAACTGAGTTTCCACCGCCCATGCAGCTGCCGACCTAACCAGCTGGGCAGGCTACTCCATGGCAACATGTAGATCTTCGTGGAGACCCGCCGTTGCGCCACCTCAGCTGCCTGCCTGCCTACATGGCGCCTCAGGCACCGCTGGCCAGGGCGCGTGTCAACACAAGGAGGAGTGGCGACGGACAAGACGGACATCTTCCCTCATCCCCGATAAAGTGAGGACACCTAAGCTAAGTGCATTAAATGCGCCTTGTCCTGTAATGCGAGGGATAACCTCGCATCACTGTACCCTTTCTACCTCCTGTGTGCCACTGTGGCAACCCCTTTTTCCTATAAAAGGAGGCCCAAGGCGACGAGGATAAGGATTCGGATTTTTAGAACTCTTCACGACTCTTTTGGAGCTCCTCACTAGCTGAAGAACACAAACATATAATCCACCAAAGCAGGAGTAGGGTTTTACGCACCTTTGCGGCCCGAACCTGGGTAAAGGAACCGTGTGCTAACTGTTAGATCCGCTCTTCTCTCAACCCCGCGCCCCGCAACTGTAGTAAGGATTTTTGTGATCCCATAGGTGTCGATCCAAATACCCTGACATCTTTGGCGTGCCAGGTAGGGGGCGCAATTGTGAGAATCGGCTTTAGCAGTTAGTTCGGCGCTCCTTCATCATCATGGCGCCCAAGAAGAAGACGACAATGGCGGTTGGCCAGTCGGAAGCTGGACAGCCTGTCCCGACGCGGGCCAGCAGCGGACCGGTCGCGGAAAGGACCCGGGGCTCTGCTCGCGAACACCAACGCCGTCCTAGCAGCCGGAGTCTGGGAGGTGGCGATGTTTGTGCGCCTGGTAAAAGGCCGCACACCGCCAGTTCCAAAGATGGAGCCAGGCCCTCCGCGTGTGGCGCGGGGCCTTCCAAGGTCGCTGCCGCATCACCCGGAAGCGACGCAAGGGTCTCCAGAACTCCCACGCCGGTGCCAACAGTGCACTCCTCTCAAGCAGCGCGTGACGAACGGCGTCGTCACCCCGAAGATCCCGGGCGTCGCCATGGGAAGAGCCCCGAGCGCCACTCCCGGGACGTAGAAGACCTGCCCGCCCGCCGGGGCACTGGTGGAGACGGTATGCGACCACGGGATCGTGATGGGGCTCCTCCCGACACGGTCAGGGGTCGAAGCGCGTCGCGGTCCGTACATGCTTCACTACCGATGACCCCAACCGAGGCCCTGGCGCGCGCGCAGTTGCTCCTCGACTTTCCCCCCGTTATGGGGAAACTCGACGAATGGAGAGCCACCATCTGAAGCCTTGTCGCTGCCACCAACAAGGATGAACCAAACCCAGTAGAGCCCCGGGATGACGCTCCGATGGACTCCCATGCACCGGCGGCGGGAGGGCCGGGAGCGCCGTGGCTACGGTGCATTCACCTCCTCCACGCCCGGTGCCGCGTGCGTCGACTCGTCGGGACGTCGCGGGCGACGCCATCTCCATAGCGTCGTCCGACCCGCGGACCCACGGCGACCAGCATCAAGTTCTTCAGGAGCGAGCTCATGAAGACGCTCGAACCACCATCGAGCGCCGGCGCGGAGCACGCCACCAGTCAGACAGGCGAGCAGGGCCTGCTGTGGACCGCCTAGCACCGGAGAGCCCTGGAGGTCTACCTTACGAGGTAGGCTGTCTGGCTTTTACCCGTGAGCTACGACAGTTCCAGTGGCCCTCTCACCGCACCTTCAAGCCTGACGTTGGCGAGAAGTACAACGGCAAGACCCACCCGTCGGAGTTCCTCAGCATCTACACCATCGCGATGCAAGCTGCTGGGGCCCGCGACGATAAGGTGCTTGCGAATTACTTTCCGTTGGCTCTTAAACCTGACGCCATGTCGTGGTTGATGCACTTGCTAGTAGACTCCATTTCCTCCTGGTCCGACTTGTGCCATGAGTTTGTTGGCGCCTTTACCGGAGGTCACCAGGCCCATGGCCAAGCGAGTGACCTGCACGTCATACCCCAGAAGGAAGGCGAGAGTCTGCGCAAGTACATACAGAGGTTCAGCCGGGTACAGTACAATATCCTCGATGTTCACCCTGTCGCCATCATTAGCGCGTTCCATCAGAACGTGCGTAATCGCAAGATGCATGAAGAGCTGGCGATGACCAAGGTGAAAGATGTGGCAGAGCTCTATGTACTTGCTGACAGATGTGCCTGGGCTGAAGAGGGAAGGAAGTACCCCGGTGAAGATGCCGACGCGGAAATCGACTCTTCAGACGACGATACTACCACCCCGGCGAAGAAGGGCCGGAACCGTAACAGGAAGCGCAAGGGTAAAGCCGTGCTTGCCGTCGAGGGATCTGATGACACCGGCTCTGCCAAGAAAACCAAGGCGGGTGACCCTGGCAAGGAAATTGCCGGGTGTGTCACCTGCCGGGCCTTGGCGGCTGCCGAGAAGCCAGGAAACTCCGGAAAATGGTACTGCAAGATCCATCGCACCAAGGGCCATGATCTCCAGGACTGCCGACAGGTTGAGCTCCTTGCTGAGAAGCAGAGGGCTGAATATGAGAGGCGGGACAAGGAGAAGGGCCAGGATGGGGCTGAAGGATCCGACAAGAAGCATGACGGCCAAGCGGGCCATCGCATCAAGGATAAACAGGAGGAGAGGCCCGCCCGGGGCCGTGACAGAAGGCCCGAAGACGACGATCACAAGGAGGACGACGAGTCTGGCGACCAAGAATTTCAGAAAGCTACGGTGGCCATGTGCGTCGACGGCGGCGCCTCGCTGCATACTTCTCACCGCCAACTTAAACAGTGGGCGCGTGAGATTACAGCGGCGGAGCCATCGTCCGGCGCCCAAAAGCCACTGAAGTGGTCCGACACACCTATCATCTTTGACACTGAGGATCACCCTGATCGCACTACTGCTGTCGGGTGCTTACCATTATTGGTTTCACCAACAATACGCAACCTCAAGGTGACAAAGATGCTAGTTGATGGCGGGGCCGGTCTGAACCTACTCTCGCCCACCGTGATTGAGAAGCTGCAAGTTCCTGATGGAGACCTCAAAGAGACGGGCACGTTTCAGGGGGTCAACCCAGGGAGAAGCCAACCAAAGGGGAAGGTCATGCTACCTGTGACTTTTGGAAGTGATTTGAACTATAGGACGGAGAGGATTGTGTTTGATGTTGCCAAGATCCCCTTGCCCTACAATGGGATCCTTGGCCGCCCAGCGCTGGCAAAGTTCAAGGCAGCGTCACACTACGCCTACAACACCCTGAAGATGCCAGGCCCTATGACGATCATCACCATCCCCTCAGATAAGAAGGATGCACTGATCTGCGCTGACCAACTGTACCAGCAAGTGGTTGCAGCAGCTGCCGCTATGAGGGCACTTGCTCCTGCCACTAGAGCCCTGGGAGGGAAGAAGAAGAAGACCGGCGAGACCTCGGGCACCCACTCCGGCAAGCGCACCTCTTCGGAGTGCTGTGCTCCCGTCGAGGACGTGCCAGAGAGCTCCACCGGAAAGAAGAAGACCGGTGAGACCTCAGACACCCACTCCGACAAGCGCACCTCTTCGGAGTGTCGCGCTCCCGTTGAGGACGTGCCAGAGAAATCCACCGGCAGAAACAAGAAGTCCCGGGCCACGCCGCCGGCAACCAAGAGGGTTTCCGTCAAGGAGGACGGCACAAGAGGGGCTTTCACCATAAGCTCCTCCCTTGACGACAAATAGGAAGACGCGCTCGTCACCTTCCTGCGGGCGAATGTCGACGTGTTTGCATGGCAAGCATCCGACATCCCCGGCGTTCCCAGGGAGGTGATTGAGCACCACCTTGCTGTCTATCCTCATGCGCGGCCCGTCAAGCAGAAGGTCAGGAAGCAAGCTTTGGAACAGCAAGAGTTCATCACAGAGGAGATCCGGAAATTGGAAGCTGCGGGTTTGGTAAGAGGAGTGCTCCATCCAACGTGGTTGGCCAATCCAGTGGTAGTGCACAAGGCAAATGGAAAGTGGAGGCTGTGTATTGATTACACAGATATCAATAAAGCTTGTCCCAAGGACCCCTTCCCGTTGCCGCGCATCGACCAAATTGTTGACTCCACGGCCGGGTGTGACCTGCTGTCATTCCTCAATGCCTACTCCAGCTACCACCAGATCTTCATGGCAAGAGAAGACGAAGAGAAGACATCATTCATCACCCCATGTGGTACGTACTGTTTCATACGAATGCCTTTCGGGTTGAAGAGTGTTGGCTCGACGTTTGCAAGGGTAGTCCAGATTGGTTTTGAACCCCAGTTCCGTAGAAATATGGAGGCTTATATGGATGATATAGTGGTCAAAACCAAGAATAGGGCAACCCTTATACCGGATTTACAAGAAACATTTGTCAACCTACGCAAGATCAACCTCAAGCTGAACCCTGAGAAGTGCGTCTTCGGCGTCCCGTCCGGCAAGCTCCTCGGGTTCTTTGTGTCGCAGCGTGGGATAGAAGCCAATCCGGACAAGATCAAATCTATTGAGCAGATTGAAGCACCCAAACGGGTCAAGGACGTGCGTCGGCTTGCTGGCTGCGTTGCCGCCATGAGCAGATTCATTTCCAAGTCTGCCGAGCGCACCCTCCCCTTCTTCAAGATTTTGAAAAAGGCAGGGCCGATGGAGTGGACGGCAGAAGCTGAAGCAGTGTTACAAGATCTGAAGAGGTATCTTTCCTCCACGCCAATACTAGTTGCGCCTAGGCCACAAGAACCGTTGTTGCTATACTTAGCGGCGACGAACCAGGTGGTCAGCGCCGCACTAGTGGTGCAGAGAGAAATTGGTGACGGGGTCATAACAGCGACAGAGCCTGGTGCCGCTGGCGCAGAGACGACACGGCCAGTTGAAGTGCAGCCTAGGAAGAAAATGATGCAGCACCCGGTCTACTTTGTTAGCTCCCTCTTGCAGGGGGCTAGGTCAAGGTACTCCGGTGTGCAGAAATTGCTCTTCGGCCTTCTCATGGCCTCGAGGAAGCTGCGTCACTACTTCCAGGCGCACGAGATCACTATCGTCACTCGCCTCCCTCTACAACGGATATTGCACAATCCAGATGCAACGGGAAGGATTGTGGAGTGGGCACTGGAGCTGTCCAGCTTTGGCCTCAAGTTTAAAAGTACCTCGATGATTCAGAGCCGAGTCCTGGCAGAGTTCATCGCAGAATGGACCGCAACGCCTGATGAAGAAATCCAGGAAAGTGCTCTCCCCAGCAAAGAGGCGAGTTGCAACTGGATCATGTACTTTGATGGAGCTTTCTCCTTGCAGGGCGCCGGGGCTGGCGTACTGCTGGTCGCGCCCACTGGAGAGCACCTCAAGTACGTGGTCCAGATGCACTTTCCCAGGGAGGTATTGTAACACTCCAAATTTTTTGGCTTGGTTTTTCTTCCAAACTTTTGGTCTTTTGGAAGGGGGATGTTTGATCTTCTCTTGAAAACCTTCTAAAATCTCTTCTACCCAAAGTTTGTGTGTTATTCTCAAGCTTGATTTTTGGTCTTGAAGGTTTCTTCTTGTGTTAGATCAACACAAGTTGTTTTTCTTAGGGGTTTGTTTTGATTCTATTCCCTTCTTGTTTTAACCATCATAGGTTTAACCTTGGGCTTATCTTCCTCTCCAACTTTCATCTTGCCATAACACCCAAGAGAAATATTTCTCTCCAAGACCTCCTCTTCACCTTAGGACAAGTCTCACATTAATTCCAGTGAGTTTCAACCTTATTGGAATTTTTCCTCTATTTATTTTACTCCAAAAACAATTTTTGTCCATTAAAGTGAACCTTGGTGATTTACAAAGGAACCACCATGTCCACCTTGTTATTTGATTCCAAACTAACTTCCCTGGATAGTCCTTAGTACCTACAACCTAGATCCATCTTGTTTCACTGGTCCACAGTTCAAAATTTTCAAATTTCACCGGCTGCAAGTTTGGACCAGATTTGCAAATTTTGATGAAATTCATATTTTTCTTCTTCCAAAATTTTTGTGAAAAATTCAGGCAGCCTCTAGATGCATCAAGAGGCCACTCCACCAAATATCAGCCCCAGAAACATTTTCCACATGCCAGAATCATTCCATCATACACCTGGCGTGCATTGTTTCTGTCAGTTTCAGAAAATGCTAACTGAACTTTGCAGGCGACAATGCAGTTCGTCAGTTTCGTCAGTCAGCATCGTCAATCTTGCCAGTGCTCGTCTTGGATCGATGCTCACTGCACCTCCTTCTTATCCAGAGCGCCGCACGCTTGCTTGGCTACTTCTTGGCATCGGTGGCGCCCTGGCCCACCCACGCCGGCGTCTTCCGCGGCGGCGGAACCCCCCGTGGCGGCCGACAGGAGGCATCCTGCGGCACAACGCCGTTTGGCACCGCCCAAGCCACCCGAGAGCTCCGCGTGGCCTTCTCCACCGCTAGCGCACGTCTGCAGCACCGTCGCCGTGGCCTGGCGCGCACAGGGCGCGCTCTCTGCCGCCGAAGTACCGCACGGCCGTTCCATCAAGGGCAGACCGTAATCGCCCTCCCCTACTGAGTTAGGCACTGGAATGGAACCAGTACATCTCCTAGTCGATGCTCAAGCCCCTAAACCCACCGTCCAGCCACTGCGCCGCCGTAATCGCTCGCCGGACTTATCCCGTTCACGGCAACCGCCTCGGGCCGGCTATTTATAGTGCCCCCGAGCTCACTCTCGAGCCCGCACACCTCCACCATCTCCCTAGACCACGCCTAGCCTCTGGAAGAGCCTCGAGGGGCCCTTCTTCCTCAACTCCGGCCAACTCCGTCCGCCTCGGGCTCCAGCAACATTCTCTCGGGTGAGAACTCCTCCGCCGTCCTGGGCTCGAGAGTAACCTGCTGGCACCTACCTAAGCCTAACCCCCACTCCAATTTGACCCCAGGAGCTCTCTCCGACGAGGCCCACGACCACCCGAGCCGCCGTCCGCAGGAGACAAGGTCGCCGTCGACGTGGGGCTCGCCGACGCTCAACTCCACCACCCACCAACACGGAAGAACACCAGGAAGCTGTACGTACCACTCCCTTCCACCACCTCGCCGTGGATCAACGCCGGCGACCACCGCAGCTTCTGGTGCCGGCGTGGCTGTGTTTCAGCGTTTAAACCCGACGAGTGGGACCCCCTCGTCAGCCTCTCGTTTCCCTCCGAAACGTTTTTCTGGAAAGCGCCTTCGGGCAAAGTACGTCTTCGTATTCAGTTGGCGTACTGCTTACCGGTTCGCTTTTCTGTTTTCCATTCTAGCCCTTGGAAACTTTCTGTTTCATTGCAGATGAGTCCCTGGACAGAAACTCTAATATCTTTTTAACTATAGATGATTTTTAGTTGATTCTTTTTCTGTCCTCTTTAATTTTCTGTCTAGTTTTTTTGTCATATTTACGTGAAAATATTTGGAGCAACTTTCTTCGCACGCGCGGTATTTATGTTAGTGTCCGTTTTGTTTGAATACGTAGATACCGAAGGACGTGACGGAGCCGCGAACCTCAATGAGTTAGACTCCGACTACTCCGAACCAGGCAAGCATGTTTGAACCTTTGATATGATGAGTGCGTTGCATGTTTGCTCGAGTAGTTCTTTTCATAAGCATGGTCATATAAGCATTTGTGGATGATTATATTTCATGCAAGAAAGCTTCGAGTGAGCCCCGAATGATAATGGTTGAACCACCTCGATCATGTGGTGACATGATGGGTGGTGTACTTGCGTTGTTGGAACATGCCAGTATATGGTTAACTTAGTATCAACATGGATCAAGTCATGATCCCGTTCATCTCCTTTATGGTACGGTCATATGCCGTCTGTTAAGATTACGGTCTAGTCAGTTGCAAACCACTTTCCATGTACACACCAAGTAGAGGGGCCGAGATGAGGGTTACATGGCCCTGGATTAAAGCCCGTCATCCGGTCAAGGGGCATGGGTGTTTCCGGTTGGGACCGAGAGGGGGGCACCCCTTAGAGCGCGCATATATAAATTTGATCCCATGCTATTCGAGGTTGTAGCCTCCCCGTCTTAAAGTTTTTCGTGAATGTTGTCACGGGTGATTCCGGACAGCAGGATGTGAAATGGGTGTGTATTGGTCAGTTGGGTTTCTGCTAAAACACCATAGACGGAACTAGTCCCTATGGCTAGTAGAATCCGTTGGCTATGATTTATTAGTACAAGCTCTGCAGAGTCAAATCTTTTGAGTAGCCATGTTTATGGCCTAGAGTCAATCTTCGTGTCAACCCCGGTGACCGTCTATAGTAAATTCTTGGTAGTAACTAGAATGGTGATTTTTGTCAAGTTCATTTGGTAGATGAACTAACCAATTTACCCCGGTACTGATTTGCTTCCTGAAGTATTCCACCGTTATACTATTGTTCATTATAAGCCCTTTACGTGATGTCGCTCAGACGTCCGACTATGGCATTCCTGTTATTTATTTTCTTTATAAGCCCTTTACGTGATGTCGCTCAGACGTCCGACTGTGGCATTCCTGTTATTTATGTTCTTTATAAGCCCTTTACGTGATGTCGCTCAGACGTCCGACTGTGGCATTCCTGTTATTTATTTTCTTTATAAGCCCTTTATGTGATGTCGCTCAGACGTCCGACTGTGGCATTCCGGTTATTTATCTTCTTTATAAGCCCTTTATGTGAT
>LR738711.1:140456515-140473274 GCA_902687465.1 Secale cereale
TCAGACGTCCGACTGTGGCATTCCTGTTATTTATTTTCTTTATAAGCCCTTTATGTGATGTCGCTCAGACGTCCGACTGTGGCATTCCTGTTATTTATTTTCTTTATAAGCCCTTTATGTGATGTCGCTCAGACGTCCGACTGTGGCATGTTTTTTATTCAGATTGTCTCACGAGGCGTCTCCCAGACACTCGTTCGGTTTTCTTTTATTTACCTTATGGATTTTGGGAGGATTACCGCCCGACTTCTATTCTTACTTGCAGTACAGAAATTATATTGTCCGGTTGCATTTTGCTAGAATGCTCATATGCATCATGTTTGCATTTATTATATCTTATGTCCGAACTGTCTTGCGAGTACATTCAAAGTACTCACCTGACTTGTTGATTTGACCAGATGTGGACGAAGGCGATCTCATGGATGAAGAGTTTAATAGCTAGTCCGACGTCTAGTGGAGTCCCAGTCAGTCTCTTGCGATCCTGGAGTTGAGCACTGTTATATAACCGCTTCCGCCAACCACCAAATAAATTCATCGGGTCTCACTCCGACACTCGATGAACTGTATGATAATGGAGTCACGCCACCCGCTACACTGTGACATATCCACCACCTTTTTATTACGAGTTAGTAGTATGCCACCCTACCATTGTGTCATATCCGCCTTTATGTACTATATTGGCGCACTTGTAATAAATTGTTGAGGAACCTCAGCTCAACCTTGTATAATATTCGGTATTCTGGAATTCTGTATCAAGGAATTGTCTATCAGCAAGAAGTATTCTTCCTTGCTGGTTCAATAAAAAGGTCGGTCTTTCGGTAATTATTTTACTGAAAAACCGGTCCTGACAACCTTGGTATCAGAGCCAGGCTGACTGTAGGAAGCCACTAGGTGCGATCGTTAATCGGTTATTAGCTTAATAATTGCTATTCAGCATTGTTGCATCTGTAGCCATTTTCTGTTAGTCATCATAAATTTATGATTTGACTATTCGGAATTTTTGTCTACTTTTGTAGATGGCCAGCGGCGACTGCGATGCACAAGTGTTCGCCAATATTCCTGAGGAGTTTGTCAAGCTCCTCTTCGCCATCAGCAAGGTCGCGGTCGGGCCATCAACCCGTCCAGAGTTTACACTCTACCGTCACAAGCTCAACGACAACGTGTCAATGCACCAGGCCGTGGTGCACTTCAAGGGGGGCGTTCTGATGCGCGCCGCCTCCGATTTGTGGGTAGGGCCATGCCTACGGAGAGGCATGCCATGCAAATGGCTGCCCGTGAGGCGATAGCTCGTCTCTGGGACATTCTTCCTTCAATGAAGACTCGTCGCTACCGTTACCTCCCATGCCACTTGCCCTACACGTGCCACTATGCGTTTGCATGCGCAAATGGGGAACGTGATGAAGCCATCGAATCGATGGTTGAGTACCTCAAGGCACTTGAGGCAGCCTTTGATAATCTTGTGGACGACTTGGTGGCTGCTCGTATGGACTTGGTCCAGAGTGGCTCCGCCAACAGGAGGGAGCTACTCCATACTGTGCCACCACTGACTTTTGTCTCGTCCTCCGCATCTTATGCACCTTCCATCTTAGCCACCGCTCGCCGTCTGCCTACCACTGAGGAGTTTGTACAGGTCATTGCTCCTACCTCAGTGAGAGCTGCACCACCTGCCGCACCCGCATCAATGCCTCGTACCCATACTCCATGCCTGGAGCCTATTAGTGAGGAGGAAGTTGAGTCTCCATCACCACTGGGCCTTACCCTCGGCAGGCCGAGGGAAATCTTCAACATCTCCGACTAGTGCATCTATCCGCGATGCGTTATGCTCGCTTGTATGATATGTGTGATATGTAAAATAGGTTGATGGGAAGTAGTCTGTTTGCGCATCATGTAGGAACTTGGAGAAGTGCACTAGCATAAATAACACGTCAGGAGTGTGTACGCGCATCCTGAGTGGCGTATGTATAATTACGACTCGCGTGTAAGATATGTACTAAGCGGTTCTTCTCCGTGCACAATCAAGCTTTTATTTTAAATTTCTTTGGAGCTCGTGTTTTTGCTGCTTTTGCAAATCTTGGTGTATTTTTGCTGCCCAGTTCTTCTCATGTTTTCGGCAATAATACCCCAGAGTAAGAAATGACTCGTCCCTGGACGCGTTCCATGCCAAGTCCGCCAGAGGAAAATTATGGCCCGCAGTCAGGTAACAATTTCACACAGGGGCAGTCAAGTCAGCAGAGCAGCGAAATAGCATTTTCTCAAGTATGCCATCTTTACGAGCAAAGTCAGCAACGGCATTAGGAAATGATGAACCATGTCATTAACATGGGAAATCACCGTGAGCCATACCAGCAGCATTCGAAATTATCTGAATTTTAGAAGACACGCCCGCCAACATTTTCTCACACAGATAGACCTCTTGAGGCCGATGATTGGCTTCGAGACATTGAAAGAAAATTAATTGTGGCACAATGCTCAGACCGTGAAAATGTACTTTACGCACCACATTATCTTACTGGAGCAGCCGCGTCATGGTGGGGGAATTTTCTGCATATGCACCCCAACATAAATGATATCACCTGGGAAGAGTTCAAAGAAGGCTTTCATGGGGCGCACATCCCTAAGAGCATTATGAAGATCAAGAAAAGAGAGTTTGATGACCTCAAGCAAAGAGGCATGACAGTAACTGAGTACAACAACCAGTTTACTCAATTATCCCGTTATGCCAACGAAGAGCGTATGACTGAAAATAAGAAGATGGAAAAAATTCCTGGACGGTCTGGCACCAGCACTTAAATGCCAATTAGTCGTACACACTTTTCCAGATTTCAAGACACTGGTGGACAAGGCTATTACGTTGGAAAATGAACGTTGCAGTCTGGAAGACATTCGCAAGGTAAAAAGGGATCAGACCAACCACCCTCGCAACAACATGAATAAGGTAAATTTCCAGAAAAATGGGGCGAACAAATCCATGACAAATGAAACACGTCCAAGCAAGAATTTTCATGCAAGGGACAAGGATTTCACCTATCGCCCAGGTGTTACTTGCTACGCTTTTGGAGAAGAAAGACACTATGCTAAACAGTGCCCAAAGCCAAGAAACTCAGCACCAAAGCCAAACAGCAACGGAAACAATTCCGCGCCCAAGCGTAACAACTTCAACCCCAATAACAACCACAAGAAAGGCCACCTGAACCATGTGACCAAGGAGCAAGCACAGGATGCCCCGGATATCGTACTCGGTGCGTTCCCTGTCAACAAAATACCTGCCACAGTTTTGTTTGATTCTGGAGCTTATCATTTGTTCATTTCGAAGAGTTTTGCTTTACAACATGGTTTTTCGATGCTTCCCTTGGGAAAGTCAATGACCATCAAGTCCCCTGGAAGTAAGCAGATCATTCAGAATTACTGCCAAGGTTTAACCATTGAAATTGAAGGGTTAAAGTTTCACGCAAACCTCATCGTGTTGGAAAACAAGGGACTGGATGTTATCCTGGGTATGGACTGGCTAACCACCAACAAAGGATTTATCGACTGCTTCAACCGGACTGTGATTCTTACTCATCATCACGGAAACACAATAAAAGTCGCAGCTCAAGAAAGACCAGTGTCGCGGCAACCAAAATTAAACAAGGTAGACACTTCTAAGTTAAGCAAAGTTCCAGTAGTATGTGAATTTCAGGACGTATTTCCCGAAGAACTACCAGGCATGCCACCAGGCAGAGAAATAGAATTTATTATCGAACTAGCGCCTGGAACCTCCCCCATATACAAGAAACCATACAGAATGGCGCCATCCGAGTTGGTTGAACTAAAGAAACAAATAAAGGAATTGCTGGACAAAGAATTTATACGGGCCAGCTCCTCACCTTGGGGTTTGCCGGTATTATTTGCCAAAAAGAAGGATGGGACTATGAGATTGTGTATAGACTACCGAGCGCTCAACATGGTCACTATCAAGAACAAATATCCGATGCCACGGATAAATGATTTATTTGACCAGCTCGCGCAAGCCAAGGTTTTCTCAAAAGTTGATTTAAGGTCAGGTTATCATCAATTAAAAGTACGGACAGAAGATATCCCGAAAACAGCATTCACCTCCAGATACGGACTATATGAATTTACAGTAATGCCGTTTGGACTGACCAATGCCCCCGCATATTTCGTCCACCTCATGAACAAAGTGTTTATGAAATTCATGGACAAATTTGTGGTAGTATTTATTGATGATATCTTGGTATATTCAAAGACACCAGAAGATCATGCTGAACACCTCCATATTGTACTGGGAGAATTAAGGAAACATCAACTCTACGCCAAATTCAGCAAATGTGAATTTTGGTTAAGGCAAGTTGGTTTTCTAGGACACGTATTGACACAAGAGGGAGTTGCTGTGGACCCGGAAAAACTCAAGGCTGTACTTGGTTAGAAGTCACCGGCCAATGTAACGGATATACGAAGTTTCCTCGGAATGGATGGATATTACCGGAGGTTTATTGAAGGATTTTCCACCATAGCCAAACCAATGACACAGTTACTCAAGAAGGATAAGAAATTCGTATGGACCGAAGCATGTGAGAAAAGCTTCCAGGAACTCAAAAAGAAATTAACAACAGCCCTAGTATTGGTTGTGCCACACATACACAAGAGTTTTGAAGTATATTGTGACGCATCCCGGAAAGGCCTCGGATGCGTACTAATGCAAGAAGGAAAAGTAGTCGCCTACGCTTCCAGGCAACTACGGAAACATGAAGAAAATTATCCTACTCACGATTTGGAATTGGCAGCAGTCATTCATGCACTCAAGGAGTGGAGGCACTTTTTACTTGGGAATCGTTGTGAAATATATACGGACCATAAGAGCCTCAAATATATTTTCACGCAACCAGAACTCAATTTACGACAACGACGCTGGTTGGAGCTGGTAAAAGATTATGACGTTGGCATCCACTATCACCCAGGAAAGGCAAACGTGGTAGCAGATGCTCTCAGCCGTAACCCCAGCCCGAACAACGGCAACCTACAGAACCTGAGACCCGAATTTCAGCAAGAATTCGCCAAGCTCAACTTAATGATGGTCACTGAAGGCAAAGTGTCAAATATGGAAATACGGCCTACACTAATAGAACAAATAAAGAAGGCGCAGCATGGACACCCCAACATTGAAGGAATAAAAAGAAAAGTAAGTCAGGGCAAGGCCTCAGAATTTACCATAGATTGTGAGGGAATATTATGGTTCGGAGACAGGCTTTGTGTACCAAATAGCGAAGACCTTAAACAGCAAATTCTAGCAGAGAGCCACACCGCTCCGCTCTCAATTCACCCTGGAGGGACTAAAATGTTCAAGGACATCCAGGAAAGATTTTGGTGGCACGGTATGAAGAGAGATATAGCCACATACATTGCATGATGCGATTCATGTCAGCGCATCAAAGCCGAGCACAAAAAACCCGCAGGACTATTACAGCCAAACAAGATACCTGAGTGGAAATGGGACGATATTGGGATGGATTTTGTTGTTGGACGGCCACGGTCACAGCACGGAAATGATGCCATATGGGTCATCACAGATAGACTGACCAAGGTGGCACACTTCATTCCAGTCAAGATAACCCACACCACCCAAAAGCTTGCCAAGCTTTACCTCGCCCGTATAGTATGCCTACATGGAGTTCCAAAGACTATAATATCCGACAGAGGCACTCAGTTCGTCCCCAAATTTTGGGATCAGTTGCAGCAAGCCCTCGAAACGCAACTAATGTTCAGTACAGCTTATCACCCCCAGACTGGAGGGCAAACGGAACGAGTAAATCAAATACTCGAAGACATGCTAAGGGCATGTGTCCTCACCTATGGGACCAGTTGGGAGGCAAGCTTACCATATGCCGAGTTTGCATACAACAATAGTTACCAAGCCAGCCTGCAAATGGCACCTTTCGAAGCCTTATACGAACGAAGATGCCGTACTCCATTAAACTGGTCAGAAACCGGGGACAGTCGTATCTTCGACCCAGACATGTTAAAAGAAGCTAAGGAAAACGTTAAAATAATACGGGATCGACTCAAGACAGCCCAAAGCCGACAGAAGAGCTACTATGATCAAAAGCATCGGGAAGTAAGTTTTGAACCCGGTGAGGACGTGTACCTACATGTATCTCCTATGAGGGGACTACAGAGATTCAAGGTCAAAGGGAAACTAGCACCACGATTTATCGGACCCTTTCGTATAGTTGCACGAAGAGGCATAGTGGCCTACCAGTTGGACCTTCCCAAGGAACTGCCAGACGTCCACGACGTGTTCCATGTTTCGCAACTACGGAAGTGTGTAAGCAACCCAGAGAAGCATGTGTCACATGAAAATCTTGATGTGCAACCAGATCTCACCTACCGGGAACACCCAATAAAAATATTGGAGGAGTCTGAAAGGAGAACCCGTCAGAAGACTATTAAATTTCTCAAGGTTCAGTGGAGTAATCACACAGAGGAAGAGGCAACGTGGGAAAGGGAAGATTTCCTTTGGACAGAACACCCACACCTATTTGAGGATCAGCTGAAATCTCGGGAACGAGATTTTTCCTAAGGGGGTAGGTGTTGTGACACTCCAAATTTTTTGGTTTGGTTTTTCTTCCAAACTTTTGGTCCTTTGGAAGGGGGATGTTTGATCTTCTCTTGAAAACCTTCTAAAATCTCTTCTAGCCAAAGTTTGTGTGTTATTCTCAAGCTTGATTTTTGGTCTTGAAGGTTTGTTCTTGTGTTAGCTCAACACAAGTTGTTTTTGTTAGGGGTTTGTTTTGATTCTTTTCCCTTCTTGTTTTAACTATCATAGGTTTAACCTTGGGCTTATCTTCCTCTCCAACTTTCATCTTGCCATAACACCCAACAGAAATATTTCTCTCCAAGACCTCCTCTTCACCTTAGGACAAGTCTCACATTAATTCCAGTGAGTTTCAACCTTATTGGAATTTTTCCTCTATTTATTTTACTCCAAAAACAATTTCTGCCCATTAAAGTGAACCTTGGTGATTCACAAAGGAACCACCATGTCCACCTTGTTATTTGATTCCAAACTAACTTCCCTGGATAGTCCTTAGTACCTACAACCTAGATCCATCTTGTTTCACTGGTCCACAGTTCAAAATTTTCAAATTTCACCTGCTGCAAGTTTGGACCAGATTTGCAAATTTTGGTGAAATTCATATTTTTCTTCTTCCAAAAATTCTGTGAAAATTCAGGCAGCCTCTAGATGCATCAAGAGGCCACTCCACCAAATATCAGCCCCAGAAACATTTTCCACATGCCAGAATCATTCCATCATACACCTGGCGTGCACTGTTTCTGTCAGTTTCGTCAGTCAGCATCGTCAATCTCGCCAGTGCTCGTCTTGGATCGATGCTCACTACACCACCTTCTTATCCAGAGCGTCGCTTGCTTGCTTGGCTGCTTCTTGGCGTCGGTGGCGCCCTGGCCCGCCCACGCCGGCGTCGGTGGTGCCCTGGCCCGCCCACGCCGGCGTCTTCCACGGTGGCAGAACCCCCCATGGCAGCCGACAGGAGGCATCCTGCGGCACAACGCCCTTTGGCACCGCCCAAGCCACCCGAGAGCTCCGCGTGGCCTTCTCCATCGCCAGCGCACGTCTGCAGCATCGTCGCCGTGGCCTGGCGCACACAGGGCGCGCTCTCTGCCGCCGAAGTGCCGCACGGCCGTTCCATCGAGGGCTAACCGTAATCGCCCCTTCCCTGCTGAGTTAGGCACAAGAATGGAACCAGTACATCTCCTAGTCGATGCTCAAGCCCCTAAACCCACCGTCCAGCCACTGCGCCGCCGTAATCGCTCGCCGGACTTATCCCATTCACGGAAACCGCCTCAGGCCGACTATTTATAGTGCCCCCGAGCTCACTCTCGAGCCCGCACACCTCCACCATCTCCCTAGACCACGCCTAGCCTCTGGAAGAGCCTCGAGGGGCCCTTCTTCCACAACTCTGGCCAACTCCGTATGCCTCGGGCTCTGATACGTCCAAAACGTATCTATAATTTCTGCTTGCTCCATGCCACTTTTGGGTGATATTGCTATGATATTCATACACTTCCATACACTTTTGATCATATTTGGACTAACTTACTAATCCAGTGCACCCCAGTGCCAGTTTCTGTTTTCGGCTGTTTTTGTATTTCAGGTTTTCACGTTTCGAGAACTGCCCAGAAAAATCCAGAAAAATTATATAAAAAATCAGCAAACCGGAAACAACACTGCGTGCGAAGGGCAGCCTAGGGGGGGGCACAGGGGCTCCAGGCGCCCTGTGGGCGCCCCCCTGGGCCGCGCCGGGGGGCGCCTAGGCCCCCCGAGGCTCCCCCGGTGCCCTACTTTGGCATATATTTAAAGGGTTCCCCGTAACCCTCAGAACAGGACTTCTTTTCGCGATCCATCTCTGTTCCGCCACCGCCGCCGCTTCCAAGATCGGGAACACCAGGAGAACTCTTCCCAGCACCCTGCCGGAGGGGAGGATCACCACCGGGAGCTTCTCCACCACCATGGACGCCTCCCGGATGACTCGTGAGTAGTCTCCCTTGGACCATGAGTCCATGACCAGTAGCTATGTGATGTTCTCCTCCCGTTCTTGTGCTTCACTAATTAGTCCTCATGAGCTGCCCTACATGATCGAGGCACCTATGCAATCCTTATGCTGTTGCTATGTTGAGTTTGCTGGGATCCGATGGATTATGAGATTATGTTCAGATTGATCTTGAGTAATATATTTGATTCACCTCTTTTATATTTTAGTTCATAAGTAATTCTTGCATGTTCTCCGTTGTTATTTATTGCTTTGGCCGAGTAATAGGTAGTGACTCCAAGAGGGAACGTTATGCTCGATTGTGGGTTCATGCCCCTCGATGACTAGCTTGAGTGATAGAAACATGAGTCTAGGGGATGTGCTGTTGCCACAAGGGGGAAAACAACGGTGCTTGTACCCGCGGGTGCAAGGATTGTTTACTTTACGCAAAGTTCTTTTAATGCAGTTGTCTGTTGCATTGAGTTTACACTATGGGTGGGACT
The DNA here is from genome assembly GCA_902687465.1 of Secale cereale. Taxonomy (NCBI): domain Eukaryota; kingdom Viridiplantae; phylum Streptophyta; class Magnoliopsida; order Poales; family Poaceae; genus Secale; species Secale cereale. The sequence goes on from LR738711.1 coordinate 140,465,562, forward strand.
CGCAACTTAATACCAGCGAGATGTTCTGGATAGATATCTCAAGGTGGATGATTATTAGTAGATATTGATGGATTTCGGTCTACTTACTTTGGCGTACCGCCCATGCTTTGAACCTCAACCTTTCTTGCAATGTAGTCAGCATTGGTTTGCGTTCGTGGTCCTGTCAATTGCCCAGCTGTAATTTGTTTACCTCACATAGTTGTTTTATCGTCTTTTGGGAGAGAGACATCACTAGTGAACATCATGAGACTCCGGTCCATATTACCATCATTGATCACATACACCATTTACTTTCCCGTTATTATTTACTATTGCAAAAACTATCTATCACTACTACCATTGCTTTTAACCCTTTGTGAACTACAAGGCCGGAGAGATTGACAACCTCTCTGTACTCGTTGGGAGCAAAGTTATTTGTATCTGTGTGCAGGTCCACATTGATTGCTAATTGCGCCGTTAGCAATTGACACCTACTTGTTGAACCTAGGAGTCTCTGGGGATTCAATCCTTGGCATCTTTGCTAGGGGAAAACACTTCTACTTACTGCATCTTACACCTTCCACTTGGGGTAACCAACGAGGGGTTCGAGGCCCATCAAGGAGTATTTTCCGGCGCCGTTGCCGGGGACTCCACTCTTCAGGATAGGGGAGTTGCATGCTATCTTTTACCTTTGCTTTTTAGTCTTGTTAGTTTACCTATCATTTTGCTTTTAGTTCCTTTTATCAAAAATCACAAAAATAGTTATCTTGCTTGCTTGCTACTATGGGTTCTACCAAAAACACTAAATGGGAGCAGTACACCCCTACTTCCATTGCCCCACTTATCTCTAACGGGGTTTACAAAAAGGATAAACCTTGTGATTACACTAGTTATGACGGAGAGCTATGCCCATGGCATGGTCTTCCAGGAAAAAAGTATGAGCCTCAGTTTAAAATTGCTCCTAAGCTTCCCGAAACTTGGGAAGATGTTCAAACACTTATAATAGAGAGCGAATTAAACAAAGAGGGTGACACTACAATTCTGCCCACTAATGATAAAATTGATTTTGATAATTGTAGTATTTCAGAAGTTGTCGCCTTCCTACAAGGAATGGCTAAGGATCCCAACACTAGCACGCTTAATCTTGCCTTCACAGAGCATATCACTAATGCTCTTATCAAAGCTAGGGAGGAGAAACTTGGAGTAGAAGCCTCCATACCTAGAAAGCTAGGAGATGGTTGGGATTCTATGATTAAAATTAAGATAAACAACTTCTCATGCTATGCTTTATGTGATATTGTAGCTAGTACTTCCATTATGCCCAAAAGACTATATGATATGCTTAAATTGAAATCTTTTGATTCTTGTTCTTTTGGTAATGCTCTCGTTGATTCTTCCATAAAGAAACCTTTGGGGAGGATCGATGATGTTCTTATTGTTGTCATTGATAATTATGTGCCCGTTGATTTCACTATTATGGATATTGAATGTGATCCTTCATGTCCAATTATTTTGGGACGTCCCTTTTTGCGTACCGTTGGTGCTGTCATTGACATGAAAGAGGGTAATATAAAATTTCAGTTTCCTCTCAAGAAAGGGATGGAACACTTCCCTCGTAAGAAGGTCAAGTTACCTTTTGAGTCCGTAGTACGGGCTAGTTATTCTTTTAATCTTGATAAAACTTGATCTCTATGCATTATGCCTAGCTTAAAGGCATAAAAGAAAGCGTTTTTGGGAGGCAGCCCACATGAATAATTTTTTTGCTTTTGTTGTGTCTTGATGTTGTTTACTGCTGTAGCATCATCATTGTATCTTTGCTTTTCATATTTGTGCCAAGTATAGCCTCTGATTGCTAGAAAGTTCAAAAGTTGTGAGGTGCTGTCCAGGAAACAGATTCTGTCCTTGGATAGAAAAATTCGTATAAAATCACCAGATCATCTTTTTGGTCTGAATATTTTCGACAGCGTTCTCTATATAATTGTATTTCGTGCATTAGTTCTGAGTTTTTTGATTTGAGTTGCAGAAGTATCCCAAACAGGTCAATTACTGCCTGCTGTTCTGTTTTTCACAGATTCTGTCCTGTTTTGCCTTACCTTCACTTTGCGAATTAAGAACTTGATTTTTCTTTGCAAAAACCTTTTGGCAATCTTGAGAAACAGTAGAACTTCAAGAATACCCTTATTTCCAGCAAGGTATAATTATTTTATTAAGGGTACTAACCTCGCTAATCAGATTATGATGAGTTATGTATGAAGGGAGTTTTCAAGTGTGCGAGGGAAGATGATAAAAAGATTCAGGAGTGTCAAGCGCTCAAGCTTGGGGATGCCCCCGTGCACCCCCAAGAAATATTCAAGGAGACTCAAGCGTCTAAGCTTGGGGATGCCCCCGTGCATCCCCTTCTCCATCAACATTATCAGTTCGTCTTTCGTTCCGCTATATTTTTATCACTTCATGTGTTATGTGCTATGCTTGGAGCGTCTTGCTTTTAGTTTTCTTTTTTAGTTTTTCATAACGAGTCGGAACCCAGCATTCCTTTATGTGGGAGAGAAACACGCTCCACCTCTACCTAGAACATAACATAGAATTTTCATGTCTATCTATGCTATGTGTGTTCTTTGTCCTTTAAATAGCTACTATCATGCTCTGCTCTTAGTATTCATGCTTATCTTTTCAAGAGCTTTTATTTAGTTAGTTGCTTGAACTCTCTTTAATTACCATGCTCACCTTATTAAGAGAGTTTGCTTCCGTTGCATGGGTTAATGTGTCTATGATAAAGATGCTACTTTCATGATGGTGCTTAGTAGTTCAGGTTTTCTTTTGGTTAATCTCAAATAGCTGGGGGGTTCCCAATGTGTTATTGGAGTACCAACTTGGTTTGTTTGCCTATGATGTGGTATGGTTTAGTAATATCTTCCTTCGAGAATTTATTTTGATTGACTTGGCGTATGCTCACGCATATTCAAGACTGTAAAGAAAGTCTGTCAAGCCTGGATGATCTTTTTTTTCTGAGTAGCGATATAACTACCATGCCTGATTCAATATTGCTTTGTCGCTCTGCATGATTATGACCGTCATTGCTCTCTTAGTTGGTCGCTCCCAGTCTTTTGCTAACCTCCACCTGCACTAAGCAAATTAACCATGCAATACATAGCTCATGGGAAAGTAGCCTAAAAACTATTGTGGTAAAGAATATGTTGCCTATGTATCTTATTTCTTATGAGTTGCTTGCTGAGCGGTAACCATGTTTCTGGGGACGCCATCAACTGTCACACTTTTGTTGAATATCATGTGAGTTGCTATGCATGTTCGTCTTGTCTGAAGTAAGGGTGATTTACCATGGGTTGAATTAATATGCATATTGTTAGAGAAGAACATTGGGCCGCCAACCAAAGCCATGCATCATGGTGGAAGTTTTAGCTTGGACCTTAATCCTCAATCTCTCATGAGAATATACTTATGCATTAAAGAGGAGTCCATCATCTATTTTCTATGTTGTCCCGGTATGGATGTCCTCAAGTTGAGATCTATCAAAAACGAGAATTCAAATGCGATCTATCTCCTTGGACCTTTGTACAGGTGGCATAGAGGTACCCCTTTGTGACACTTGGTTAAAACATATGCAATGCAATGATAACCCATGGGGATCCGAGCTAATTAGGACAAGGAGTGAGCACTATTGGTATTCGATGCATGAGGCTTGCAACTTATAAGATGTTTTATGCATGACACATATGAAGTACTACTACCGTTGACACAATTGCTTCCATGTTTCCAAAATAAAAAAACTTTAGCACTTAACCTTTATTTTACCTTTATGATTGAAGCACCAACTACTGAGAGCATGATTGTCATTCTGAGTGTAATGTGCATTGTCCCAAAGTAGCATTGTCTTTTGCATGATTGTGATATCGTTTATTCTGAAATGATTGTATCTATTCATCACTTAAACCTTGAAGGTGCCCTTGCATTTATGTTTTGCATCACTAAAGGGGGCAAGCTAGATATCACATGATCATATTTGCACATCATGTTCATTGCAAATCTTTTTGATGTTTCAGTTTCATTTTGTAAAACTTTCAGTCATTTGTGATTTTCTCTTGAGACAACTTAATTACTTTAGAATCATTGTCTCAGTAAGATTTTGTCATATGACTATGAGAAAGTCCTATATGGTTAATAGCATGTCACCACAGAAATTATTCTTGTTATCATTTACCTACTCGAGGACGAGCAGGAATTAAGCTTGGGGATGTTGATACGTCCAAAACGTATCTATAATTTCTGCTTGCTCCATGCCACTTTTGGGTGATATTGCTATGATATTCATACACTTCCATACACTTTTGATCATATTTGGACTAACTTACTAATCCAGTGCACCCCAGTGCCAGTTTCTGTTTTTGGATGTTTTTGTATTTCAGGTTTTCACGTTTCGAGAACTGCCCAGAAAAATCCAGAAAAATTATATAAAAAATCAGCGAACCGGAAACAACACTGCGTGCGAAGGGCAGCCTGGGGGGCCACAGGGGCTCCAGGCGCCCTGTGGGCGCCCCCCCCTGGGCCGCGCCGGGGGGCGCCTGGGCCCCCCGAGGCTCCCCCGGTGCCCTACTTTGGCATATATTTAAAGGGTTCCCCGTAACCCTCAGAACAGGACTTCTTTTCGCGATCCCATCTCTGTTCCACCGCCGCCGCCGCTTCCAAGATCGGGAGCACCAGGAGAACTCTTCCCGGCACCCTGCCGGAGGGGAGGATCACCACCGGGAGCTTCTCCACCACCATGGACGCCTCCCGGATGACTCGTGAGTAGTCTCCCTTGGACCATGAGTCCATGATCAGTAGCTATGTGATGTTCTCCTCCCGTTCTTGTGCTTCACTAATTAGTCCTCGTGAGCTGCCCTACATGATCGAGGCACCTATGTAATACTTATGTTGTTGCTATGTTGAGTTTGCTAGGATTCGATAGATTATGAGATTATGTTCAGATTGATCTTGAGTAATATATTTGATTCACCTCTTTTATATTTTAGTTCATAAGTAATTCTTGCATGTTCTCCGTTGTTATTTATTGCTTTGGCCGAGTAATAGGTAGTGACTCCAAGAGGGAACGTTATGCTCGATTGTGGGTTCATGCCCCTCGATGACTAGCTTGAGTGACAGAAACATGAGTCTAGGGGATGTGCTGTTGCCACAAGGGGGAAAACAACGGTGCTTGTACCCGCGGGTGCAAGGATTGTTTACTTTACGCAAAGTTCTTTTAATGCAGTTGTCTGTTGCATTGAGTTTACACTATGGGTGGGACTCGCAACTTAATACCAGCGAGATGTTCTAGATAGATATCTCAAGGTGGATGATTAGTAGTAGATATTAATGGATTTCGGTCTACTTACTTTGGCGTACCGCCCATGCTTTGAACCTCAACCTTTCTTGCAATGTAGTCAGCATTGGTTTGCGTTCGTGGTCCTGTCAATTGCCCAGCTGTAATTTGTTTACCTCACATAGTTGTTTTATCGTCTTTTGGGAGAGAGACATCACTAGTGAACATCATGAGACTCCGGTCCATATTACCATCATTGATCACATACACCATTTACTTTCCCGTTATTATTTACTATTGCAAAAACTATCTATCACTACTATCATTGCTTTTAACCCTTTGTGAACTACAAGGCCGGAGAGATTGACAACCTCTCTGTACTCGTTGGGAGCAAAGTTATTTGTATCTGTGTGCAGGTCCACGTTGATTGCTAATTGTTACATTAGCAATTGACACCTACTTGTTAAACCTAGGAGTCTCTGGGGATTCGATCCTTGGCATCTTTGCTAGGGGAAAACACTTCTACTTACTGCATCTTACACCTTCCACTTGGGGTAACCAACGAGAGGTTCGAGGCCCATCAGGCTCCAGCAACGTTCTCTCGGGTGAGAACTCCTCCGCCGCCATGGGCTCGAGAGTAACCTCCTGGCACCTACCTAAGCCTAACCCACACTCCAATTTGACCCCAGGAGCTCTCTTCGATGAGGCCCATGACCACCCGAACCGCCGTCCGCCGGAGACAGGGTCGCCGTCGACGTGGGGCTCGCCGACGCTCAACTCCACCACCCACCGACGTGGAAGAACACCAGGCAGCTGTACGTACCACTCCCTTCCCCCACCTCGTCGTGGATCGGCGTCGGCGACCACCGCAACTTCTGGTGTCGGCGCGGCTCTGTTTCAGCGTTTAAACCCGACGAGTGGGAACCCCTCGTCAGCCTCTCATTTCCCTCCGAAACGTTTTTCTGGAAAGCGCCATCGGGCAAAGTACGTCTTCGTATTCAGTTGGCGTACTGCTTACCAGTTCGCTTTCTGTTTTCCATTCTAGCCCCTGGAAACTTTCTGTTTCATTGCAGATGAGTCCCTGGACAGAAACTCTAATATCTTTTTAACTATAGATGATTTTTAGTTGATTCTTTTTCTGGCCTCTTTAGTTTTCTTTCTAGTTTTTTTGTAATATTTATGTGAAAATATTTGGAGCAACTTTCTTCACACGCGCGGTATTTATGTTAGTGTTCGTTTTGTTTAAATACGTAGATACCGAAGGACGTGACGGAGCCGCGAACCTCACCGAGTTAGACTCCGACTACTCCGAACCAGGCAAGCATGTTTGAACCTTTGATATGATGAGTGTGTTGCATGTTTGCTCGAGTAGTTCTTTTCATAAGCATGGTCATATAAGCATTTGTGGATGGTTATATTTCATGCAAGCAAGCTTCGGGTGAGCCCCGAATGATAATGGTTGAACCACCTCGATCATGTGGTGACATGATGGGTGGTGTACTGGCGTTGTTGGAACATGCCAGTATATGGTTAACTTAGTATCAACATGGATCAAGTCATGATCCCGTTCATCTCCTTTATGGTACGGTCATATGCCGTCTATTAAGATTACGGTCTAGTCAGTTGCAAACCACTTTCCGTGTACACACCTAGTAGAGGGGCCGGGATGAGGGTTCCATGGCCCTGGATTAAAGCCCGTCATCCGGTCAGGGGGCATGTGTGTTTCTGGTTGGGACCGAGAGGGGGCACCCCTTAGAGCGCGCATACATAAATTTGATCCCACGCTATTCGAGGTTGTAGCCTCCCCGTCTTAAAGTTTTTCATGAATGTTGTCATGGGTGATTCCGGACAGCAGGATGTCAAATGGGTGTGTACTGGTCAGTTGGATTTCTGCTAAAACACCGTAGACGGAACTAGTCCCTGTGGCTAGTAGAATCCGTTGGCTATGATTTATTAGTACAAGCTCTGCAGAGTCAAATCTTTTGAGTAGCCATGTTTATGGCCTAGAGTCAATCTTCGTGTCAACCCCGGTGACCGTCTATAGTAAATTCTTGGTAGTAACTAGAATGGTGATTTTTGTCAAGTTCATTTGGTAGATGAACTAACCAATTTACCCCGCTACTGATTTACTTCCTGAAGTATTCCACCGTTATACTATTGTTCATTATAAGCCCTTTACATGATGTCGCTCAAACGTCCAACTGTGGCATTCCTATTATTTATTTTCTTTATAAGCCCTTTACGTGATGTCGCTCAGACGTCCGACTGTGGCATTCCTGTTATTTATGTTCTTTATAAGCCCTTTACGTGATGTCGCTCAGACGTCCGACTGTGGCATTCCTGTTATTTATTTTCTTTATAAGCCCTTTATGTGATGTCGCTCACACGTTCGACTGTGGCATTCTGGTTTTTTATCTTCT
>LR738711.1:140473425-140508528 GCA_902687465.1 Secale cereale
TCTTTATAAGCCCTTTATGTGATGTCGCTCAGACGTCCGACTGTGGCATTCCTGTTATTTATTTTCTTTATAAGCCCTTTATGTGATGTCGCTCATACGTCCGACTGTGGCATTCCTGTTATTTATTTTCTTTATAAGCCCTTTATGTGATGTCGCTCAGACGTCCGACTATGGCATGTTTTTTATTCAGTTTGTCCCACGAGGTGTCTCCCAGACACTCGTTCGGTTTTCTTTTATTTACCTTATGGATTTTGGGAGGATTACCGCCCGACTTCTATTCTTACTTGCAGTACAGAAATTATATTATCCGGTTGCATTTTGCTAGAATGCTCATATGCATCATGTTTGCATTTATTATATCTTATGTCCGAACTGTCTTGCGAGTACATTCAGAGTACTCACCTGGCTTGTTGATTTGGCCAGATGTGGACGAAGGCGATCTCATGGATGAAGAGTTCGATAGCGAGTCCGACGTCTAGTGGAGTCCCAGTCAGTCTCTTGCGATCCTGGAGTTGATCACTGTTATATAACCGCTTCCGCCAACCACCAAATAAATTCATCGGGTCTCACTCCAACACTTGATGAACTGTATGATAATGTAGTCATGCCACCCGCTACACTGTGACATATGCACCGCCTTTTTATTACGAGTTAGTAGTATGCCACCCTACCATTGAGTCATATCCGCCTTTATGTACTATATTGGCGCACTTGTAATAAATTGTTGAGCAACCTAAGCTCAACCTTGTATAATATTCAGTATTCTGGAATTCTGTATCAAGGAATTGTCTATCAACAAGAAGTATTCTTCCTTACTGGTTCAATAAAAAGGTCGGTCTTTCGGTAATTATTTTACTGAAAAACCGGTCCTGACAGGTATCAACGAACAACACTACTGAGTACGAGGGGCTGCTTGCTGGTCTTAGTATCGCGGCAGACCTCGGAATCAAGAAGCTCATTGTCAGGGGCGACTCGCAGCTTGTCGTCAAACAAGTCAACAAGGATTACCAGAGCCCGTTGATGAAGGCCTACGTCGATGAAGTGAGAAAATTGGAAGAGCGCTTTGACGGTATACGGGCGGAGCACGTTCCCCGAGCGGAGAACGACATCGCCGATTACCTGTCAAAGCGCGTTGCCCTCAAGCTACCTGTGGAACCAGGTAACTTTGTGCTTCAGCTTTCTCAGCCATCCATCGATCCATCAACAAAGGAGAACAAGGGGAGGAAATCAGGGCCCGACAAGTACTTTCCCGCCGAGCTCCCCGGAGCCGCCGGCAAGGATGTTGCCGGAGACACTGAGCCCGCCACAGGACGACTAGCTCCGGTGGAGCATCAAGCTCTTGCCGTCGAGACAGCCGCTCCCTTGGCGGAGGAAAGGCCTTTGGTCCTCGCCGTCGAGCCCCAGGCTCCAGCGTGGGCGCAACATACCGTCCGATTCCTCCAGACCGGGGAACTTCCTGAGGAGCAGGAAGAAGCGGCGAAAGTAACCCGTTGGTCTGCTATGTACCAGTTCGTCGATGACGTCCTGTACAGAAAGAGACCGAACGGCGTGAAATTGAAATGCATCCCTCGAGAGGAAGGACTAGAGCTGTTGGCAGAGATACATGGAGGCATATGTGGATCCCACATAGGGTCAAGAGCCCTTGCCGGCAAGGCATTCCGGCAAGGCTTCTTCTGGCCCACTGCCCTCCAGGATGCAACGGCACTGGTCACCAGGTGTGAAGCGTGCCAGTTCCATTCAAAGAAACTTCATCAACCAGCTCAAGCCCTTCAAACCGTTCCTCTCTCCTGGCCCTTCTCGGTCTGGGGGCTCGACATACTGGGCCCTTTCCCCCAGGCCGTCGGGGGCTTTGAGTACTTGTACGTTGCAATCGACAAGTTCACAAAGTGGCCAGAGGTGGAGGCAGTAAGGAAGGTCACAGCTTAGTTAGCCGTCAAGTTCTTCAAGGGACTAGTGTGCCGTTTTGGTGTACCCAACAGGATCATCACCGACAACCGCACACAGTTTACAAGCCGCACCTTCATGCAATATACCCAAGACCTCGGCAGCAAAGTCTGTTTCGCTTCCGTTGCTCACCCCCGAAGAAATGGTCAAGCTGAGAGGGCAAATGCTGAAGTGCTGCGAGGATTAAGGACAAAGACCTTTGACATGCTGCACAAGAGCGGGAGGTGCTGGATTGATTAGTTGTCGGCGGTTCTTTGGTCGATCAGAACGACGCCAAATCGAGCCACCGGCCAGACGCCCTTTGCCCTGATATACGGGGCAGAAGCAGTTCTCCCCACTGAACTCATATACGGGTCACCTCGAGTGCTCGCTTATGAAGAGCTTGAGCAAGAGCAACTGCGGCAAGACGACGCAATGCTCCTTGAGGAAGATCGTCTTCGGGCAGCTGTGAGAGCAGCACGCTACCAGCAAGCCTTGTGCCGCTACCATAGCCGCAAGGTCCGTGCCCGAAGCTTTGAGGAAGGCGACCTTGTTCTCCGGCGCGTTCAATCAGCCAGGAATACGAACAAGTTGATGCTGAAGTGGGAAGGCCCTTATCGGGTAATACGAGTCACCAGGCCTGGCGCAGTCCTCCTGGAGACCGAAAATGCCATTCCGGTGAGCAATTCCTGGAACATTGAGCATCTTCGCAAGTTTTACCCATAAGGCGCGGCTTGCCGGGCCCCCCGGCAAGCCACCCTTTTGTACAAGCCTTGCCGGCAAGCATGTAACCCTTTGTACAAAGTCAGGCGCAGACCCTGAGCATAAATAAAAGAAGCGCTGGCACCCTAAGTTATAGCATGCATGCTGAGTCGAGTCAAGTCCTTGGTTAGGGTTGATAGTGCTTAGCAGCGGCTAACCCCTAGCTTAGAGGTCAAGTTTGCGTCTCTTTGTCTTTCCTCTATATCCTTTGGTTCACATGACGCACAGACATCCTTGCCAAGGCCACTTGGGGAGAAGAAAGAGGAACATATCAGCATCAAGGCCCCGACAAGCTAGTGTTGCCGCGGGCTACAAGAGCAAAGATTCGCCCACGGCGAACCAGGCTTGCCAGGGGCTGCAGCTTCAGATAAGTTCTTCATCCCCTATCATGCATTCCATTATGGACCGAGGTATGTGAAATCTCGTTCTTTTCCTTAAGTTACCGTGTTCCCATAACTCTAGGCCCTAGGGCTCGTTCCTGGGACTAAGTTTGGTCGTAGTCACGGCAGCAAAAAGGTGAGACGAGGAGCCTAAGACCACTTCATCCCTGCCTCCGCCAAGGGCGTGAGAAAGGTCGAGCGAAGTAGGAAGACGGCAAGGCCTGTTGCCGGGCAAGAAAATGTTTATCTTAGAGATATCAGGGATTTATTCCCTGTTGTGGGTTCTACCTGCGAACAAATGACCCGGCAAACATTCCTTTTTCATTAAAAACATTCCACTCAGGTACAGTCCATAGGGAATGAAAATCATGAACAAGGAGGTTACAAGTTCTAAAGTTAACAGATGCCCAAAGGCTTACAGACTAAAAAGAGAACAGATGCCCGTAATGCCTTTCTTGTCCCTCTCCTCAGGAGGTAGGTCAAGGAGGCGAGAAGGGCAAAAGGAGCGCCTAGGCGAGCTACGGGTGGTAGAAGACACCAAGAGGACATCTCGGTGGCCGCCCAAGGGCTGGACGGTGATGACGGTGCCGATGGCAGAGCTTGAAGACGAGGCGGCAGGACGTCAGTACGCGTCGAAGGCGTCGGTGCCCGCGTACTCCGACATGACGACCTTGCCGCCCGCCTTCTTCCTCTTCCTCTTCCGCAGCCTCCCTACGCCAGTCGCCTAGGAGACGGCCCCGAGAAGTTCAAGGAGCCGGCGACGCGGATGATGGGGTCGCCGGTGCCACCAGGAGCGGCGACCGACACCTAGTCGGACCCGTCATCCTGCCGTCCACCACCCTCGTTGTCGTTGCCGCTGTCCTCCTTGTCATCCTCGTTCGAGGAGGAGTCTTCGTCATCGGAGGAGCTCTCCACGCAGCACCTTGTGCGAGTCCCGAAAATCTCGAAGACCTTGACGGAGAGATGGCCGTCCTCCATCAGCTTGAAATGGAGGGTGAGCCCATCCGTCAGGCTGTGGATATGGGAGAAAGTCTTCCATCCTTGACGAAGATACATCACATGAGGAGCGGGGAAGTCAACGCGGACCCACGTGCCGCTAATCCCGCAGCCCCTCATGTGCAGCCGCAGCGACTCCGGCGGATCCTCCTCCATCTCCCACGCAAATGGGGTCGGGAGACGAAGACGACGGTGCGGCGGCCGCCGCAGCCTGACGAAGAACTCACAAGGGTCATCCCCAATGTGGCCTTCCATTGGAGGAGGGGCTGCAGGCGGGGGCGAGGCCGGCGGACCGCCCCGTCCTCCTCTTCCCCGAGTGCCCCGACCACGCCCACGGCCTCGCCCCCTCCCTCTTCCCCTCGTGGCCGGATCTGCCACCGCAGGTGCAGGGGAAGGAGGGACACATTGTCGAGCGACGACCCTCGCCACCACCGTTGAAGAGCCGGGATTTCCTCTCTCCATGGCGAACATAAGAGAGGAGCAGAAGCTGAAGGAGAAAGAAGATGGAGGAATGCGGGGCGCCGTCCCTTCCCTCCGCTCTTTATAAAGGGGCGGGGCTAGGGCTTGACGGCCCCGCTCGGCCAATCAAGACACAGAAGGCGAGGGAACCGGGACCGACCCGCCGCCCCAACCAGCGACGGCTCGGTTTCCCACCTCCACCGTTCGCCACCTCAAGCGTATGGAGGACACGTGGCGAACGTGCAGAACCGAGGGGACGGGTGAGGCAACCTCTCCCCACCCCATGATCGTGGGGAATGGACGCCTAGACGACTGCGCCTCGGCCCCATTCAGTAAATAGGCCGCACCTCCATGCCTCCCCCGTTTACGGGGAAGGCGCGAAGCCGCCTCCTTTCGCATTTACTGCGACGTGATGCATGCCTGCGGAAACCGCCCCACGCATGCCGCCCACGTCGCACACGCCCCTCCACCCCGCGTCATGCGCACGGGTCGTGGGAGGCGCAGCGCGCGGAAAATTTTACCACGGTGAAAACCGCCCCGCCTGCCCGCGCACCGTTCTAGGCCTGACCCAACAATGCGTTGCGCTCATGTGTGGCCCAGGCCCAGGGGCTCCTGTCGGTGTACAAAAAGAGGGGCACACTTTTTGTACCCCTATAACTGTGCACGGGCAGTCTGAGCCACGGGCACCACCACACCAAGCACAGCAGGGGAGGTGAGCCAAGAACAAGACCACAAAGAGCAAAGGGACTAAGCGGCTTCCCCCGGCAAGATCCTTGCCAGCAGCTGGTTTTAGCAGCCCTGGCAAGACCCTTGTCGGGGCCGGCTCTGGCAACCCCCGCAAGACCCTTGCCGCGGCAGCTTGCCCCACGCCTACGGAGCGGATCACCCTTGAGTCCACTGCCCCCATGGGGCAAGGATTCGGGAGATATCCCCGCGGTGGCATGCAGATCTTTGTGAAGACATTCAAGGACAGATACACACACTAAGAGGACGACGACCCTTGGCGGAATCCCAGCCAGGGAGGACCACAAGGCCTCCAGCAAGCACCTTGCCGGGGATGACAGCAGGCACCGCGGCAAGACCCTTGCCGAGGGCGCCCGCAGGGCCACCGTCAGGCCCGCACCAACTGAGTTTCCACCGCCCATGCAGCTGCCGACCCAACCAGCTGGGCAGGCTCCTGCGCGGCAACATGTAGATCTTCGTGGAGACCCGCCATTGCGCCACCTCAGCTGCCTGCCTGCCTACATGGCGCCTCAGGCACCGCTGGCTAGGGCGCGTGTCAACACAAGGAGGAGCGGCGACGGACAAGACAGACGTCTCCCCTCGTCCCCGATAAAGCGAGGACACCTAAGCTAAGCGCATTAAATGCACCTTGTCCTGTAATGCGAGGGATAACCTCGCATCACTGTACCCTTTCCACCTCCTGTGTGCCACTCTGGCAACCCCTTTTTCCTATAAAAGGAGGCCCGAGGCGACAAGGAGAAGGATTCGGCTTTTTAGAACTCTTCACGACTCTTTTGGAGCTCCTCACTAGCTGAAGAACACAAACATATAATCCACCAAAGCAGGAGTAGGGTTTTACGCACCTTTGCGGCCCGAACCTGGGTAAAGGAACCGTGTGCTAACTATTAGATCCACTCTTCCCTCAACCCCGCGCCCCGCAACCGTAGTAGGGATTCTTGTGATCCCATAGGTGTCGATCCAAATACCCCGACAGTCGAGATTTGTAAACAGTAACATTACCGTTAGCGCCGGTCTTCCTCTTGAAGATCCATTTATTTTCGATGGCTTGCCGACCATCGGGAAAGTCAACCAAAGTCCATACTTTGTTCTCATACATGGATTCTATCTCATATTTCAAGGCCTCCAGCCATTTTGTGGAATCTAGGCTCATCATCGCTTCCTCATAGTTCGTAGGTTCATCATGGTCAAGTAACATGACTTCCGGAACTGGGTTACCGTACCACTCTGGCGCGGAACGTACTCTGGTTGATCTACGAAGTTCAGCAGAAACTTGATCTGAAGTTTCATGATCATTATCATTAGCTTCCTCACTAATTGGTGTAGGAATCATCGGAGCCAGTTTTTGTGATGTACTACTTTCCAATTCGGGAGAAGGTACAATTACCTCATCAAGTTCCACTTTCCTCCCACTCACTTCTTTCGAGAGAAACTCCTTCTCTAGAAAGGATCCATTCTTAGCAACAAATATCTTGCCTTCGGATCTGTGATAGAAGGTGTACCCAACAGTCTCCTTTGGGTATCCTATGAAGACACATTTCTCCGACTTGGGTTCGAGCTTATCAGGTTGAAGCTTTTTCACATAAGCATCGCAACCCGAAACTTTAAGAAACGACAAATTTGGTTTCTTGCCAAACCACAGTTCATAAGGCGTCGTCTCAACGGATTTAGGTGGTGCCCTATTTAACGTGAATGCAGCTGTTTCTAAAGCATAACCCCAAAACGATAGTGGTAAATCGGTAAGAGACATCATAGACCGCACCATATCTAATAAAGTACGGTTACGACGTTCGGACACACCATTACGCTGTGGTGTTCCGGGTGCCGTGAGTTGTGAAACTATTCCACATTGTTTCAAATGAAGACCAAACTGGTAACTCAAATATTCACCTCCACGATGAGATCGTAGAAACTTTATTTTCTTGTTACGATGATTCTCTACTTCACTCTGAAATTCTTTGAACTTTTCCAATGTTTCAGACTTGTGCTTCATTAAGTAGATATACCCATATCTACTCAAATCATCAATGAAGGTGAGAAAATAACGATACCCGCCGCGAGCTTCAACACTCATCAGTCCACATACATCAGTATGTATGATCTCCAACAAATCCGTTGCTCGCTCCATAGTTCCGGAGAACTGAGTTTTAGTCATTTTGCCCATGAGGCATGGTTCGCAAGCACCAAGTGATTCATAATCAAGTGATTCCAAAAGTCCATCACTATGGAGTTTCTTCATGCATTTTACACCAATATGACATAAACGGCAGTGCCACAAATAAGTTGCACTATCATTATTAACCTTACATCTTTTGGCTTCAATATTATAAATATGTGTATCACTACGATCAAGATCCAACAAGAATAGACCACTCTTCAAGGGTGCATGACCATAAAAGATATTACTCATATAAATAGAACAACCATTATTCTCAGATTTAAATGAATAACTGTCTCGCAATAAGCAAGATCCAGATATAATGTTCATGCTTAACGCTGGCACCAAATAACACTTATTCGGGTCTAAAACTAATCCCGAAGGTAGATGTAGAGGTAGCGTGCCGACGGCGATCACATCGACTCTAGAACCATTTCCCACGCGCATCGTCACCTCGTCCTTAGCCAATCTTCGTTTAATCTGTAGTCCCTGTTTCGAGGTACAAATATTAGCAATTGAACCGGTATCAAATACCCAGGTACTACTACGAGGATTAGTAAGGTACACATCAATAACATGTATATCACATATACCTTTGTTCACCTTGCCATCCTTCTTATCCGCCAAATACTTGGGGCAGTTCCGCTTCCAGTGTCCAGTCCCTTTGCAGTAGAAGCACTCAGTTTTAGGCTTGGCTCCAGACTTGGGTTTCTTCGTGGGAGTAGCAACTGTCTTGCTATTCTTCTTGAAGTTCCCTTTCTTTCCCTTGCCCTTTTTCTTGAAACTAGTGGTCTTGTTAACCATCAACACTTGATGCTCCTTTTTGATTTCTACCTTCGCAGCTTTGAGCATAGCGAAGAGCTCGGGAATTGTCTTCTGCATCCCTTGCATGTTATAGTTCATCACGAAGCCTTTATAGCTTGGTGGCAGTGATTGAAGAACTCTATCAATAACACTATCTTCGTCAACTTTGCATCCAAGTCGAGTCATATGATTGTAGTACCCAGACATTCTGAGCAAGTGTTCACTGATAGAACTACTCTCCTCCATCTTGCAGTTGTAGAACTTATTGGAAATCTCATATTTCTCAATCCAGACATTTGCTTGAAATATTTACTTCAACTCCTGGAACATCTCATATGCTCCATGACGTTCAAAACGTCGTTGAAGTCCCGGTTCTAAGCCGTAAAGCATGGCACACTGAACTATCGTGTAGTCATCAGACCACGTCTGCCAGACATTCAAAGCGTCTACATTAGCAGGAGGGGGCTTGTCACCTAGCGGTGCTTCAAGGACATAATTCTTCTGTGCAGCAATGAGGATAATCCTGAAGTTACGGACCCAGTCCGTGTAATTGCTACCATCATCTTTCAACTTAGCTTTCTCTAGGAATGCATTAAAATTCAAAGGAATGGTAGCACGGGCCATTGACCTACAACAACATAGATATGCAAAAAAAACTATCAGGACTAAGTTCATGATAAATTGAAGTTCAATTAATCATATGACTTAAAGAACTCCCACTTAGATTGACATCCCTCTAGTCATCTAAATGATCACGTGATCCAAATCAACTAAACCATGTCCGATCATCACGTGAGATGGAGTAGTTTTCAATGGTGAACATCTTATGTTGATCATATCTACTATATGATTCACGCTCGACCTTTCGGTCTCCAGTGTTCCGAGGCCATGTTTGTACATGCTAGGCTCATCAAGTTTAACCCGAGTATTCTGCCTGTGCAAAACTGGCTTACACCCGTTGTATGTGAACGTAGAGCTTATCACACCCGATCATCACGTGATGTCTCGGCACGACGAACTTTCGCAACGGTGCATACTCAGGGAGAACACCTATACCTTGAAATTTAGTGAGAGGTCATCTTATAATGCTACCATCGTTCTAAGAAAAATAAGAAGCATAATAAGGTAAACATCACATGCAATCAAAATATGTGACATGATATGGCCATCATCATCGTGTGCTTTTGATCTCCATCTCCAAGGCACCGTCATGATCACCATCAACACCGGCGCGACACCTTGATCTCCATCGTTGCATTGTCGTCGTCTCGCCAACTATTGCTTCCACGACTATCGCTACCGCTTAGTGATAAAGTAAAGCAATTACATGGCGACTGTATTTCATACAATAAAGCGACAACCATATGGGCTCCTGCCAGTTGCCAATAACTTTACAAAACATGATCATCTCATACAATAACGTATAACTCATCATGTCTTGACCATATCACATCACAACATGCCCTGCAAAAACAAGTTAGACGTCCTCTACTTTGTTGTTGCAAGTTTTACGTGGCTGCTACGGGCTTAGCAAGAACCACTCTTACCTACGCATACAAAAACCACAACGATTTTTCGTCAAGTATGTGTTGTTTTAACATTCACAAGGACCGGGCGTAGCCACACTTGATTCAGCTAAAGTGAGAGAGACAGACACCCGCCAGTCACCTTTAAGCAACGAGTGCTCGTAACGGTGAAACCAGTCTCGCGTAAGCGTACGCGTAAAGTCGGTCCGGGCCGCTTCATCTCACAATACCGCCGAAACAAAGTATGACATGCTGGTAAGCAGTATGACTATTATCGCCCACAACTCATTGTGTTCTACTCGTGCATATCATCTACGCATAGACCTGGCTCATGATGCCACTTTTGGGAACGTAGTATTTCAAAAGTTTCCTACGATCACGCAAGATCTGTCTACTAGAAGCATAGCAACGAGAGGGAAGAGTGTGTCTACGTACCCTCGTAGACCAAAAGCGGAAGCGTCTAGTGACGCGGTTGATGTAGTCGAACTTTCTTCGCGATCCAACCGATCAAGCACCGAACGTACGGAGCCTCCGCGTTCAGCACACGTTCAGCTTGATGACGTTCCACGAGCTCTTGATCCAGTAGAACTTCGCGGGAGAGTTTCGTCAGCATGACGGCGTGGTGACGGAGATGATGAAGCTACCGGCGCAGGGCTTCGCCTAAGCACTGCAACGATATGACCAAGGTGTGTTTTTATGGAGGGGGGCACCGCACACGATTGGGAGAGATGAACTTGATTAACTTGTGTGTCTAGAGGTGCCCCCTGCCCCCGTATATGAAGGAGAAAGGGGGAGGTCGGCCGGCCCCTATGGCGCGCCCTAGGAGGGCCACTCCTACTAGGAATAGGATTTCCTACTAGGAATAGGATTCCAATCCTATTCCTAGTAGGAGTCCACCAAGAGGGAGAGGGGGAAGGAAGGAGAGGGAGAGGGAGAGGGAAAGAGGGGTCGCGCCCCCCTCCCCTTGTCCAATTCAGACTCCCCTTGGGAGAAGGCGCGCCACCTCCTGGGCTGCAGCCCTCTCTCTCCCCTAAAGCCCACTAGGGCCCAATACTTCCCCGAGGGGTTCCGGTAACCCCCCCCCGGCACTCCGGTTTAATCTGAAACTTTTCCGGACACTTCCGGTGTC
The DNA here is from genome assembly GCA_902687465.1 of Secale cereale. Taxonomy (NCBI): domain Eukaryota; kingdom Viridiplantae; phylum Streptophyta; class Magnoliopsida; order Poales; family Poaceae; genus Secale; species Secale cereale. The sequence continues at coordinate 140,484,304 of LR738711.1, forward strand.
CGAATATAGTCAATCTTTACGTCTCGGACATTCCGAGACTCCTCGTCATGTCCATGATCTCATTCGGGACTCCGAACTTCCTTCGATACATCAAAACTCATAAACTCATAATATCGATCGTCATCAAACGTTAAGCGTGCGGACCCTACGGGTTCGAGAACTATGTAGACATGACCGAGACTCATCTCCGGTCAATAACCAATAGCGGAACCTGGATGCTCATATTGGCTCCTACATATTCTACGAAGATCTTTATCGGTCAAACCGCATAACAACATACGTTGTTCCCTTTATCATCTGTATGTTACTTGCCCGAGATTCGATCATCAGTATCTCAATACCTAGTTCAATCTTGTTACCGGAAAGTCTCTTTACTCGTTTCATAATACATCATCTCATGACTAACTCATTAGTCAATTGCTTGCAAGGCTTATTATGGTGTGCATTACCAAGAGGGCCCAGAGATACCGCTCTGACACTCGGAGTGACAAATCCTATTCTTGATCTATGCCAACACCACGAACACTTTCGGTGACACGTGTAGAGCATCTTTATAATCACCCAGTTACATTGTGACGTTTGATAGCACACAAGGTGTTCCTCCGGTATTCGGGAGTTGCATAATCTCATAGTCATAGGAACATGTATAAGTCATGAAGAAAGCAATAGTAGTACAACTAAACGATCATAGTGCTAAGCTAACGGATGGGTCTTGTCCATCACATCATTATCCTAATGATGTGATCCCGTTGATCAAATGACAACTCATGTGTATGGCTAGGAAACATAACCATCTTTGATCAATGAGCTAGTCTAGTAGAGGCATACCAGGGACACTCTATTTTGTCTATGTATTCACACATGTACTAAGTTTCCGGTTAATACAACTCTAGCATGAATAAAAGACATTTATCATGATATAAGGAAATATAAATAACATCTTTATTATTTCCTCTAGGGCATATTTCCTTCATTTTTAACACGGTACAGACGCAAGGGCTCATATATACGTGCAAGCACTCACCGCTATAAGCCCACACACGCAGACCCTACCCCTATGAGCACATTTGAGAGAGTGGGCCAGTATATGATCTTGAGATTTTACGAAGTCACCATAGGCGCCTCGTAGTCGAGTGAAACGTCTCCTCCCACTGAACGCACATCGCCGGAAAATACTGAAATTAATCCAGGATAAATGCGAGCACCGGGACTTTAACCCTGGTGGGCTCGAGAAACCACTGTCCTCCTAACCATCCAAACACATGTTGGTTATCACGAAAAAATGTATGTGGTGACCGTGATGAGCTTATTGTGAAGTCCAGTGACCATATCGTGCTTTCGCTTCAAATACAATGATTGTAAGTGTCGTCAACAAAATACAGAGCACGCATCAAATGCAAAGTCCGTCGGTGTCATCAAGAAAATACGGAGACGTATCGTGAGCTAGATACCGTATGATCACCACGAGAATGTATACGGTGACCGTAATGAGCATATTCTAAAATCCAGTGACCGTATAGTGCTTTAGCTTGAAATACAGTGGCCGTCATGCGTGAATGTGTCGTGGGCATGCATACTTTTAGAGGGCCGAGAGATAGTTTGTGTGCGTACGTGAAAGTGGTGTAGAAAGAGGGGATGTCCGGTGGAGACAAGGAGAGATATGCCCTTCGTTTCTCTTTCCTGTGACTAATATTTTAGGAGAATATATAAACATTCACAATGCAGAACAAATATTTTTGGATGCACCATGCAATTAACTTTCATGTATAACATTGTACTATTGTATATGCTTATTTTCATAGTGGCCGATTGCGTGTGTGGTGTGGTGGGCACATCATTTCTAGTTGTGGTGGGTCAACATGAGGACTCATGGGTCGGTTCCATCCTGCGCCACATAGGTTGGATCAGGACGCGTTATACGAAGACCCATGTGGAGGACTCGGCGTACAACACGAAGCTAGCTACCAGAGTCGCGGAGGACTCTATCCCCACCGGTGATAAGCCGACTATATATGATTTGTAACCCTAGGCCCCCAGTATGTTATAGAAGCTTGGGGGCTAGTTCGTCGATAGTATACACACACGCACAATGCCTGGTATTCACATGTACTTTGTACACACCCCTATCACTAATATACAGTACCAGGAGTAGGCTTCCTCAACTGCAAGGGTCCGAACTAGGGTAAAACTTTGCCTCGTATTACCATCCACCTTAATAGTCAGGGATATACTATCAAATGTGTTGGGGAACGTTGCATGGGAAACAAAAATTTTCCTACGCTCACCAAGATCAATCTAGGAGATGCATCTACGAAGGAAGAGTCGGATCCACATACCCTTGTAGATCGCTAAGCGGAAGCGTTCAAGAACGCGGTTGATGGAGTCGTACTCGCCGCGATTCAAATCGTCGAAGATCCCAGCACCGAACGGACGGTGCCTCCGCGTTCAACACACGTGCAGCTCGGGGACTTCTCCTCCTTCTTGATCCAGCAAGGGGGAAGGAGAAGTTGACGGAGAAACCCAGCAGCACGACGGCGTGGTGGAGATGGTGGTGGAGGAATTCCAGCAGGGCTTCGCCAAGCACTGCAAACTGGACGAAGATATTCGTGGGAGAGAGAGGGCAGCGCCGAGGCACGAACTTGTGTTGCTGCCCTCCTCTGCCTCTCTTTATATAGGGGGGAGAGAGGGGAGTGGGCGCCCCTAGGGTTCCCCCTAGGGGGCGGCGGCCAGGGCTAGATGGGGCGGCCAAGGGGGGGTGGCGGCCAGGGCTAGGGTTTCCCCCCCCCAGGCGCCTTGCCCCCCAAGCCTAGGGGGTGCGGCTGCCCTAGGGGCGCCCCCACCCTCCTTGCTGCGTGGGAGGCCTGTGGGGGGGGGGCGCACAGCCCCTGTGTGGGCTGATGTGCCTCCCCCCTTTTGGCACATGAGGCCCACAACACTTGCCGGGACCCCCCGAAACTCCTTTCGGTCATCCGACGACTCCCCGGTGCTCCCCGGAACACTTCCGGACTCCGATTCCCATCATCCAATATATCAATCTTCATCCCCGGACCATTCCGTAGACCCTCGTCACGTCCAGGATCTCATCCGGGACTCCGAACAACCTTCGGTTACCATGCACTGTTCTCACTAACAACCCTAGCGTCACCGAACCTTAAGTGTGTAGACCCTGCGGGTTCGGAAACTATGCAGACATGACCGAGACACTCCCAGGTCAATAACCAATAGCGGGATCTGGATACCCATATTGGTTCCCACACGTTCCTCGATGATCACATCGGATGAACCACAATGTCAAGGATTCAGGTAATCCCGTATACAGTTCCCTTTGTCTCGTCGGTATGTTACTTGCCCGAGATTCGATCGTCGGTATCTCTATACCTAGTTCAATCTCGTTACCGGCAAGTCTCTTTACTCGTTCCGTAATACATAATCCCGTGACTAACTACTTAGTCACTATGAGCTCATCGAGATGACGTATTACCGAGTGGGCCCGGAGATACCTCTCCGTCACACGGAGTGACAAAACCCAGTCTCGATCCATGTCAACTCAACAGACACCTTCGGAGATACCTGTAGAGTACCTTTATAGTCACCCAGTTACGTTGCGACATTTGGCACACACAAGGCACTCCTACGGTGTCAGTGAGTTACATGATCTCATGGTCATAGGAACTTATACTTGACATGCAGAAAACTATAGCGATAACTGATACGATCAAAAGCTATGTTTAACGTTTGGGTCTCGTCCATCACATCATTCTCCTAATGATGTGATCCCGTTATCAAATGACAACTCATGTCTATGACCTGGAAACCGCGGTCATCTTTGATCAACGAGCTAGTCCTGAAGAGGCTTACTAGGGACACATAGTTTGTCTATTTATCCACACATGTATTTAAGTTTCCAATCAATACAATTATAGCATGGATAATAAACGATTATCATGAACAAGGAAATATAATAATAACTCTTTTATTATTGCCTCTAGGGCATATATCCAACAGTCTTCCACTTGCACTAGAGTCAATAATCTAGCATTACAAGGTAATGAATCTAACACCCATAGAGTCTTGGTGTTGATCATGCTTAGCCCGTGGAAGAGGCTTAGTCAACGGATCTGCAACATTCAAATCCGTGTGTACTTTGCAAATGCTTATGTCCTCCTCCTTGACTGAATCGCGGATGGAATTGAAGCGTCGCTTTATGTGTCTGGTCCTCTTGTGAAACCTTGGTTCCTTGGCTAGAGCAATGGCACCAGTGTTGTCACAAAACAGAGTCATTGGGTTCAATGCACTAGGCACAACTCCAAGATCTGTCATGAACTCCTTCATCCAGACACCTTCCTTTGCCGCCTCCGAGGCAGCTATGTACTCCGCTTCGCATGTAGAATCGGCTACCACGCTTTGCTTGGAACTGCACCAGCTTACCGCTCCCCCGTTGAGAATATATACGTATCCGGTTTGAGACTTAGAGTCATCCGGATCAGTGTCAAAGCTTGCATCGACGTAACCCTTTACGACGAGCTCTTGATCACCTCCATAAACGAGAAACATCTCCTTAGTCCTTTTCAGGTACTTTAGGATATTCTTGACCGCTGTCCAGTGATCCATACCAGGATTACTTTGAAACCTTCCGGCCATACTTATGGCAAGGCTGACATCTGGTCTTGTGCACAGCATTGCATACATGATAGAGCCTATGGCTGAAGTATAGGGGATGACACTCATCTTTTCTCTATCTTCCGCAGTCACTGGGCATTGAGTCTTACTCAACTTTGTACCTTGCAATACCGGCAAGAACCCCTTCTTGGATTGATCCATTTTGAACTTCTTCAAAACTTTATCAAGGTATGTACTTTGTGAAAGTCCTATCAAGCGTCTCGATCTATCTCTATAGATCTTGATGCCCAATATGAAAGCAGCTTCACCGAGGTCCTTCATCGAAAAACTCTTGTTCAAATACCCCTTCACGCTATCCAAAAGTTCTATATTGTTTCCAATCAGCAATATGTCATCCACATATAATATTAGAAACACTATAGAGATCCCACTCACTTTCTTGTAAATACAAGCTTCTCCGTAAACTTGTACAAACCCAAACGCTTTGATCACCTCATCAAAGCGAAGATTCCAACTCCGAGACGCTTGCACCAGCCCATAAATGGAACGCTGGAGTTTGCAAACTTTGTCAGCATTCTCTGGATCGACAAAACCTTCCGGTTGTATCATATACAACTCTTCCTTAAGAAAACCGTTAAGGAACGCTGTTTTGACATCCATCTGCCAAATTTCATAATCGAAATATGCAGCTATTGCTAACATGATTCGGACGGATTTAAGCATCGCTACGGGTGAGAAAGTCTCATCGTAGTCAACTCCTTGAACTTGTGAAAAACCCTTTGCCACAAGTCGAGCTTTATACACGGTGACATTACCGTCAGCGTCCGTCTTCCTCTTAAAAATCCATTTATTCTGAATGGCCTTCCGCCCTTCAGGTAATACTTCCAAAGTCCATACTTTGTTTTCATACATGGATCCCATCTCGGATTTCATGGCCTCTAACCATTTGTAGGAATCCGGGCCCACCATCGCTTCTCCATAGCTCGCAGGTTCACTGTTGTCCAACAACATGACCTCCAAGACAGGGTTACCATACCACTCAGGTGCAGTGCGTACCCTTGTCGACCTACGAGGTTCGGTAGTAACTTGATCAGAAGCTTCTTGATCATCATCATTGTCTTCCTCTTCAACCGTCGCAGGCTCCACAAAAACATCTTTCTGTGCTGCGCTACTCTTTGGTTGAAGTAGAGGTTCAATAACCTCATCAAGTTCTACCTTCCTCCCACTCAATTCTTTCGAGAGAAACTCTTTCTCGAGAAAGGACCCATTCTTAGCGACAAACACTTTGCCCTCGGATCTGAGATAGAAGGTGCACCCAACAGTTTCTTTTGGGTATCCTATGAAGACACATTTGTCCGCTTTGGGTTCGAGCTTTTCTGGCTGAAGCCTTTTGACATAAGCATCGCAACCCCAAACTTTGAGAAAAGACAACTTAGGTTTCTTACCAAACCATAGTTCATACGGTGTTGTCTCAACGGACTTAGATGGAGCCCTATTTAAAGTGAATGCAGCTGTCTCTAACGCATATCCCCAAAACGATAGTGGCAAATCGGCAAGAGACATCATAGAACGTACCATATCTAATAGGGTTCGATTACGACATTCGGACACACCATTACGCTGTGGTGTTCCAGGTGGCGTCAACTGTGAAACAATTCCACATTGTCTTAAGTGATTGCCAAACTCATAACTCAGATACTCTCCCCCTCGATCAGATCGTAGGAACTTGATCTTCTTGTTACGATGATTCTCAACTTCACTCTGAAATTGCTTGAACTTTTCAAATGTTTCAGACTTGTGCTTCATCAAGTAAATATACCCATATCTACTTAAGTCGTCAGTGAAGGTGAGAAAATAACGATATCCACCGCGCGCCGTGACACTCATCGGGCCACACACATCAGTATGTATGATTTCCAATAAGTCACTTGCCCGTTCCATTGTTCCTGAAAACGGGGTCTTAGTCATCTTGCCCATAAGGCACGGCTCGCATGTGTCAAGTGATTCAAAATCAAGAGACTCCAAAAGTCCATCAGCATGGAGCTTCCTCATGCGTTTCACGCCGATATGACCCAGACGGCAGTGCCACAAGAAAGTGGTACTATTGTTATCAACTCTACATCTTTTGGCATCAATGTTATGAACATGTGTATCATCACTATCGAGATTCAATAAGAATAAACCCCCTACTTCGGGTGCATGACCATAAAAGATATTACCCATATAAATAGAACAACCTTTATACTCTGATTTAAATGAGTAACCGTCTCGCATTAAACAAGATCCAGATATAATGTTCATGCTGAACGCAGGCACTAAATAACAATTATTCAGGTTCATAACTAATCCCGATGGTAATCGAAGAGCGAGCGTGCCGACGGCGATCACATCAACCTTGGAACCATTCCCCACACGCATCGTCACTTCGTCCTTCGCCAGCCTCCGTTTATTCCGTAGTTCCTGTTTAGAGTTGCAAATGTGAGCAACCGAACCGGTATCAAATACCCAGGCACTACAACGAGAGTTGGTAAGGTACACATCAATAACATGTATATCACATATACCTTGCTTGTTGTTGTTGTTGGCCCCCTTCTTGTCTGCCAGATACTTGGGGCAGTTCCGCTTCCAGTGGCCGTTCCCCTTGCAATAGAAACACTCAGTCTCTGGCTTGGGCCCAGCCTTGGGTTTCTTCACTGGATGAGCAACTGCCTTGCCACCCTTCTTAGAGTTACCCTTCTTGCCCTTGCCATTCTTCTTGAAACTGGTAGTTTTATTGACCATCAACACTTGATACTCCTTCTGGATGTCTGACTCAGCGACTTTCAGCATCGCAAACAGCTCGGCGATGGTTTTGTTCATCCCTTGCATGTTATAATGCTGCACGAAGCTCTTGTAGCTAGGTGGGAGTGACTGGAGAATTCTGTCAATGATAGCCTCCTCCGGGAACACAAGCCCAGATCAGCTATGCGGGTATAGTACCCAGACATCTTCAGTAAGTGCTCACTGACAGACGAATTCTCCTCCATCTTGCAAGCAAAGAATTTATCGGTGGTCTCATACCTCTCGATCTTGGCATTCTTCTCAAAGATGAACTTCAACTCCTGGAACATCTCATATGCTCCATGACGTTCAAAACGCCTTTGAAGTCCTCCTTCCAAGCTATACAACATGGCACACTGCACTACTGAGTAGTCATCCGCACGCGACTGCCAGGCGTTCATAACGTCCACAGAGGCCGGAGCGGGGGGTTCACCTAGCGGTGCATTTAGGACATAAACCTTTTGGGCAGCTGTGAGGATGATCCTCAGATTGCGGAGCCAGTCCACAAAGTTGCTCCCATCATCTTTCAGCTTAGTTTTCTCTAGGAACGCATTAAAATTCAGGGGAGCTACTGCGGGAGCCATCTACAACAAAAGATTTGCAAAGACATCTTAGACTATTGTTCATGATAGGTGAGTTTTAACTAATCAAATTACTTATAACTCCCACTCAAATTGACATCCCTCTGGTCATCCGAGCGTGACATGATCCAAATCCACCAACCCAAGTCCGATCATCACGTGAGATGAGGTGGTGTCAATGGTGAACATCTTCATGTTGATCATATCTACTATATGACTCATGCTCGACCTTTCGGTCTTCCGTGTTCCGAGGCCATGTCTGTACATGCTAGGCTCGTCAAGTCTAACCCGAGTGTTCTGCATGTGCAAAACTGGCTTGCACCCGTTGTATGCGAACGTAGAGTCTATCACACCCGATCATCACGTGGTGCTTCGAAACGACGAACCTTCGCAACGGCGCACACTCGGGGGGACACAATTTTATCTTGAAATTTTAGTGAGGGATCATCTTATAATGCTACCGTCGTCCTAAGCAAAATAAGATGCATAAAAGGATTAACATCACATGCAAATCATAAGTGACATGATATGGCCATCAACTCGTGCTTTTGATCTCCATCTCCAAAGCACCGGCATGATCTCCATCGTCACCGGCGTAACACCATGATCCCCATCATCATGATCTCCATCATCGTGTCGCCATCGGGGTTGTCGCGCGCCCACCATGCTCTTACTACTATTGCTACCGTTTAGCGATAAAGTAAAGCATTACATAGCGCTTAATGATTGACACGCAGGTCATACAAAAATTAAAGACAACCCTATGGCTCCTGCCGGTTGCCGTATACATCGACATGCAAGTCGATATTAACTATTACAACATGATCATCTCATACATCAAATATATCTCATCATGTCATTGGCCATATCATATCACATACATACCCTGCAAAAACAAGTTAGACGTCCTCTAAATTGTTGTTACATGTTTTACGTGGCTGCTATGGGTATCTAGCAAGAACGCTTCTTACCTACGCAAAGCCACAACGGTGATATTTAAGTTGCTATTTAACCTTCTACAAGGACCGCCTTCGTCGAATCCGATTCAACTAAGATAGGAGAGACAGACACCCGCCAGCCATCTTATGCAACAAAAGTCGCATGTCTGTCGATGGAACCGGTCTCATGTACGTGGACATGTAAAGTTGGTCCGGGCCGCTTCATCCCATAATACCGCTGAATCAAGAAAGACCAAAGAGGGAAGCAATCTAAACATCAACGCCCACAAACCCCTTTGTGTTCTACTCGTGAAAGCATCTACGCAAGATCCTAGCTCATGATGCCACTGTTGGGGAACGTTGCATGGGAAACAAAAATTTTCCTACGCTCACCAAGATCAATCTAGGAGATGCATCTACGAAGGAAGAGTCGGATCCACATACCCTTGTAGATCGCTAAGCGGAAGCGTTCAAGAACGCGGTTGATGGAGTCGTACTCGCCGCGATTCAAATCGCCGAAGATCCCAGCACCGAACGGACGGTGCCTCCGCGTTCAACACACGTGCAGCTCGGGGACGTCTCCTCCTTCTTGATCCAGCAAGGGGGAAGGAGAAGTTGACGGAGAAACCCAGCAGCATGACGGCGTGGTGGAGATGGTGGTGGAGGAATTCCAGCAGGGCTTCGCCAAGCACTGCAAACTGGACGAAGATATTCGTGGGAGAGAGAGGGCAGCGCCGAGGCACGAACTTGTGTTGCTGCCCTCCTCTGCCTCTCTTTATATAGGGGGGAGAGAGGGGAGGGGGCGCCCCTAGGGGGCGGCGGCCAGGGCTAGATGGGGCGGCCAAGGGGGGGTGGCGGCCAGGGCTAGGGTTTCCCCCCCCCCAGGCGCCTTGCCCCCCAAGCCTAGGGGGTGCGGCTGCCCTAGGGGCGCCCCCACCCTCCTTGCTGCGTGGGAGGCCTGTGGGGGGGCACACAGCCCCTGTGTGGGCTGATGTGCCTCCCCCCTTTTGGCCCATGAGGCCCGCCACACTTGCCGGGACCCCCCGAAACTCCTTTCTGTCATCCGACGACTCCCCGGTGCTCCCCGGAACACTTCCGGACTCCGATTCCCATCATCCAATATATCAATCTTCATCCCCGGACCATTCCGGAGACCCTCGTCACGTCCGGGATCTCATCCGGGACTCCGAACAACCTTCGGTTACCATGCACTGTTCTCACTAACAACCCTAGCGTCACCGAACCCTAAGTGTGTAGACCCTGCGGGTTCGGAAACTATGCAGACATGACCGAGACTCTCCCAGGTCAATAACCAATAGCGGGATCTGGATACCCATATTGGTTCCCACACGTTCCTCGATGATCACATCGGATGAACCACAATGTCAAGGATTCAGGTAATCCCGTATACAGTTCCCTTTGTCTCGTCGGTATGTTACTTGCCCGAGATTCGATCGTCGGTATCTCTATACCTAGTTCAATCTCGTTACCGGCAAGTCTCTTTACTCGTTCCGTAATACATAATCCCGTGACTAACTACTTAGTCACTTTGAGCTCATCGAGATGACGTATTACCGAGTGGGCCCGGAGATACCTCTCCGTCACACGGAGTGACAAAACCCAGTCTCGATCCATGTCAACTCAACAGACACCTTCGGAGATACCTGTAGAGTACCTTTATAGTCACCCAGTTACGTTGCGACGTTTGGCACACACAAGGCACTCCTACGGTGTCAGTGAGTTACATGATCTCATGGTCATAGGAACTTATACTTGACATGCAGAAAACTATAGCGATAGCTGATACGATCAAAAGCTATGTTTAACGTTTGGGTCTCGTCCATCACATCATTCTCCTAATGATGTGATCCCGTTATCAAATGACAACTCATGTCTATGACCTGGAAACCGCGGTCATCTTTGATCAACGAGCTAGTCCTGAAGAGGCTTACTAGGGACACATAGTTTGTCTATTTATCCACACATGTATTTAAGTTTCCAATCAATACAATTATAGCATGGATAATAAACGATTATCATGAACAAGGAAATATAATAATAACTCTTTTATTATTGCCTCTAGGGCATATTTCCAACAAAATGATATGATGGAATCATATCTGCCAACTACTAAGAGAGAGGTGTGTCTGGAGGGGGCAATGTGTGCGAGAGAGGCCTAAAGATAATGTGCGTGCGGGAGACACGTAGGCACATATATGTGCGTATAGAGGGCTAGTAGAGACCGTGCGTGTGTGTATATGCATGTGAGAGAAATAGTATTTTCCAACTGAGATTAGTGAAAAGAGTGGTACATAGTAGTCAGAAAGAGAGAGGGGTACAGAGAGAGCATATGCGTGAGACTCCCCGACACCTCGAGAGAGATTGTGAGCATGTGTGAAAGAGAAATGCCGATGCATATAAAGTGTGTGCACTTATGCGGTAGATAGAGAGATATATAGCGCGTTTGTGAGAACGGGCCGATGATAGTGCATCTACGTGTAAAAGGCGGCTCTACACATTAAATTAAAATACAAATGGCATTATTATTTTTGGATGAGATCATGAATTTTGCAAATTGCATATGGACGAAAATCGGTCTATCAGACACCCATACTCTATTGAATTCTAGCATGTGCATGTGTTTATTTCATATTATCGATCCATAGAGTGAGAGCGGTTTGAAATACAAGCAATTGATGCTTTTGCAATTCATATATAAACATTAATTAGTGCACTCCATGTTGTTAGTGTGAAGCACTTTATACATTTGTCACTTGCATGGATACATTCCAAATTGCTAGCTACGGAATAGAATACATGTCGAATTCAACATAAAGGGGGTTTTGAAGATTCGAATTCATAGGAAGTGCATTCATCTATTTGAACCCGAGATAATGGCATTTGTAAATCAGATGTAAAAGGGGGCATAAATCTTTGTTGTGCGTTTGAACATGCTATATATATTCATACGCATGTCTAACTTTTTTTTGCAACCAAGGAGATTATATCTGGAACCATGCATGATCTGAGGTAAGTTGCATATTTTTTCATATACTCGTGTACAATGTATATTCGAATGTACCACCTCCATTCCAAAATAATCGTAGCTTTAGGATTTTCAAGAGTAAAGATTTGTGAAGTTTGACAAATAATGAATGTTCAATTCAAGAGAACCGAAAACGTTAATGCTTCTGCTCCCAAATATTGAACAAAGCGCCAAATAGGCCTCTGGTCACCCGAAACCGCGCGAGACTAATGTTTGGCGGTAGGAAATTACTGTCCTGACTCTAGCCCGTGTAGCCTATCGGCCCGATGTCCAAAGGTCTAAACCGGGGTAGGTTTGTAACTTCACCAAGACGCGAGTCTCAACCGCCTCCGAGAAGCATTCATACGCCGTGGGCGCCTAAACACCCATGCGCTCGGCCGAAATCTATCCCGTCCACATTTGGGACACCTGAGATTACTGTCCTACCCCAACCCGCAATATGTCCGAAATTTTAGATGGGGGCAAAGTTGGTTACTTTCCCCAAATTCCAAACAAGCGCGTCCTAAACCGAAACATTGTTCCGCCTCAGTTCCCCGCCTCCCTCCGTTTCCCCATTCATACTCCGTGGGCGCCAAAACGCCCTCTCCACCAGCCGCGAAACCCAAGCCTCCTCCGTCCTCTACCCCATAGCGCCCAATCCACCGCCGCCCAACTCCATCACGTCGGAGCCGGTACCCCGACGTCGTCGTCCAACGCAACCGCAACCGCAACGCCCTCAAGGACTTAGCAGCTGAAGCCGAGGTAGAGCTGCCTCCACGACACCGACGCCGACGTGCGCCATACCAGAACCACTCTAAACACGCCGTCCTGCACCTCAGTGCTGCCGCTCCACTGTCGCAACCGTCCACCGCACCAGAGCTGTTCCCGCTACGCCGTTGTTCGCCGCCTCGGATCTGCTTCCCCGCCGCCAACAGACGGCCACCGCACCACACTCAACAACTTGGCCATGGGTTCGTCCAAGGTTGCACCGTCCTCCACAACTTCTCATTTCCAGCGAACCACAAGAAGATCGTTGGAAAAACAGAAGGAGGACACAACACTGCCAGCAAAAAGAGGTACTCCTCTTCCCTTATTCGTGCAAACCTTACGTCTCTGCTCACACCGTATTCATCCCACGAAAGAAACTAGTTGAGCGCTTCTTACTGCATCTTCTTCGTGATACTAAATGCACAAGGTTTCCTCCCTTTACTATTTCACCTTTGCTAGAGGTCAGTAGCCCGCCTGGATTTCAATTCAGGGTCAGTCAAACCGCAATTAAAAGAAGCAGCACCCGCTTAGGCGCGCGGAGCACCTAGTCCGCCTGTTCACCGGGGAAGCAACGCATCGGTGTCTATCATAGGGGTGTGGGGTGCAGGAGCTGCTTGCGCCCGATCCGGAGGTCCGTGGGGCTTGACTGGATTGTCGGGGGTAGTGCGGTGAGGTCGAGGGGAGGGCGCAAGCAGGGGACTGGGCCGGTGGTCGCTGTCGTTTCGAGGGAGATCATCAACACCGACTAGGTGGAGGTAGATGAAGGCGATCTGCCTGTTCTTTGTACATCAGACAGTGCGGAAAAAATGGACTAGCCTATTTGTTTTTAGTCGAATGTTATTTTCATAGAATCTTGTAGTAATTTAGTGTGACATGCATGTTGTAAGGCTATCATATGTCTCCCGTCATTTATTTCTCACCGACATGCTATCTGTTACCTTTACACTGTACTAATTGTGCACACACTTTACCCATACTCACACTATTGTTTTCTTATGCATGGGTATTTCAGACTGTGACGCAGTGTTGATGAATGCTGAAAAGAAAAGACAGAAGTCGCTCCAGTGTAATTCGAAGATAAGCACTAAGCGTTTCAGTGCTCTAAAGGATGCAGTGTCAGCAGTTGGAGACAGTAAACGTAGCTCTGCAGTTGATGACCTCAATTGCCACACACAAGCATCCCAGGTGCTTGCTTTAACTTCACGCTGTCAAATGTGGTTGCATGTTGCATATGGTGTCTAGCTTGTATTTCTTCCAATTTGGTTAAATTGCATCTGCTTACTTTACACATTATATCTTTGATAATGACATGCCTTCCTATTTTTGATACATACTACATATGTCTATTAACCATGTTCGTACATCAAACTAATGCTCTTTTGTATCCCTCGTCAATCACTTATGATGAGACAGTCACCCAGGTGGGTTAGTGTGAGACGCCATACTCGTTTAAAGAGTGCAGTGTCATCCTCCCCACATGATTCTCAAGAAACAGCAAGGCTAAATGAAGATAGTCAATGTAGCTCTCTAGTTGATGACCGCAATTCCCCCACACCACCATCACAGGTGCTTGCTCTAACTTTGCAGTGTGATATGTGGTTGCATGTTGCATACGGTGTCTAACTTGTAATGCTTGTAATTAGGGTAAATTGCATCTGCTTATTTTACACATTATACCTGTGAATATGACATGCCTTCCTATTTTTGGTACCCAATACATCCATGTGTTAACCTTGTTCTTACATGAAACTACCTCTCTTCTGTATCCCGCATCAATCACTTACGATGAGTCACATTTATTCGTTGCATATTGCATATTATTTCTAGCCTGCTGCCATGTATTGCTTCTAATTTGGTCAAATACATTTGTTAGGGCACCCTTTTAATTTGGCAGAGTGATATTGGTTTCATCTTTCATATGGTTTCTAGCTTGCATTGATTCTAACAAGTTCAAGCACCTTGTGCTTAGTTTACACTTTATACATCATACATGTAAATATGTCACGTCGTCCTGTTTTTCATACATATTCCATCCTCCTATCATGCGGCTGCCTTACATGAAAGTAGTGTTCGTCAGTATCATGCATCAATGAGTTCTGAAGAGCAAATTTTATTCCCTTTTCTTGTGGGTTTGACTTGACAAGGCAAAATCAAGAAAGAGGAAGGAAAAGAGTAAGGAAGGCGATGATGGTGGTCCTCTGCAGCAACGTAAATGGAGCATCTATACCGATTCTCCTTGTACTGATAGTGCATTACAAGGTCCAAGTCTTCGCTCCCCTACTCCACCATCCAAGGTGCTTGCTCTAACTTGGCAGTGTGATATTTGGTTGCATGTTGCATATGGTGTCTAGCTTGTATTGCTCCTAATTAGTGTAAACTGCATCTGATTAGCTTACACATGATACGTGTGAATATGACACGCTTTCCTGTTTTTTTGGACATACTATATCTGTCTATCACACCATGTTCTTACATGAAACTACTCTTCTTGTGCATCCTGCATCAGTCACTTATGATGGAACACCTTTAAGTTGGCAGTGTGATATTGGTTTGCGTCTTGAATATGATTTCTAGCATGTATTGCTTCTAGGTTGATGAACGGCACCTATGACGAGACAATTTTAACTTGGAAGAGTGATATTGATTGCACCTTTCATATGGTGTCTAGTTTGCAGTGCTTCTAATTTGTTGAAGTGTATTCTGCTTAGTTACCACATCATAGGTGTGAATATGTCATGCCGTCCATTTTTTCGTACATATTCCATCCTCGTATCATGACTTTGCCTTTCATCAGAGTAGTGTTCGTCAGTATCATGCATGAACGAGTTCTGAAGAGCAAATTATATTCCTTTTTCTTGTCGGTTTGACCTCACAATGCAAAATCAATAAAGCTGAAGGAAATTGGCAAGGCATTGGATGATGGTGGTCCTTCCGAGCAACTAAAACGGAGGTTCTCTACAGATTCTACTCCGCCATCCTCCCAACAAGATTCGCAAGACAACGCAAGGCTAGACAGTCAATGTAGCTGTGTAGATGATGAGCACATCTCCCATACTCCACCATCGCAGGTGCTTGCTCTAACTTGGCATTATTATATGTGGTTGCATGTTGCGTATGATGTCTAGCTTGTATTGCTTCTAACTTTGTTGAATTGCATCTGCTTACTTTACACATAATGCCTGTGAATATGACACGTGTTCCTGTTTCTAGAACATCTGTGTACATGATGAGCACATCTCCCCTACTCCACCATCATAGGTGCTTGCTCTAACTTGGCACTGTTATATGTGGTTGCATGTTGCGTATGATGTCTAGCTTGTATTGCTTCTAACTTTGTTGAATTGCATCTGCTTACTTTACACATAATGCCTGTGAATATGACACGTGTCCCTGTTTCTAGAACATACGTGTACATGATGAGCACATCTCCCCTACTCCACCATCACAGGTGATTGCTCTAACTTGGAACTGTTATATGTGGTTGCGTTTTCCGTATGA
The DNA here is from genome assembly GCA_902687465.1 of Secale cereale. Lineage (NCBI taxonomy): Eukaryota > Viridiplantae > Streptophyta > Magnoliopsida > Poales > Poaceae > Secale > Secale cereale. The sequence continues at coordinate 140,500,554 of LR738711.1, forward strand.
TGTCTAGTTTGTATTGCTTCTGATTATGTTGGATTGCATCTGCGTAGCTTACAACTTATACCTGCAACGATCACTTACCCATAAGACACATTTAACTTGGGACTGTGATGTAGGTTGCATCTTGCATTATCTTCTAGCTTGTACTGCTCCTAATTTCTTGAAATGGCACTTACGACGAGACACTTTTTACCTGATAGAGTGATATTGGTTGCATGTTCATATGGTGCCTAGCTTTCATTTCTTATAATTTTGTTGAAATGCCTTCCGCTTACTGTTTTTTCATACATATTCCATCATCCTATCGTACGTGTGAATATGAAATGCTGTCTTTTTTTGTATATATTCCGTCCTCCTATCCTGCGCTTGCCTTACATCAATGTAGTGTTCGTCTGTATCATGCATCAACCAGTTATGCAGAGCTAATGTTATTCATCTTCTTGTGGTTTCAACTTCATAAGGCAATATCAGAAAATAGGAAGGAAAAGAGTAAGTTAGGGGATGTTGGTGGTCCTCCGCACCGATGCAAACAGAGACTATCTAGATTTGCCACTTCTACTGCTAATGAAGTTGAAGTCTCAAGTCTACATGATGAGTTCATCTCCCGTACTCCACCATTGCAGGTGATTGCTCTAAGTTGACAGTGTGATAATTGGTTTCATGTTGCATATGTTGTCTAGCCTGTATTTCTTCTATTTTGATTAAATTGCACCTGCTGAGTTCATACGTTATACATGTGCATATGACATGGCGTTCTGTGTCTAGAATACACTGCATCTATCTATCATACCATGTTCTTACATCAAAGTACTGCTGTTGTGTATCCCGCATCAGTCACTCATGATTGGACACTTTTAACATGGCAGTTTGATAGTGGTTGCATCTTGCATTGATTTCTATGTTGTACTGCTTCTAATTTTTCGGATTGCCACTTATGATAAGACACTTTTAACTTGGCAGAGTAATATTGGTTGCATCTTTCATATGGTGTCTAGCTTGCATTACTTCTATTTTCTTGAAAATCCTTCTACTTAGTTTACACATTGTAGCTGTGAATATGTCATGTCGTCATGTTTTTCTTACATATTCCATCCTCATACGGTTGTCTTACATCAAAGTATTGCTTGTTTGTATCATGCATCAATGAGTCTTGAAGAGCGATTTTATTCTTTTGTGTTGTGGGTACAGCTTGACATGGCAAAGTGAAAAAAGAGCAAGGAAAATAATACAGTAGGGAGTGGTGTTACTCGTCGGGTGAAACGGAAAAGGATCTGCCATCCAGATTATGCTGGTACTTATAGTGCAGTAGAAGGTCCAAGTCCATCGGCTAAATCTACAAACATAGTATCACCTGCTCCACCAGCTGCAACATCTGCTTCAACTGTACCAGCATCTCAATGAGTTACTTGTTCGTTTGCTCCGGAACTGGCCAGTTCCCAAGCTGCCTTCACACCTAACACTACTTTCGAAGCACTCCTGACACAACAGGACTTGGCAAGATCAGATGAACCTCATGAGCATCAACACCAAGATGGTACCTGACCGAGTCAAGTTGCAGTTGCATGCTCCTTTATATGTACTCTCATAGTTTGATGTACACTAACACTTTCCATATTCATTGTTGAACTAGCACCACGACACAAGCGGAAACAAACATCGGGGATAATGCGTGACAGATTAACAAAATCTAAAGGAGGAAAAATGGAGATCCATTTTGAGGCAGGTTTAAAAAGGCCATGTGATGCTACACAGTCGACCAAGTTAGTATCAGAGGCAGCCGTTGCCGTTAGGTGTCATGCACATATCCTCCCAATGTGGATCCAGTATAGGAATGAGAAAGACAATACCCAGTTTAATACCTTCCTTGACCATTTATCCGTAAGTAATGTTATTCATCGCAATTAGTAATATTGTCGTGCTCTCTCCCATACTTTCTAGCTTCCTCCTAATAAGACTCACATTCTTTTTTCAACAGATGAGGTTCAAGTTCGATCTGAAAGATGATGCAACTAAACAAGCATGCACTCATGTTTTTAAGTCTGCTCTACGACAGTATCGGTACCACCTTAGAAAATCTCACTTTGAAGGCAAGGATAACAATGAAATCGCCCAAACATCTCCAGTGGAATATATTACAGATGAAGACTGTACAGCCCTCGCTAAACACTGGTCTGATCCAAAGTATCAGGTAGGCTATATGTATTTGATCAGACCACATATTGAACTTGTATTTATGTATGTGCCTTAAAAGTGTATCTTCTTCTAGGCTAACTGTTTGAAGAACAAGACCAACCGTTCTAAAGTGAAATTCCAACAGACAACATGATCTCGTAGCTATATTGCACACTGCCATGATCTTGTAAATAGCTGCTACTTCCTTCATTTTTTGGTGCCATATTATCGTATCTATATTGAGTTGTTCCAAATACAGAGGAAAGCCTGTGCGGACCAAAAAGAACCTGAACCGAATGCAGTGCAAATCTTCAAGGATTGCCACACCAGCAAGATGAAGGGCATGAGCACACCAGTTCAAGCCGATGTTGTAAGTCCTTCCTCCTCCTGCCTTTGAACTGATTGGTACTGTGATGTGTTCATTTAACTACTTGGTTTGCAGCCAATGTCAGTTACTCTGTTCACTTTTATACACAGTTGTCTTAACGTATCATTTCACCTTACATGGTTTAAAAGAGATGAAGGATATTCTTTTGGTCTTGATCTGTATTCTAGTTGTTATGTTCACGTGCGCACACAATGATAAAATAGCATGTTTGTTTTATATCTGTTTGCCCGTGATATGAATGATGGCATACTATGTTCATCCTACTTTAAACCATGTCTCTTTATCCTTAGATGTCAACGAATGTGAGGAAATAGACAATACAGTAGGCATGCTACATGGACATATGTTTCGAAAGTGATTTTATTATGTAGTTGGCACTACAATGCATGCTAATGTATTACAGTAGTTCACCAAAATAAGTTATGTATAAACGTGTAACCTACTTTGTTTGTTTTTGTCTCATTAGTAACTTATCTGGTACACTAATCTACAAGTTCAAACTTTCAGGAAGCTATGGAAAAAATGATTGAACAACCACAACCACCTGAAGGTGAAGAGGCTACCACAGGCACAATGTCACCTCTTGCTGCAGTGCGTCAGTATATCTCCACTAACAGTGCAAAAAGCACCTTCCTGCGTAATTCTGGGTTGGTTGTCAAGGTAACCTCGTCCAAATCGCCTACTGAACAAAATCTTCCTGCTAGACAGAGTGATATCTGTGCTCCATACACAAATCCAATCCCTAATGGACGTCGTTTTGGAAACAAGAATAGAGGTTGACAAATGTCGTCAAGATATGAATGGTTTTGAAACCAGACTATCAAACATTTGCTTCGTTGTTCAAGAGCAATGGCGGAAAAAAGGTGAAGATCGTACTGCTCCATCAGATTCTACAGCCTGAAACATTAGCACTCAGGTCAAATGATATGTGCTTCTATACATCTGATGGTGCTTTTATCTGCAAGGACTGTAAACTTTATGCCAACATGCCTTTTGTTGTGATACAGCATTTATGATGCTGCCAAAGTCTGCAATAATTACGACGCTATTTTTGTATAGTGTAGGTTTATCTTAGTAATGTATTCAGCCGAAAGCTTTGTAGGAGCCCAACATGCCAACATTCGTCGGGCCCATTCCAATTGGGCTAAAAACGATTATGGGCCGAAATTTGCATGTAGCCCACTAAAAATATCTGGGCCTAAATCAACATAAGATTTCATATTTTTTCTGGTAGGCATGTGCCCATAGTGGGCCTTTAACAGGCCTAAACATAATTTGGGCCCTCAGTAACAATAGGCTGTTTACAGGTGTAAATATCTCGAGCCCATAAAAAACATGGGCCTTTAAAAGACCGAAAGTGAGATTAGGCCCATTTACGATGCGGATCTTTCACAGGCCGAAATTCGGACGGGCCGTAAATGTGCCGATCTAATACACGGGCCTTTAACAGGCCGAAAGTTCGGTCAGGCTAGATTATCGTCATTTTTATATGGGCCGTTAATGGGCCCGATGTGACATTGGGCCACATATGGCCCATGGATTTTATCCGACGTTAACAGGCCGAAAATCACAATAGGCCGAAAGTTGCCCAAATCTGTAGTGGGCATCTAACAGGCCGAATGTCACACATGGCCGAATATGACCCAAATCCTTCACGGTCGTTTATGGGCCGAAAGTTTCAATGGCCTGTAAATGGGCCCAAATGACGCAAGACCTTTAACAGGCCGGAAATACATCGGGCCGTAATTCGGCCCATATACTTAGCGGACTATTAACGGGCCAGAAGTGACCATGGGCCGCGAAGATGACAAGTTTAGGGCGGGCCGTTGACGGGCCGATTTGAAACTAGCCGTACGGGCCTTAACTGAGAATGTTGGGCCTTTAGTTGGGTCGGCCCATTATGGTCAGCAAAATCTCGCAGGCCTTTCGATGGGCCAGCCCATTATGGCCCGCAAAATCTCGTGGGCCTTTAGCTGGGCCGGCCCATTATGATACGCAAAATCTCGTGGGCCTTTTGCTGGGCCGGCCCATTATGGACCGCAAAATCTCGTGGGCCTTTTGCTGGGCTAGCCCATTATGGACCGCAAAATCTTGTGGGCCTTTAGTTGGGCCGGCCCATTTAAACTTTATGGGCAACTTTTGGGCCGGTCCACGTGTCAACATATCATAGGCGCATCTCGCCCATTGGATGAGTGACACCTTTGCCAACGCGGAGCTGACACGTGTTTCCGTCAGCCAATCAGAATTTTACACGTGGAAAATCCCCATTGGTCCGGGCTGTTAACGGGTTATCGGATCCAAAATCAGACCCGATAGCTTAACGGCATTCCATTACGATGGATGTCACGTGTCGGCCACCCTTGACGAAAGCACTTCTGTGACGTGTGATTTATCGTCATGGAAGTGGACACTTCCGTGATGATAATTTTGGTAATGTCATGGAACACTTCTACGATAGCACAGTTATGACTATCTTCATTCTGTCATAAATTTGTCATGGATGTACGTGCATGACAGAAAACATGACCTACTATGACAAACACGTATCATCACGGAAGTGTTTTTTTTGTAGTGACATAATATACAAGACATCCGACTACGGATGAAAACATGAAAAGCACAACGACATTCATCCTGCTATCCCAGGCTGCCAACCAGGAACCTATCCCAAGATCGACGAAGAAGAAGAAAGAACTCCAACACAAGTAAACATCGCTCTCACGTCAAGTCATCGGAAACATGCACCTGCAACTATTGTTGTAGTATTTGTGAGCCACGAGGACTCAGCAATCCCATAACCATGGATATCAAGACTAGCAAAGCTTAATGGGTATGGAAAGGTTAAGTGGTGAGGTTGCAGCAGTGGCTAAGCATTGTATGGTGGCTAACTTATGAGTACAAGAATAAGATGAGCATCTATGCAAACGGTCACAAACTAGTAATGATCCCTAAGAGATCCTGAACTACCTACGAGTCAAGCATAACCCCACTGTGTTCTCTTCTCAAAATGAAAAGAGACGGACACAGTTACTCACGCGGTTGGTGTGTTTTATCTCGGATCCTCTGTCAAGTTTTCTACAATCGGACATTAACAAATTCCAATCTGCCACATAACCGCGGGCATGGTTTTCGAAAGATCATAACCCTGTAGGGGTGTCCCAACTTAGCCCATCACAATCTCACACGATCAGCAAAGGTAAAAACTCCTTATCTTAGGGACAACCCGATCAGACTCGGAATCCCGATGCACAAGACATTACGACAATGGTAAAACAAGTCCAGCAAGAAATCTCGGCGCGCCGACACCCTGATAGTAGTCGCGCGTATCTCATCTCATGCCACGTCCGGATGAGCACAGCGTACAGCGACCAAATACCCCAAGTTGCCAAGGGGCGGCGCTGCAAACGACTCTAGTTTGGGACCAACACCATCGGCACTGGTCCCTCCCTGTATGTAGAAAAGAATCCTCGGGGATGCGACCCCCTATGCAAATTAATTAATTAATTAAGTTTTTATTATGTTGCAAATTAAAACCAATGTTGGGACTTGTTGGGGGAGTTTTATTCAAAATGAACTGTCAAGGGGTCCCCATATACCCAACCGCGTTAGGAATGCAATATCAAGGAACATAACACAGGTTTATCGGTTATTAAGGCGACATGAGTGGAACAAAACACCGAGCAAAAGGCCAAGCCTTCCACACATTGCCAAGTATATAGGTGTGTTAATTATTGTAATAGATATTGTGATATTCCAACAACCAAGATCCAACATGGAGCAATCTTCATCTTCACCTGCAACTAACAACGTTATAAGAGGGGCTGAGCAAGCGGTAACATAGCCAAACAACGGTTTGCTGGGATGGTGTCAAAAGGTTAGAGGGTGTTTCATGGCAACAATGAGAGGCTGACAACAAAAGATGGGCAGCGCGACATATAGCAATAGCATCGAGAGAACTAGCATAGAAATGATAGTAAAGGTATCCAAGGTGACGGTCATCTTGCCTAAGATCCCGCTAGGAAGAAGAACGAGTGCGTGAAGTAGACGAAGCCAAGAAGACGAACCAAGCGTAGTCGAACGAATCCTCACGATCACAACGAAACGGGAACTATCGAGAAGGAGCGGAACCGGAAAAAAGCAAACAACATGGTAAACAATCATCACATAAACATGGCATGATGCACAATCAAGTATGATGCATGTCCGGTTTAAATATGCAAGGCATGGCAAAGTGCTCAAACAATACTACATGTTAAGTGGAGCTCAATATGCAACGAGTTGCATATTGACAAAACACCAGATCCAATTATTTAGTTCACTCTCGTTTATATACACAACAATTTTAAATGTTGGTTAACATGGCAAGAGGTGCAACACAATTAAACTACACTATCTAAGCAATTTAAATGGGGCCAGAAACAACAAACAACAATTCCGGAAAATCCCCATGTGCAATTATTGATTTTGGTACTGTTCTGCCAAAAAACATATTTTTATTGTTGTTAAACAGCAAAAGTAAGTGCACCAAGTTAATCTACACATTTTTTCACCCCATTTACATATAAAGTTTATTAAATTTGGAGCTACGGTTATTTAGTTATGAACTAAACCATTTTAACATGTCATTAAGCAAATTAAATGCAAACATCAAGTTTAACATTTTAAACATCCATGAAAGTTGGTTATTATGAATCTACACATAATTCTAAGCAATTTACATATATAGTTTGTTTTAAACCGATGCACGGTTATTAAGTTATTAAATGCATGAACATGGAGGGTCAAACTGTAACTATGTTGTTTTCCTGGAAATAGATAAATTCGTCATGTGCAAAAAAAACACATTGGGCCGAATCTAACTTGCCCAACCGAGGAAAAGGCTGGGGTGGTCACATCGGGCCAACAGAAACTGGGCCGGCTCGGTGAGGAAGAGGCCACGGAGAGCAAGGCCGGAGCAGGGTCGAGGCAGAGGCATCGAGTTCCTCTGTACGACGGGAAGTAGAGCAACAACGGTGGCTGGCGGCGGACTTGGCGCGATAGCGGCGACTGGGTCGGCGGGAACCAGCCGGATCTGACAAGGAGGTCGGGGACGGGAAGGAGAGGCCATACAATGGCTCCGGTCGTCAGTGACTATGGTAGCAGGGGCGAGCGGCTCGGTCGTTCTGCGGGCAGTCAATGCGAGCGGCAACCTGGCGGGGAGCAGGAGGACCGCCCAGGTTCGAAGGTGACACCGACGATACTTGAAGTGGGCGTCGACGGTAGGGCGGGGTTCAACGAGTCGGGGACAATCGGATCCGGCGAGGAGGCGTCCAGAGATGCTCCCGGGGCGGCAGCTGTATCCTGGTACAAACAGGGAATGGGAGAGGGAGATGAGATACAGAGAGGAGGAAAACGAAGGAAGGAGAGGGCGCGACGGGG
>LR738711.1:140508587-140548730 GCA_902687465.1 Secale cereale
GGGCTCGCCTGGATGGCGAAGGGCGTCGGCGGGAGGAACTCTGACGAGTTGGCCCAGCGGCCGGACTCCGGGGAGGCGCGCATGGATTGGGACGAGGAGGTTGCGGCCTCGAGCGTGGATGCAAAGGAGCACAGGCGCAGGTGATAGTGCTGCTATAGTATAAAGGTTAGGCTGTCAAACGGACTCTGAATGCGACAAAATTTGAAAGGCGGTCTACCTACGCTATAATAAGACCAAACGCCATGTTTCACCTCATTCCAAAAAAATCTTTCGGCCACTGATAAAATAAATATTCGGAAGTGCAGCAGGTGCGTGCGAGTGTGTGATACGTCTCCAACGTATCTATAATTTTTGATTGTTCCATGCTATTATTTATGAAGTCTCGGATGTTTAATGGGCTTTATCAATCACTTTTATATCATTTTTGGGACTAACCTACTAACCCAAAGCCCAGTCCAGATTGCTGTTTTTTGCCTATTTCAGGGTTTTCCAGAAAAAGAATATCAAAAGGAGTCCAAACGGAATGAAACCTTGCGAGAGATATTTTTGGAGAAAATCACGCACGCGGAACTTGAGGACCAAGTCAGGGGACAGAGAGGTGGCCCTCGAGGGTGGGGGGCGCGCCCCCCTGCCTCGAGGCCCCCTCAAGTGGCCCCCAGTGCCCTCCTTCTTCCTGTATAAGTCCACGTACCCCAGAAACTCCGTGAACAAAGAGAAAACCCTAATTCCACCGCCGTAGCTTCTGTTCCCGTGGAGATCCCATCTTAGAGCCTGTTCCGGAGCTCCACCGGAGGGGGATCTAGCACGGAGGCCTTCATCATCATCATCATCGCCCTCACCATGAGCTGTGAGTAGTTTACCACAGACCTTCAGGTCCATAGCTAGTATCTAGATGGCTTCTTCTCTCTCTTTGGATCTCAATACAAAGTTCTCCTCGGTCTTCGAGGAGATCTATTCGATGTAATCTCTTTTTGCGGTGTGTTTGTCGAGATCCGATTAATTGTGAGTTTATGATCAAGGTTATCTATGAAAGATATTTGGTTCTTCTCTAAAAAATTTATGTGTGCTCATAATATCCTTGCAAGTCTCTTCGAATTATTTGTTTGGTTTGGCCTACTAGATCTATAGTTCTTGCAATGGGAGAAGTGCTTTGGTTTAGGTTCAATCTTGCGGTGTCCTTTCCCAGTGACAGTAGGGGCAGAAAGGCACGTATTGTATTGTTGCCATCGAGGATAAAAAGGATGGGGTTTACATCATATTGCTTGAGTTTATCCCTCTACATCATGTCATCTTGCTTAAGGCGTTACTCTATTCGTATGAACTCAATACACTAGATGCATGCTGGATAGCGGTCAATGTGTGGAGTAATAGTAGTAGATGCAGGCAGGAGTCGGTCTACTTGTCTCGGACGTGATGCCTATATACAATGATCATGCCTAGATAGTCTCATAATTATTCGCTTTTCTATCAATTGCTCGACGGTAATTTGTTTACCCGCCGTAGAATATCGCTATCAAGAGAGAAGCCACTAGAGAAAACTATGGCCCCCAAGTCTATTCTCAACATATCAATCTACATCTACTTTACTTTTACCGCTTTTATTTGCTGTTTTATTAAACCAAAAATACCAAAAATATCAACTATCATCTCTATCACATCTCACTTTCGTAAGTGATCATAAAGGGATTGACAACCCCTTATGGTGTTGGCTGCGAAGTTCTTATTTGTTTGTGCAGGTGCGAGGGACTGGCGCGTGGTCTCCTACTGGATTGATACCTTGGTTCTCAAAAACTGAGGGAAATACTTACGCTATTGTGCTGCATCTCCCTTTCCTCTTCGAGCGAATACAACACAAGCTCAAGAGGTAGCAGGAAGAATTTATGGCGCCGTTGCCGGGGAGGCTTACGCAAAAGTCATATACCAAGTACCTATCACAAACCCTTATCCTTCGCATTACATTTTTTTGCCTCTCATTTTCCTCTCCCCACTTCACCCTTGCCATTTTATTTGCCCTTCTTCTGCCGTGTGTTTATTCTTCGCTTGCTTCTTGTTTGCTTGTGTGTGTTGGATTGCTTGCTTGTCACTATGGCTCAGAACAATACCAAATTGTGTGACTTCTCTAATACCAACAACAATGACTTTATTAGCACTCTGATTACTCCTATTACCGATGCTGAATCTTGTGAGATAAATGCTGCTTTGCTGAATCTTGTCATGAAAGATCAATTCTCCGGCCTTCCTAGTGAAGATGCCGCTACCCATCTAAACAACTTTTTTGATTTGTGTGATATGCAAAAGAAAAGGGATATGGATAACGATATTGTTAAATTGAAGTTATTTCCGTTTTCACTTAGAGATCGTGCTAAAACTTGGTTTTCCTCTTTGCCTAGAAATAATATTGATTCGTGGAATAAGTGCAAAGATGCTTTTATCTCTAAGTATTTCCCTCCTGCTAAGATCATCTCTCTTAAAAACGATATTATGAATTTTAAGCAACTAGATCATGAGCATGTTGCACAAGCTTGGGAGAGAATGAAATTGATGATACGTAATTGCCCTACACATGGTTTGAATCTATGGATGATTATTCAGAACTTTTATGCTGGCTTGAATTTTGCTTCTAGAAATCTTTTAGATTCGGCCGCCGGAGGCACTTTCATGGAAACTACCTTAGGAGAAGCTACCAAACTCCTAGATAATATTATGGTTAATTATTCTCAATGGCACACCGAAAGATCTACTAGTAAAAAGGTGCATGCTATCGAAGAAATTAGTGTTTTGAGTGGAAAGATGGATGAACTTATGAAATTGTTTGCTGCTAAGAGTGCTTCTTCTGATCCTAATGATATGCCTTTGTCCACTTTGATTGAGAATAACAATGAATCTTTGGATGTGAATTTTGTTGGTAGGAATAATTTTGGTAACAATGCTTATAGAGGTAATTTTAATCCTAGGCCTTTTCCTAGTAATTCCTCTAATAATTATGGTAATTCCTACAACAACTCTTATGGAAAGATGCCTTCTGAATTTGAAACTAGTGTTAAAGAATTTATGATCTCGCAAAAGAATTTCAATGCTATGCTTGAAGAGAAATTGCTTAAGGTTGATGAATTGGCTAGAAGTGTGGATAGAATTACTCTTGATGTTGATTCTTTGAAACTTAGATCTATCCCACCTAAGCATGATATCAATGAGTCTTTCGAAGCCATGAGAATTTCCATTGATGAATGCAAAGAAAAAACCGCTAGAATGCGTGCTAAAAGAGAAGATTATATTAAATTGTGTTCTTCTAGTTATCATGAAAATAAAGATGAAGATTTGAAAGTTATTGATGTGTCTCCTATTAGATCCTTGTTTTCTAGTATTAATCTTGATGAGAATAGGATTGGAGATGATTCTGCTTTAAGGTGTCCTAATGATTCATAGTTTTTAGATCTTGATGCTAAAATTGCTAAAAGTGGGAGTGAAGAGATTAAAACTTTGCATAGTGATGAACCCACTACTTTGTATTTCAAGGGATTCAATTATGATAATAGCTCTTTGATTGATTGTATTTCCTTGTTGCAATCTGTGCTAAATTCTCTGCATGCTTATAGTCAAAATAAAGCTTTCACTAAACATATAGTTGATGCTTTGATGCAATCTTATGAAGAAAAACTTGAGTTGGAAGTTTCTATACCTAGAAAGCTTTATGATGAGTGGGAACCTACCATAAAAATAAAAATAAAAGATCATGAATTCTATGCTTTGTGTGATTTGAGTGCTAGTGTCTCCACTATCCCAAAAACTTTGTGTGATTTGCTAGGGTTCCATGAGCTTGATGATTGTTCTTTAAATTTGCATCTTGCGGATTCCACTATTAAGAAACCTATGGGAAGAATTAATGATGTTCTTATTGTTGCCAATAGGAATTATGTGCCCATATGTCGGTGTACTAAGGTAGGGGTACCTCAGTACCCCAACTTGTGCACGGGCAGTAGCAGCTTCCCGTGGCAGGGCTCACCACGTGCTTGTCGGAGACCTTTCTGATCCATATGAAGCCATTCAAAAACAAAGTATAAAAAACAGAAGATCAAGGCCCCGGCAAGTGGAGCTTGCCGGGAAGGCCGTCCCAGGCTCAAGGTTACCCCACTAACACGAGACCCTGGCAAGAGGAGCTTGCCAGGAAGACTAGAAGATTATATTTCAGAAGACATGCCTCGGCGCAGCATGCGCCCCGGCAGGGCCCGGGGAGCGACAAGCTTCAGAGCCCGGCAAGCTTCCGGGCCCGGCAAGGTCAAGCCCCCCGGCAAGGTGCTTGCCGGGGAGAGTTACGCTGTGTGCCCGCGCTCCAGCTCATCGAACCATGCGTCGCCCTGGGGCCATTCTAGGGACGCGTGGCGGATGGCTGTGCAGCCTGGGGGACACGGTGGCACTCCACGGTGACGAAGCCATCGCCGTGGCAAACGGAGATGCAAGGGCGGGCGCTTTTGGGGTCGACGGTGACGAGCATTTAATGCTCTTGTCCCCCACTGTCAAAGTAGGTGATGACCACTGTTCATCCACTATTCCCGCACTGTTACAACTACCACCAAAGTTACATTTTTACCCCTTTCTCCTACGTTGACACCTGTCGGTGACCCCTTGAGCTATAAAAGGAGGCCCATGCACAACGTAGAAAGGGTTCGGAACCTAGATCGCTCATTCGCTCGGTGTAGCTAGTTCTTCAAGCTCCCGAGCTCCCCAACTCAATACAATCTAAGCAGGAGTAGGGTTTTACGCGTCCATCGCGGCCCGAACCTGGGTAAACTGCCCGCGTGCTCTCCTCGATCTGCTCTTTGTGCTCCCTCCGCTCCCTTACCGTACGAACAAGGGGCTACGGTCCCATAGGTGCTCGTGGTGGACAGTTTCCCCCGACATCTTTGGCGCGCCAGGTAGGGGGCGTCGAGGTTGTGCGAACCTGATCCGGCGTTCACGCGGGCGCATTCTTCATCAACCTCTCCAGCTACATCATCTTCATCAGCAACAACAGCATGGCCCCGAAGAAGAAGGCTTCGGAGGTCGGAGGCCCGTCCGCGTCTGTTCCACCGCCACCTGAGCCAACGGTGGGTGGAGGAGACGCCGTCGGAAGGGTGGTCGCCGGCGAGGAGACTCGCGGCGCCACCAAATCCAAGGACAAGACAGACGACCGAGCCTCGGTCTCCGTGGATGCGCCACGTCCATCTCAGCAAACGACAACCCAGCAGCGCCGTGGTACGGGAGGTACCATCCGCTTGCTGGGGCAAGGGCAAACCGGAGGTTCGCGGGATGCTCCGGACCACCGTCCGGGCACGAGCAAGGTGCGGTCACCGGGGGGGAAACTGCTCCTTCTAACCCTGTTAGGAGTCCGAGCATATCCCGCTCCTCGCACCACTCGCCCCCGCTCCCCTCCTCTCCAGCAGAAGCACTCGCAAGAGCGCAGCTGCTCCTCGACTTCCCTCCAGCGGCGGACAAGGCCGAAGACTGGAGGGCAACAATCCAAAGCCTCATCGCCTTCGCCAACAACGACACACCGCAGCAGCCGGCGACGTCGCGGCCGCGGCAAGTCGAGAAGACGAAGGCCGACGGCGACAAGACCGCTGGGGGTGCAACCACCGTGCACTCCCCGCCGCGGAAGCAGAAGACGCCTCCCCACCGGATCAACGTCGACGACGATTCCACGGCGTCATCGGATCCGCGGGCTCGTCGGGACCAGCGCCAGGTCCTTGACGACCGGCGACAAGAAGACGCTCGAACGACAATCGAGCGCCGCCGAGAAGCTCGGCGACAATCAGATCAGCGAGCTGGGACCGCTGTCGATACGCACGCGCCCGGTGAACTAGGCGACTTGCCGTACGCGGCAGGCTGCCCTGCGTTTACCCGTGAGCTGCGGCGTGTCCAGTGGCCCAGCATGAAGAACTTCAAGCCCGACGTACCGGAGAAGTACGACGGCAAGACGCACCCCTCGGAATTCCTCAGCATCTACACCATCGCGGTGCAGGCTGCCGGGGGGCGCGACGAGAAGATACTGGCGAACTACTTCCCGCTGGTGCTTAAGCCGAACGTTCGTTCTTGGCTTATGCACTTGCCGGAAGGCTCCATTTCTTCTTGGGCAGATCTTTGCCACCAGTTTGTTGGCGCCTTCACGGGCGGCCACAAACCCCACGGCCAGGAGAGCGATCTCCACATCTTGGCCCAGAAGGAAGGAGAACCTCTGCGCAAGTACATCCAGCGCTTCAGCCGCGTGCAGCACAACATCCCCGATGTCCACCCTGCTGCGGTTATCAATGCGTTTCACCAGAACGTGTGTAACCGCCGCATGCGTGAGGAGATGGCCATGACCAAGATACGGGATGTCAGCGAGCTCTATCCTCTAGCTGATAAGTGCGCGCGCGCCGAAGAGGGGAGGAGACTCCCCGGGGAGGATGCTGGCGCAGGGGGAAGCGACAGCGAGGATGCCGCCCCGGCAAAGAAGAGCCGGCGGCGGAACAATAGAATAAAGAAGAACAAGGAAGTGCTTGCCGTCGAGAAGTCCGGCAAGGAAGCTCCCGCCAAGCAAACACAGGCTGGCGGCTCCGGCAAGGAGCCTGCCCCTGTAGCGGCAGCCGACAAGCAGGACGGCTCCGACAAGCAATACTGCAAGATCCACCGCACCAAGGGCCACGACCTCTCCAACTGCAAACGCGTCGAGTACCTCGTCGAGCAGCAGAAAGCTGAGTACGAGAGGCGCGACAAGGAGAAGGCCCAAGGTGGCGGAGGAGAGCCAAGCAAGAAGCGGCCATTCAATGGCCGGGGAGGACGCCGCGGCAAGGCCAAGCAGCGGCAAGGTGACCGACCTCCCCGGGGCCGCGACAAGGATGAAGAAGACGACGACGATGACATGGAGGAAGAAGATAACAGCGAGCAGGAGTTCCAGAAGGCCACGGAAGTCCTGTGCGTCGACGGCGGCGCCTCTCTGCATACTTCCCACCGCCAACTCAAGCAGTGGGTGCGGGAAGTAAATGCAGCAGAGCCGCCCGTGGAGTCGCGCCGGCTCCTCAAATGGTCCAGCACGCCCATCATTTTTTATCTTGAGGATCACCCTGACCGCACCACCACGGTTGGGTGCTTGCCGATGTTGGTCTCACCAACCATCCGCAACCTCAAGGTCACCAAAATGTTGGTTGACGGCGGGGCCGGGCTGAACTTGATCTCCTCGGCTGTGATCAAGAAACTCCAAATCCCAGATGGCGAGCTCGAAGAGACCGGTTCTTTCCAAGGAATAAACCCGGGAAGGAGCAAGCCCAAGGGGAAGATTACTCTGCCAGTGACCTTTGGCGGGGAGCTCAACTTCAGGACGGAGAGGATAACCTTCGATGTTGCCGATATCCCATTGCCGTACAATGGGATACTTGGACGTCCTGCCCTCGCCAAGTTCATGGCAGCTTCCCACTACGCCTACAATGTACTCAAGATGCCGGGGCCGATAAGCGTCATCTCTGTCCATGGCGACAAGAAGGACGCGCTTATCTGCGCCGACAAGATATACCGGGACGCAGCAGCCGCAGCGAAGAAGGACACACTTGCCGCTGAAGCTCCCGGGGGGAAGAAGACCAAGACCAAGTCCGGCAAGTGCTCTGGGACCCACTCCGGCAACCGCACCTCCTCGGAGTGCTGCGCTGCCGTCGGGGACGTTCCATCGAGCTCCACCGGCAAGTGCAAGAAGGGGATGGCCGCTCCCCCGGCAACCAAGAAGGTGTCCGCCAAGGAGGACGGCACTGGTGGTACCTTCACCATCAGTGCTACACTTGACAGCAAATAGGAAAGCACGCTCATTGCCTTCCTGCGGGCGAATGTCGATGTGTTTGCCTGGCAACCATCTGACATCCCCGGTGTTCCCAGGAAGGTAATTGAGCACAAGCTTGCTGTTTGTCCTCATGCGCGGCCCGTTAAGCAAAAGGTCAGAAAGCAAGCCGTGGAGCGCCAAGAATTCATTGCCGAAGAGATCAAGAAACTAGAAGCAGCAGGCCTGGTTAGGGGCGTGATCCATCCCACGTGGTTAGCAAATCCAGTTGTCGTGCGTAAAGCCAATGGGAAGTGGAGACTGTGTATAGACTTCACCGATGTGAATAAAGCATGTCCCAAGGATCCATTTCCCTTGCCGTGCATCGACCAGATTGTTGACTCCACTGCCGGATGTGAGCTGCTCTCTTTCCTTGATGCATATTCAGGCTATCACCAAATTTTCATGGCCAAGGAAGATGAAGAGAAGACTGCATTCATTACTCCCTGTGGCACATATTGCTTTATTCGCATGCCTTTTGGGTTGAAGAATGCAGGATCGACATTTGCAAGGGTAGTATACACTGCTTTTGAGCCACAGATCCACAGAAATGTGGAAGCCTACATGGATGATATCATGGTCAAGAGCAAGAGCAAGGATACACTGATCCAAGATTTGGAAGAGACGTTTGAGAACCTGCGCAAGATCCAGCTTAAGTTGAACCCCGAGAAGTGCGTCTTTGGGGTCCCCTCCGGCAAGCTTCTCGGGTTTTTTGTGTCCCAGAGGGGGATTGAGGCCAATCCCGACAAGATAAAAGCCATCGAGCAGATCGAAGCCCCGAAGCGCGTCAAGGACGTGAGGAGACTTGCAGGTTGTGTAGCTGCCCTCAGTAGGTTCATTTCAAAGTATGCAGAACGCGCCCTACCTTTCTTCAAAATCTTGAAGAAGGCAGGTCCTATGAAATGGACTCCGGAAGCGGAGGCAGCGCTGCAGGACTTGAAACGGTACCTATCCTCCACTCCAATACTTGTCGCACCTAAGCCACAGGAGAAGTTGCTGATGTACCTAGCGGCAACCAACCAGGTGGTTAGTGCTGCGTTGGTAGCGGAGAGGGAGGCCGACGAGGAGTCAGCACCACCGGCAGGCGAATCCAGCGACAAGCAGGGGGCCCCTCCGACAAGCTCTGGCCCCGACAAGGACAACTCTGCGCAGGATCAGGGAGAAGTGCGGAAGAAGATGGTGCAGCGCCCGGTGTATTTTGTGAG
The DNA here is from genome assembly GCA_902687465.1 of Secale cereale. Lineage (NCBI taxonomy): Eukaryota > Viridiplantae > Streptophyta > Magnoliopsida > Poales > Poaceae > Secale > Secale cereale. Next base: position 140,517,612 of record LR738711.1, read on the forward strand.
TTCCCTCTTGCAGGGGGCTAGATCAAGATACTCCGGGGTGCAGAAGTTGCTTTTCGGCCTCCTCATGGCCTCGAGAAAGCTGCGCCATTACTTCCAAGCACACGAGATAACAGTGGTCACTCGCTTTCCGCTGAAGAGGATACTGCACAATCCAGAGGCAACAGGCAGGATCGTCGAGTGGGCACTGGAGCTGTCAAGCTTTGGTCTCAAGTTTGAAAGTACTTCAACCATACAGAGCCGAGCTTTGGCAGAATTCATAGCTGAATGGACCCCAACGCCCGATGAGGAAGTTCCAGAAACAAGTGTACCCGTACAAGAAGCGACAAGTGAATGGGTAATGTACTTCGATGGTGCCTTCTCGCTGCAAGGCGCCGGTGCCGGCGTGGTACTCATCGCACCCACCGGAGAGCAACTCAAGTATGTTATCCAGATGCACTTTCCCAGGGAGCAAGCGACAAACAATACTGCTGGGTATGAAGGCTTGCTTGCCGGCCTCAGGATTGCGGCCGAACTTGGGATCAGGAAGCTGATTGTCCGGGGAGATTCTCAGTTGGTGGTCCGGCAAGTCAACAAGAGTTACCAGAGCCCTTTGATGGAAGCTTATGTAGATGAAGTGAGGAAACTTGAAGAGCACTTTGAAGGTCTGCAGATGGAGCACGTCCCGAGAGCTCAGAATGACATTGCAGATGGCCTTTCAAAGTGTGCTGCGATGAAGTTACCTGTGGAACCGGGGACCTTCTTGCTCAAGCTGACTCAGCCATCCGTCACACCATCAATTGGGCAACCCAAGAAGAGAAAGTTGGTCTCCGGCGACTACTTGCCGGCGGATCTTCCCGAAGCCGCCGCCAAGGTCCCCAAGATCAACGATCAGAATGCTGAGGAACAGTTTGCTCCTGCAGATCCTCGGATCTGTACAGTTGAAGCAAGCATTCCCGACAAGCCTCGCCCCGGTGAGCTTGCCGGGGGACCATCAGCTCCGGCAGAACCAGAGGTTCTTGCCGTAGAAGCTGGGGTTCCCGCAGCAGCCCTCATACCTTTAGTCCTCGCCGTTGAGCCTCGGGCTCCGGCATGGGCGCAGCAGATCGTCCGTTTTCTGCAAACTGGAGAGCTTCCCGACGACCCAGAAGAGATAGAGAAGATAACCAGGCAATCAAGTATGTACCAGTTCGTGGATAACGAGCTGTACAGAAGGAGACTCAATGGTGTCAGGTTGAAGTGCATTTCCAGAGAAGATGGACAGAAGCTGTTGGCAGAAATACATGGAGGCATATGTGGCCACCACATTGGCGCAAGGGCACTTGCCGGGAAGGCGTCCCGGCAAGGGTTTTTCTGGCCAGAAGCCCTCCAGGATGCAACTGCACAAGTAACCAAGTGTGAAGCGTGCCAGTTCCATGCCAAACAAATTCATCAGCCAGCTCAAGCTCTCCAGACGATCCCTTTGTCCTGGCCCTTCTCGGTCTGGGGGCTCGATATCCTCGGCCCCTTCCCTCGAGCTGTCGGGGGCTTTGAGTACTTGTACGTTGCAATCGACAAGTTCACAAAGTGGCCAGAAGTGGAACCGGTGAGAAAGGTGACAGCACAGTCAGCGGTCAGGTTCTTCAGGTTGATTGTTTGCCGTTTCGGAATCCCTAACAGGATCATCACCGACAACGGTACACAATTTACTAGTCGCACCTTCATGCAGTACGTCCAAGACCTTGGCGCTAAGGTCTGTTTCGCCTCTGTTGCTCACCCGAGGAGCAATGGTCAAGCGGAGAGGGCCAATGCTGAAGTGCTGCGCGGACTCAAGACAAGGACCTTTGACAGGCTGCGCAAGTGCGGAAGAAACTGGATAGAGGAGTTGCCGGCGGCTCTTTGGTCAATCAGAACGACACCAAATCAAGCCACCGGACAGACACCCTTTGCTCTAGTCTATGGAGCAGAGGCAGTTCTCCCCACGGAACTCGTATACGGATCTCCTCGAGTGCTCGCTTATGACAAGCTCGAGCAAGAGCAACTGCGACAAGATGATGCATTGCTCCTCGAGGAGGAACGTCTCCAGGCTGCTGTACGAGCTGCTCGATACCAGCAAGCCTTGCGCCGCTATCATAGCCGCAAGGTTAAGGCCAGGAGTCTCGAGGAAGGCGACCTTGTTCTTCGGCGTGTTCAGTCCGCCAAGAATTCCAACAAGTTGACGCCGAAGTGGGAAGGCCCTTATCGGGTGAGACAAGTCACAAGGCCCGGCGCTGTCCGCCTTGAGACCGAAGAAGGCTTACCGGTGAGCAACTCCTGGAACATAGAGCATCTTCGCAAGTTTCACCCATAAGGCGCGGTTGCCGTGATCCGCTCCGGCAACCACCTTTTGTACAAGCCTTGCCGCTGTTGCATGTAACCCTTTGTACAAAGCCGGGCGCAGATCCCGTGCATCAGTAAAGCTTTTTGCGTTTTGCACTATTTGTCTGCTCCATGCTTTTCTTCGTTATTTGCATGCATTATTTGGCATCTTGTGCAACACACGTATCCGGTAAGCATTAGCACGCCGAAAGGCCATATACTTGCTTTCCTCTTCTTTCTCTTTTCCTCTTAAGCAGAAGGAATGTTCCTCGCGCACAAGTTTGCCGGGGGGAAGGAGATGGAAGATGAACCAAGTGATGTTCAAGAAAGAGAAGCTTTACCGGGAAGCAAGCAATATATGAAAGCTAAGTTACCAGAATTTGAGCAATTCAAATTTTTAAATTTTGGTTATCTTCCTTGAACAACCACGCTTTGTATGGAAAACCTGTGCGCGGAGGAACCTAGCCGTGGCTAGCCGCACCCTTATCTTGTTTTCGAGTACACTCAACGACTTAAGTGAGCTGCGACAAGTGTCGCGCCCTTGCTTCGTTTTCGAGTTCACTCAGCAAGCTATGTGCATCGCGACTAGCTGCGGCAAGGTTGCTTGCCGGTAAGACCTCGGCCAGCAGGCTGCTCGGAGTCCAGTACTCAACGCTCGCGGCAAGGGCCCCTTGCCGGCAAGTTCCCTAGAAGCGTAGGGTTGAAGGCATACAAAGTAGAGGACCAAAACAAGGGAGATAGCATTGCACTGATTGATCAAAATAGGATAATATACTACAAGGGATAACTTGTCGCAATGACTAATAAGTTCATGTCCATGGCACCCTATGCAGCAGCAAAAGAGATAAAAAGGAAGAGGCCTAATCTACGCGGTCGCCTTCAACCCTAGAGATCTTGTTCACCTTGGCGATAATGTGGGCGACCTGCGCCTTCAGCGCCTCCATATCCGCGTCGGCCGGCAAGCTGCGGAGAACGTTGACGAGGTTTATACCAGGATTGCGGTACACTATCTTCGTCAGAACGCGCTCCAAAGTTCCCGCGCAGAGCTGGCGTGACTCCCCGGCCAGTTGCGCGGGGAGCTTCTTCTGTAGATTTGCGAGTGCCGGCGCGACCCCTCTGAAGAAGAGACTGAGCTTGGCGCTGTGGGGGAGATTTGGATCCGGAGAGTATATGAGATGCTCAACCCTCAGCGCCATCAGCTCCTTGTCGATGCTAGCTGCAGAAGCCACCAGGTCATCGGTCCATACTTCGACGGTCCGGCGGAAGTTCTCAGCTGAAGTGGCGGCGCTCTCCACCAAGCCTCGCTCCTTGCGGAGCTCGTCCTTCAGCTTGGTTTCGCGGTCCCGGACGGCGTCGAGCGAGTCCTTCAGCGTGGAGACCTTCAGCTCCAGATCTGCAATCGAGTCCTTGGCGGCCTTCAGCTCGTCGCCTTGCTTGGAAAGGCGTACCTGGAGTTCAGAGTTAGTGTGGGCATCCTTCTCGCGCTCTATGTTGAGCGCGGTGACCCTCTCCGTGCTCGCCCTCAGGAATTCCTCCAGCTGCGCCACCTTAGCCTCGAGGTCCTTCTTGGCGGTCTCCGCGGTGGCAGCGGCGGCCTTCGCTTCCTTCAGTTCTCCGCCAAGGGCCTGCTCCCGGGCGGTGAGATCTTCCTCGTGGGAGTCGAGGTCGACCTTCCGCTGGTTGAGCGCCCCTTCTCGCTCAGACAGCGCTTCTCCGGCGAGTCGCTGCTGCTCCTCGGCTTCGGCCTTCTCCAGGAGCCACTCTTGGTACTCGCCGGCAAGCCTCTCGCGCTCCTCCGCCAGGTCGCGGAGGGCCGCCTGGTGTTGGGGAACGTAGTATTTTAAAAATTTCCTATGATCACGCAAGATCTATCTACCAGATGCATAGCAATGAGAGGGGAGAGTGTGTCTACGTACCCTCGTAGACCGGGAGCGGAAGCGTCAAGTGACGCGGTTGATGTTGTCGAACTTCTTCGCGATCCAACCGATCAAGCACCGAACGTACGGCACCTCCGCGTTCAGCACACGTTCAGCTTGATGACGTCCCACGAGCTCTTGATCCAGTTGAGCTTCACGGGAGAGTTTCGTCAGCACGACGGCGTGGTGACGGATATGATGTGTTCACCGGCACAGGGCTTCGCCTAAGCTCCGCGACGGTACGACCGAGGTGTGATTCTGTGGAGGGGGGCACCGCACACGGCTAAAACAATTCAACTTGTGTGTCTTTGGGTGCCCCCCTGCCCCCGTATATAAAGGAGCAAGGGAGGAGGGGCTGGCCAACTCTCCTGGTGCGGCTAGGGAAGGGATTCCTACTAGGAATAGGATTGCAATCCTATTCCTAGTAGGATTCACCGAAAGGAAGAAGGGGGAAAGGAATAGGAGAGGTGGTGCCCCCCCAATCCTAGTCCAACTAGGATTCCTAGGTGGGGGCGCCGGCCATCCCTATGGGCTGCCTCTCTCTCACCCTTTAGGCCCACTATGGACCATCCCCTCTCGTAGGGGGTTCCGGTAACCCCCTCCGGCATTCCCGATAAATCCGAAACTTTTCCGGTATACTTCCGGTGTCCGAATATAGCCGTCCAATATATTAATCTTTATGTCTCGGACATTCCGAGACTCCTCGTCATGTCCGTGATCTCATCCGGGACTCCGAACTACCTTCGGTACATCAATACTCAAAAAACTCATAATATCGATCGTCATCAAACGTTAAGCGTGCGGACCCTACGGGTTCGAGAACTATGTAGACATGACCGAGACTCATCTCTGGTCAATAACCAATAGCGCAACCTGGATGTTCATATTGGCTCCTACATATTCTACGAAGATCTTTTATCGGTCAGAACCGCATAACAGCATACGTTGTTCCTTTTGTCAAACGGTATTTTACTTGCCCGAGATTCGATCGTCGGTATCTTTATACCTAGTTCAATCTCGTTTACCGGCAAGTCTCTTTACTCGTTCCGTAACACATCATCTCGTGACTAACTCATTAGTCCTTTGCTTGCAAGGCTTATTATGGTGTGTGTTACCGAGAGGGCCCAGAGATACCTCTCCGACACTCGAGGTGACAAATCCTAATCTTGATCTATGCCAACACCACGAATACTTTCGGAGACACCTGTAGAGCATCTTTATGATCACCCAGTTACGTTGTGACGTTTGATAGCACACAAGGTGTTCCTACGGTATTCGGGAGTTGCATAATCACATAGTCATAGGAACATGTATAAGTCATGAAGAAAGCAATAGCAGTTAAACTAAACGATCATAGTGCTATGCTAACGGATGGGTCTTGTCCATCACATCATTCTCCTAATGATGTGATCCCGTTGATCAAATGACAACTCATGTCTATGGCTAGGAAACATAACCATCTTTGATCAATGAGCTAGTCTAGTAGAGGCATACTAGGGACATACTGTTTTGTCTATGTATTCACACATGTACTAAGTTTCCGGTTAATACAATTCTAGCATGAATAAAAGACATTTATCATGATATAAGGAAATACAAATAACATCTTTATTATTGCCTCTAGGGCATATTTCCTTCAGTCTCCCACTTGAACTAGAGTCAATAATCTAGCTCACATCGCCATGTGATTTAATACCGATGGTTCACATCGTTATGTGAATAACACCCATAGTTCACATCACCATGTGACCAACACCCAAAGGGTTTACTAGAGTCAATAATCTAGTTCACATAGCTATGTGATTAATACCCAAGAGTAATGAGGTGTGATCATGTTTTGCTTGTGAGAGAAGTTTAGTCAACGGGTCTGTCATATACAGACCCCTATGTATTTCGCAAATTTCTATGTCTACAATGCTCTGCATGGAGCTACTCTAGCTAATTGCTCCCACTTTCAATACGCATCCAGATTGATACTTAGAGTCATCTGGATTTAGTGTCAAAGCTTGCATCGGCGTAACCCTTTACGACGAACTCTTTATCACCTCCATAATCGAGAAATATTTCCTTAGTCATCCAATTACTAAGGATAATTTTGACCGCTGTACAGTGATCTACTCCTGGATCACTATTGTACCTCCCTGTCAAACTCTTGGCAAGGTACACAATGTGTTTTGTACACATCATGGCATACTTTATTGAACCTATGGCTGAGGCATAGGGAATGACTTTCATTCTCTCTATATTTTTCTGCCGTGGTCTGGCTTTGAGTCTTACTCAACTTCACACCTTACAAATCAGGCAAGAACTTCTTCTTTGACTGATCCATTTTGAACTACTTCAAAATCTTATCAAGGTATGTACTCATCGAAAGTCTTATCAAGCGTCTTGATCTATCTATGTGGATTCTTGATGCTCAATATGTAAGCAGCTTCACCGAGGTCTTTCTTTGAAAAACTCCTTTCAAACACTCCTTTATGCTTTCCAGAAAATTCTACATCATTTCCAATCGACAATATGTCATTCACATATAATTATCAGAAAGGTTGTAGTGCTCCCACTCACTTCTTGTAAATACAGGCTTCTCCAAAAGTCTGTATAAAACCATATGCTTTGATCACCTCATCAAAGTGTATATTCCAACTCCGAGATGCTTGCACCGGTCCATAGATGGATCGCTGGAGCTTGCATAATTTGTTAGCACCTTTTGGATCGACAAAACCTTCTGGTTGTATCATATACAACTCTTCTTTGAGATATCCATTTAGGAATGAGTTTTGACATCCATTTGCCAGATTTCATAATCATAAAATGCGGCAATTGCTAACATGATTCGGACAGACTTAAGCATCGCTACAGGTGAGAAAGTCTCATCGTAGTCAACTCCTTGAACTTGTCGAAAACCTTTCGCAACAAGTCGAGCTTTGTAAACAGTAATATTACCGTCTGCGTCGGTCTTCCTCTTGAAGATCCATTTATTTTCGATGGCCTGTCGATCATCGGGCAAGTCAACCAAAGTCCATACTTTGTTCTCATACATGGATCCCATCTCAGATTTCATGGCTTCAAGCCATTTTGCGGAATCTGGGCTCATCATCGCTTCCTCATAGTTCGTAGGTTCATCATGGTCTAGTAACATGATTTCCAGAACTGGGTTGCCGTACCACTCTGGTGCGGAACGTACTCTGGTTGATCTACGACGTTCAGCAGAAACTTGATCCGAAGTTTCATGATCATTATCATCAACTTCCTCACTAATTGGTGTAGGAATCACTGGAACAATTTCCTGTGATGTACTACTTTCCAATATGGGAGAAGGTACAATTACCTCATCAAGTTCTACTTTCCTCCCACTCACTTCTTTCGAGAGAAACTCTTTTTCTAGAAAGGATCCGTTCTTAGCAACGAATATTTTGCCTTCGGATCTGTGATAGAAGGTGTACCCAACAGTCTCTTTTGGGTATCCTATGAAGACACATTTTTCCGACTTGGGATCGAGCTTATCAGGTTGAAGTGTTTTCACATAAGCATCGCAGCCCCAAATTTTAAGAAACGACAACTTTGGTTTCTTGCCAAACCACAGTTCTTAAGGCGTTGTCTCAACGGATTCAGATGAGGCCCTTATTTAACGTGAATGCAGCTGTCTTTAATGCATGACCCAAAACGATAGTGATAAATCGGTAAGAGACATCATAGATCGCACCATATCCAATAAAGTACGGTTATGACGTTCGGACACACCATTACGCTGTGGTGTTCCAGGTGGCGTGAGTTGTGAAACTATTCCACATTGTTTCAAATGAAGACCAAACCCGTAACTCAAATATTCTCCTCCACGATCAGATCGTAGAAACTTTATTTTCTTGTTACGATGATTCTCTACTTCACTCTGAAATTCTTTGAACTTTTCAAATGTTTCAGACTTGTGTTTCATTAAGTAGATATACCCATATCTGCTTAAATCATCAGTGAAGGTCAGAAAATAACGATACCCGCCGCGTGCTTCAACACTCATTGGTCCGCATACATCAGTATGTATGATTTCCAACAAATCCGTTGCTCGCTCCATAGTTCCGGAGAACGGAGTTTTAGTCATCTTGCCCATGAGGCATGGTTCGCAAGCACCAAGTGATTCATAATCAAGTGATTCCAAAAGTCCATCATTATGGAGTTTCTTCATGCGTTTTACACCAATATGACCTAAACGGCAGTGCCACAAATAAGTTGCACTATCATTATTAACCTTGCATCTTTTGGCTTCAATATTATGAATATGTGTATCACACGATCGAGATCCAACAAACTATTTTCATTGGGTGTATGACCATAGAAGGTTTTATTCATGTAAACAGAACAACAATTATTCTCTAACTTACATGAATAACCGTATTGCAATAAACATGATCAAATCATATTCATGCTCAACACAAACACCAAATAACACTTATTTAGGTTCAACACTAATCCCGAAAGTATAGGGAGTGTGCGATGATGATCATATCAATCTTGGAACTATTTCCAATACACATCGTCACTTCATCCTTTAACTAGTTTATATTCATTATGCAATTCCCATTTCGAGTTACTACTTTTTAGCAACTAAATCAGTATCAAATACCGAGGGGTTGCTATGAACACTAGTAAAATACACATCAATAATCTGTATATCAAATATACCTTTGTTCACTTTGCCATCCTTCTTATCCGCCAAGTATCTAGGGAAGTTCCACTTCCAGTGACCATTTCCTTTGCAGTATAAGCACTTGTTTCAGGCTTGAGTTTAGCTTTGGGTTTCTTCACGGGAGTGACAACTTGCTTGTCATTCTTCTTGAAGTTCCCCTTCTATCCCTTTGCCCTTTACTTGAAACAAGTGGTCTTGTTAACCATCAACACTTGATGCTTTTTCATGATTTCTACCTTCGCCGATTTCAGCATCGTGAAGAGCTCGGGAATTACACTCGTCATCCCTTGCATATTATAGTTCATCACGAAGTTCTACTAACTTGGTGATAGTGTCTAGAGAACTTTGTCAATTACTATCTCATCTGGAAGATTAACTCCCATTTGATTAAAGCAATTGTACTACCCAGACAATCTGAGCACATGCTCATTGGTTGAGCTATTCTCCTCCATCTTGTAGGCAAAGTACTGTCAGAGGTCTCATACCTCTTGACACGGGCATGAGTATGAAATACTAATTTCAACTCTTGGAACATCTCATATGCTCCGTGGCGTTTCAAAACGTTTTTGAAGTCCCGGTTATAAGCCGTAAAGCATGGTGCACTAAACTATCAAGTAGTCATCATATCGAGCTTTTGTCAAAATGTTCATAACGTCTACATCTGCTCCTGCAATAGGTCTGTCACCTAGCGGTGCATCAAGGACATAATTCTTCTGTGCAGCAATGAGGATAATCCTCAGATCACGGAATAATTCCGCATCATTGCTACTAACATCTTTCAATCTTGGTTTTCTCTAGGAACATATGAAAAATAAACGGGGAGCAACATTGCGAGCTATTGATCTACAACATAGATATGCTAATACTACCAGGACTAACTTCATGATAAATTAAAGTTCAATTTAATCATATTAATTTAAAGAACTCCCACTTAGATAGACATCCCTCTGGTCATCTAAATGATCACGTGATCCAAATCAACTAAACCATGTCCGATCATCACGTGAGATGGAGTAGTTTCAATGGTGAACATCTTATGTTGATCATATCTACTATATGATTCACGCTCGACCTTTCGGTCTCCAGTGTTCCGAGGCCATATCTGTATATGCTAGGCTCGTCAAGTTTAACCCGAGTATTCTGCGTGTGCAAAACTGGCTTACACCCGTTGTATTTGAATGTAGAGCTTATCACACCCGATCATCACGTGGTGTCTCGGCACGACGAACTTTCGCAACGGTGCATACTCAGGGAGAACACTTATACCTTGAAATTTAGTACGGGATCATCTTATAATGCTACCGTCGTTCTAAGCAAAATAAGAAGCATAATAAGATAAACATCACATGCAATCAAAATATGTGACATGATATGGCCATCATCATCTTGTGCTTTTGATCTCCATCTCCAAAGCACCGTCATGATCACCTTCACAAAACATGATCATCTCATACAAAAACCGTATAACTCATCATGTCTTGACCATATCACATCACAACATGCCCTGCAAAAACAAGTTAGACGTCCTCTACTTTGTTGTTGCAAGTTTTACGTGGCTGCTACGGGCTTTAGCAAGAACCGTTCTTACCTACGCATACAAAACCACAACGATGTTTCGTCAAGTATGTGCTGTTTTAACCTTCACAAGGACCGGGCGTGGACACACTTGATTCAGCTAAAGTGAGAGAGACAGACACCCGCCAGTCACCTTTAAGCAACGAGTGCTCGTAACGGTGAAACCAGTCTCGCGTAAGCGTACGCGTAATGTCGGTCCGGGCCGCTTCATCTCACAATACCGCCGAAGCAAAATATGACATGCTGGTAAGCAGTATGACTAGTATCGTCCACAATCTCATTGTGTTCTATTCGTGCATATCATCTACGCATAGACCTGGCTCATGATGCCACTGTTGGGGAACGTAGTATTTTAAAATTTTCCTACGATCACGCAAGATCTATCTACCAGATGCATAGCAACGAGAGGGGAGAGTGTGTCTACGTACCCTCGTAGACCGGGAGCGGAAGCGTCAAGTGACGCGGTTGATGTTGTCGAACTTCTTCGCGATCCAACCGATCAAGCACCGAACGTACGGCACCTCCGCGTTCAGCACACGTTCAGCTTGATGACGTCCCACGAGCTCTTGATCCAGTTGAGCTTCACGGGAGAGTTTCGTCAGCACGACGGCGTGGTGACGGATATGATGTGTTCACCGGCGCAGGGCTTTGCCTAAGCTCCGCGACGGTACGACCGAGGTGTGATTCTGTGGAGGGGGGCACCGCACACGGCTAAAACAATTCAACTTGTGTGTCTTTGGGTGCCCCCCTGCCCCCGTATATAAAGGAGCAAGGGAGGAGGGGCCGGCCAACTCTCCTGGTGCGGCTAGGGAAGGGATTCCTACTAGGAATAGGATTGCAATCCTATTCCTAGTAGGATTCACCGAAAGGAAGAAGGGGGAAAGGAATAGGAGAGGTGGCGCCCCCCCAATCCTAGTCCAACTAGGATTCCTAGGTGGGGGCGCCGGCCAGCCCTATGGGCTGCCTCTCTCTCACCCTTTAGGCCCACTATGGACCATCCCCTCTCGTAGGGGGTTCCGGTAACCCCCTCCGGCATTCCCGATAAATCCGAAACTTTTCCGGTATACTTCCGGTGTCCGAATATAGCCGTCCAATATATTAATCTTTATGTCTCGGACATTCCGAGACTCCTCGTCATGTCCGTGATCTCATCCGGGACTCCGAACTACCTTCGGTACATCAATACTCAAAAAACTCATAATACCGATCGTCATCAAACGTTAAGCGTGCGGACCCTACGGGTTCGAGAACTATGTTGACATGACCGAGACTCATCTCTGGTCAATAACCAATAGCGGAACCTGGATGTTCATATTGGCTCCTACATATTCTACGAAGATCTTTTATCGGTCAGAACCGCATAACAACATACGTTGTTCCTTTTGTCAAACGGTATGTTACTTGCCCGAGATTCGATCGTCGGTATCTTTATACCTAGTTCAATCTCGTTTACCGGCAAGTCTCTTTACTCGTTCCGTAACACGTCATCTCGTGACTAACTCATTAGTCCTTTGCTTGCAAGGCTTATTATGATGTGTGTTACCGAGAGGGCCCAGAGATACCTCTCCGACACTCAGAGTGACAAATCCTAATCTTGATCTATGCCAACACCACGAATACTTTCGGAGACACCTGTAGAGCATCTTTATGATCACCCAGTTACGTTGTGACGTTTGATAGCACACAAGGTGTTCCTACGGTATTCGGGAGTTGCATAATCTCATAGTCATAGGAACATGTATAAGTCATGAAGAAAGCAATAGCAGTTAAACTAAACGATCATAGTGCTATGCTAACGGATGGGTCTTGTCCATCACATCATTCTCCTAATGATGTGATCCCATTGATCAAATGACAACTCATGTCTATGGCTAGGAAACATAACCATCTTTGATCAATGAGCTAGTCTAGTAGAGGCATACTAGGGACATACTGTTTTGTCTATGTATTCACACATGTACTAAGTTTCCGGTTAATACAATTCTAGCATGAATAAAAGACATTTATCATGATATAAGGAAATACAAATAACATCTTTATTATTGCCTCTAGGGCATATTTCCTTCACCTGGTTGGCGGCGCGGAGCTCCGCGGCGCGCTTCTCCATATCTGCTGCGGCCTTGGCGGTGAGGGCCTCCCGAGATTCAAGCTTCGCCTGCCTGGCCCGGTAAAGGGCCAGGAGCCGGTGGAGTAACTTCTCCTCCTCGGGCTCGTCGCTCCCGCCAGGCGCCTCGACAATCTTCAGCCCCGCGGAGGCGAGGACCTCTCCATCAAAGGCCTCTCCCTCCACGGGGGCTCGCGACGAGGATCCCCACGGCACCTGAATGAAGACGCCGTTGGGAGCCTCGAGGTAGAAGCCCGACTGCTCCTTTCCGGCAGAGGGGTCAGCGGCCGGTGCAGCACTCGATGCTCCTGCCGCCTCCGGGCTGGCAGTGCGGTCGCCGTCCCCCTCCTCGGCCGCAGCGTCTGCGGTTGGAGCAGTCTCCTCCGTGGCGGGCTCGTCGGCTCCCGCCCTGCTATCAGTAGCAGTGGCGTTGCCGTCGCCGCCGCCCGCCTCCTCCTCGACGACGACCTCCGTCTCCATCTGTTCTGGGGGAGGAGGATCTAGAAGAAGAAGAAAAAGAAGAAGTTCAAGCAAATATCCAAAAAAGACAAGTCTATGAAAACAAGGTTGCAAGACTTACCTTGGCGGACTTCGTCGACGGCGGGCTCCCTCGCCGGGGAGCTCTCCCTTGGCGGGGTGGCCGCCCTCGCCGGGCTGCTCGCCCTTGGCGGGGTACTCACCCTTGGCGGAGTACCCGCCCTTGGCGGAGCGCTCTCCCTCGCCGGAGAGTTCGTCCTTGGCGGGGACGGCGGGGCCTGCGGCTCCTCGGGAGTGGTCTCCGGGCGCTCCTGCGGCTGCGGCTCCACCTCTGCGCAAGACAAACAAGACAAAACAGAGCAACAAGATGTTAGTACAAGACAAAAACTTCAGGCGCGCCCGACGAGCGGAAAGATCAAGCCCAGACTTACGCTGGGGGCTGCGCTGGGGGCTGCTCCTCGGAGCAGTGCTCGGGTCCGGCAAGCTCGTCGCCGGCGCGTCCCCTGTCGCCGCGACGGGCGAGTCGTCCTCGACCTCGACTACGGGAACCTTGGCCTTCTTCGCCGCTCGCTGGGCCAGGGTCCTGAAATCAAAGCAAGAAGCAAAATCAGAATCATCAACGCAAAGAATCAAGACAGAATTGAAGAAGCTACAGCATGCAAGTCCTTACTCCTGTTCCTCGTCGTCGTCGTCGTCGCTCAGGGCGGAGAAGTCGAACTCCACTTGAGGCGCGTCCGCGCGAGGAGCGGGAGGAGAAGGCTCCCTCGGGCGCTTGGCGGTCCCCGGGGCTGGGGGGCTGCGAAGACCCGGCGCCTGTGGACGCCGAGGCCCGGGGAGCAGGCGGAGCAGCCGCTCTGCTCTGAGAAGACCCTCCTCCACTTGGCGCTGACGTACAGGGCGCCTCCGCCGTAGCCTGTGTGCGGGGCGCCTCCGCCGCGGTTGGTGCGCCGGGCGCTCCCGTCGCGGCTTGGCTCCCCCGGGTAGCTCGCGCCGCCCGGCGAGCTGGTTGTTGTCGGGGCGCCTGCGCCCTCGTCGCCGTCGTCGCCTTGCGGAGGCGCTTCAGCGGAGATCGCCTGGGACTTGCCCGAGGCGGGGAGGTCTCCGATGACGAGGAAGCGTCGTCGTTGAGCCCCAGAGACCCACCGGAGTCCTCGTCGGCCCCGGCGTCCTCCTCCTCCTCCTCCTCGGCCGGCTCGCTGGGCCCAGCGCCCTGCCCTGCGGCCGTGCTCCCTCCGGCACCTCCGCTCCCTCCGGCACCTCTGCTTCCTCCGGCAACGTCGCCCCTCGCGGCGGCCTCGGTCACGATCCCGGGGATCCCAGCATACCTCAGAGAGGGGACCCCGGCGAGCTTGTCGGGCGGAAGCTTAAGCAGCCTGCGGATCTCTGCCTCCTCTGCTTGGCACGATGCTTCCGCAGCCTCTGCCTCTTCAACTGTGAACCCGAACTCTCCTGCCGCTGCGGCTGCGGCGGCCTCTTCTACCCGGGAAGCAATATAAGAAATCTCCTGATCAGTGGTGGCCCGGGTGAGACCCTTGATCTCCTCCTTGTTCTTCGGCACCTCCACCAAGTTGTCGAAGAAGCTCATGATGGCATCCGGCTTGGGCGCAATCCACGTTGGGTCGACGCCGTGCGAGTCGCATGCGGGCATCATTGCGCGTAAGGGGTCCCGGGCCGTGTTGTTGCATAGGGGCACCACTCCCCGGGGAGCTCTACTCCGGGTGGGCCGGGTCGTTCTTAAAAAGTTCCCGGACCATCCCCTTCAGCTCCAGCGACGTGAAGTTGAAGTTCAGCCCTGGGCGCAGTCTCATAATGTCCGCCGCATTGCCGTACTCCCATGCTGGCCTCTTCCTCTCCTGTAGAGGGGCAATGCGGCGGCGGAGGAAGTCTGCCCCTACTTCTCCGATAGTCAACTTGGCTACCCGGAGACGAAGAATTCTGACAAGGGCGACGTTGAGCTTGATGTCGTCCGAGTCCAGCTCACTCCAGTCCCTGCCGCGCACTATAGCAGTTGTGCGCGGCGCGGTGAAGGGCTGCGGCTCCTCCTCTACTACCCAGCACCAATCCGCGCGCCACTCCTCCCACTTGCCGCGGAGTTCCCCTTGCAGATAGGATTCCTTCTTGTTCAAGCGGAAGACCCAAGAGATACCCCCGGAGAGGGGAGCGCCGGCCTCTACTCTAGGCGTAAAGAAATGCCTAAAAAGCGCTACATTTGGATAGATCCCTATATAGTTTTCGCACAGATGTGCGAAAACCGCCATCGTGAGGATGGCGTTGGGGGTGAAATCTAAGAGGTGGAGGTTGTAGGTGTTCATGATATCACAGAAAAATTCAGAGAAGGGAGGACAAAGGCCGCAGTGGAAGGAAACAGCGAAGAAGAAATACCCGCCGGGGTACATATCCTTGGCGGCGGCGGGATAGACTCTGGTCCGAGGATGCGCCTTGGTCTTCTTGGCCCAGAACAGGTAGTACTTGTTCCAGAGCTCCCGCGCGCCGAGCCTTGGCGCGAAGACGACATTCCTCTTCCGCAGGAGAGCAAGCCTCGCCGCCTGCTCAGATTTCTCTTTCTTGGCCTTCTCCGCCTTCGCCTTCTCGGTCTTCGGGGCCATGGCGGAGGCGGCGAGGGAAGGGGGAGCAAGGAGCCCGGCGGCGCCGCAGATGCGGGAAACGGCGGAGGAGGTGTGGAGGCGGAGCGCAGAGGGGAATTTCTGGAGATGGAAGAAGCAATGAAGGCGAAGTAAGGTAACGGCCCCTGCTTCCTCTCCTTTTAAGGGGGAAGTGGGGGACGCTCCGCATTTCCCATTAAAGAACGTGGCCTCGTTCCCTCCCACGACGCCGCAATCGACGCGTGCCGTTACGGAGGGACGCGGCGGATGCGGAAGGGGATTCGGCGTGCCGTGGGCCGCGCGTGCCCATGCACTGTTTTGGGCCTGGCCCAACAGCGCTCGGCACCGTGTGTGGCCCAAGCCCGGGGGCTCCTGTCGGTGTACTAAGGTAGGGGTACCTCAGTACCCCAACTTGTGCACGGGCAGTAGCAGCTTCCCGCGGCAGTGCTCACCACGTGCTCGTCGGAGACCTTTCTGATCCATATGAAGCCATTCAAAAACAAAGTATACAAAACAGAAGATCAAGGCCCCGGCAAGTGGAGCTTACCGGGAAGGCCATCCCAGGCTCAAGGTTACCCCACTAACACGAGACCCTGGCAAGAGGAGCTTGCCAGGAAGACTAGAAGATTACATTTCAGAAGACATGCCTCGGCGCAGCATGCGCCCCGGCAGGGCCCGGGGAGCGACAAGCTTCAGAGCCCGGCAAGCTTCCGGGCCCGGCAAGGTCAAGCCCCCCGGCAAGGTGCTTGCCGGGGAGAGTTACGCTGTGTGCCCTCGCTCCAGCTCATCGAACCACGCGTCGCCCTGGGGCCATTCCAGGGACGCGTGGCGGATGGCTGTGCAGCCTGGGGGACACGGTGGCACTCCACGGTGACGAAGCCATCGCCGTGGCAAACGGAGACGCAAGGGCGGGCGCTTTTGGGGTCGACGGTGACGGGCATTTAATGCTCTTGTCCCCCACTGTCAAAGTAGGTGATGACCACTGTTCATCCACTGTTCATCCACTATTCCCGCACTGTTACAACTACCACCAAAGTTACATTTTTACCCCTTTCTCCTACGTTGACACCTGTCGGTGACCCCTTGAGCTATAAAAGGAGGCCCATGCACAACGTAGAAAGGGTTCGGAACCTAGATCGCTCATTCGCTCGGTGTAGCTAGTTCTTCAAGCTCCCGAGCTCCCCAACTCAATACAATCTAAGCAGGAGTAGGGTTTTACGCGTCCATCGCGGCCCGAACCTGGGTAAACTGCCCGCGTGCTCTCCTCGATCTGCTCTTTGTGCTCCCTCCGCTCCCTTACCGTACGAACAAGGGGCTCCGGTCCCATAGGTGCTCGTGGTGGACAGTTTCCCCCGACACCATAGATTTCATTGTTCTTGATATAGATTGCAATCCTTCTTGTCCTATTATTCTTGGTAGACCTTTCCTTAGAACGATTGGTGCAATTAATGATATGAAGGAAGGAAATATTAGATTCCAATTTCCGTTAAGGAAAGGCATGGAACACTTTCCTAGACAGAAAATCAAATTACCATATGAATCTATCATGAGAGCCACTTATGGATTGCCTTCCAAGGATGACAATACCTAGATCTATCTTGTATCGTGCCTAGCTAGGGGCGTAAAACGATAGCGCTTGTTGGGAGGCAACCCAATTTTATGTTTTTTGTTTTTGTTGCTGTTAGGGAATAAATATTGCATCTAGCCTCTGATTAGATGTGGTTTCATGTTTTGTTTAGTGTTTGTGCCAAGTAGAACCTTCGGAAGACCTGTGTGAAGTTTATATGATCTTGCTGTGAAAAACAGAATCGTTAGCGCTCGCTAAAGTAGTCGTGGGATTTTACTGGAGCGTGATTTTTAGTTGATTCTTTTTGCAGATGGTTGGTAGAAAAATGGCGCAAATTTACTAATTTAGTTTTATATTTTTGGAGTTCCAGAAGTAGGCGAACCCTGCAGATTACTACAGACTATTCTGTCTTTGACAGATTCTGTTTTTCGTGTGTTGTTTGCTTATTTCGATGCATCTATGAGTAGTATTGGAGGATATGAACCATAGAGAAGTTGGATTACAGTAGGTTTAACACTAATATAAACAAAAAATGAATTCATTGCTGTACCTTTGAATAGTGGTTTGCTTTCTTATTCTAACGGAGCTCACAAGAATGTTTTGTCTAAGTTTTGTGTTGTGAAGTTTTCAAGTTTGAGTATTGCTTTGATGGGCTATGGAACAAGGAGTAGCAAAGGCCTAAGCTTGGGGATGCCCATGGCACCCCAAGTAAATTCAAAATAATCAAAAGCCTAAGCTTGGGGATGCCCCGGGAAGGCATCCCCTCTTTCGTCTTCATCCATCGGTAACTATACTTGGAGCTATATTTTTATTCGCAACATGATATGTGTTTTGCTTAGAGCGTCTTGTATAATTTGAGTATTTGCTTGTTAGTTTGCCACAATAATCCTTGCTGGACACACCTATTTGAGAGAGTTAAATATGGCCTAGAAATTGTTAGAACACTCTATGTGCTTCACTTATATCTTTTGAGTTGAATAGTTTTTGCTTTAGCGCTTCACTTATATCTTTTAGAGCACGGTGGTGATAATATTTTGTAGAAATTGTTGAACTCTCATGCTTCACTTATATCTATTTGAGAGTCTATTAAAACAGCATGGTAATGTGTTTAGGCTAAAAGAACTAGTCTTCACATGATAGACATCCAATGTCAATGTAGTAAAAAAAATCACACCAAGTGCATTGAATAGAATGAGATGTTGGATGCTTGATAATTGTTTTGAGACATGAGGATAGTGATATTAGAGTCATGCTAGTGGAGTTATTATGAAATTGAGAAATACTTGTGTTAAGGTTAGTGATTCCCGTATCATGCACGTATGGTGAACCACTATGTGACGAAGTTAGAGCATGAGGTATTTGTAGAGTGCCAACCTTTGTGTGGAGGTCGGGGGCGCGCGATGGTTAAGTACTACCAACCTCCCCCTTAGGAGCATGCGTTGATTGCTTTGTTTTGATGACTCGTAGATTTTTGCAATAAGTATATGAGTTCTTATGACTAATGTTGAGTCCATGGATTATACGCACTCTCACCCTTCCACCATTGCTAGCCTCTCTTGTACCGTGCAACTTTCGCCGGTTCCATAACCCCACTATATATCTTTCCTCAAAACAGCCACCATATTGTTCCTCAAAACATCCACCATACCTACCTATCATGGCATTTCCATAGCCATTCCAAGATATATTGCCATGCAACTTTTCACCATTCCGTTTATATGACACGCATCATATTGTCATATTGCCATGCATGATCATGTAGTTGACATCGTAGTTGTGGCAAAGCCACCATGCATAATTTTTCATATATGTCACTCTTGATTCATTGCATATCCCGGTACATCGCCGGAGGCATTCATGTAGAGTCATACTTGTTGTAGTATCGAGTTGTAATATCGAGTTGTTATAAAAAGTGTGATGATCATCATTATTAGAGCATTGTCCCATGTGAGGAAAGGCCAATAAAAAAAGAGATGGCCCAATAAAATAGAGAGGGGCTAATAATAAAAAAAAAGCCCCTCCAAAAAAAAGAGAAAAGAGAGAAGGGACAATTGCTACTATCTTTTTTCCACACTTGTGCTTCAAAGTAGCACAATGTTCTTCATTGTAGAGAGTCTCATGTTTAGTCACTTTCATATACTAGTGGGAATTTTCATTATAGAACTTGGCTTGTATATTCCAATGATGGGCTTCCTCAAATGCCCTAGGTCTTCATGAGCGAGCAAGTTGGATGCACACCCACTAGTTTCTTTTGTTGAGATTTCATTCTTATTTAGCTCTAGTGCATCCGTTGCATGGCAATCCCTACTCACTCACATTGATATCTATTGATGGGCATCTCCATAGCTCGTTGATATGCCTAGTCGATGTGAGACTATCTCCCTCCTTTTTTTGTCTTCTCCACAACCACCTCTATTCCACCCATGGTGCTATATCCATGGCTCACGCTCATGTAGTGCGTGAAAGTTGAAAGGTTTGAAAAGATAGAGTATGAAAACAAATGCTTGGCTGAAATCGGGGTTGTGCATGATATGAATATTTTGTGTGATAACGAGGGAGCATAGCCAGACTGTATGATTTTGTAGGCATAACTTTCTTTAGCCATAGTATTTTGAGAAGACATGATTGCTTTGTTAGTATTGCTTGAAGTATTGTTATTTCTTATGTCAATATAGACTTTTACCTTGAATCTTTCAGATCTGAACATCCATGCCAAAATTAAGAGAATTACATTGAAAAACTATATTGGTTAGAATTCCACATCAGAAATTCTTTCTTTATCATTTACCTACTCGGGGACGAGCAGGAATTAAGCTTGGGGATGCTTGATACGTCTCTAACGTATCTATAATTTTTTATTGTTCCATGCTATTATTTATGAAGTCTTGGGTGTTTAATGGGCTTTATCATTCACTTTTATATCATTTTTAGGACTAACCTACTAACCGAAAGGCCCAGCCCAGATTGCTGTTTTTGCCTATTTCAGGGTTTTGTAGAAAAAGAATATCAAACGGAGTCCAAACGGAATGAAACCTTCGCGAGAGATATTTTTGGAGAAAATCACGCACGCGAAGCTTGAGGACCAAGTTAGGGGACAGAGAGGTGGCCCTCGAGGGTGGGGGCGCGCCCCCCTTCCTAGGGCGCGCCCCCCTGCATCGAGGCCCCCTCAAGTGGCCCCCGGTGCCCTCCTTCCTATATAAGTCGAAGTACCCCAGAAACTTCGTGAACAGAGAGAAAACCTTAATTCCACCGCCGTAGCTTCTATTCCTGTGGAGATCCCATCTTGGAGCCTGTTCCGGAGCTCCACCGGAGGGGGATCCATCACGGAGGCCTTCATCATCATCATCATCGCCCTCACCATGAGTTGTGAGTAGTTTACAACAGACCTTCAGGTCCATAGCTAGTATCTAGATGGCTTCTTCTCTCTCTTTGGATCTCAATACAAAGTTCTCCTCGGTCTTCGAGGAGATCTATTCGATGTAATCTCTTTTTGCGGTGTGTTTGTCGAGATCCGATGAATTGTGAGTTTATGATCAAGGTTATCTATGAAAGATATTTGGTTCTTCTCTGAACTTTTTATGTGTGCTCATAATATCCTTGCGAATCTCTTCGAATTATTGGTTTGGTTTGGCCTACTAGATCTATAGTTCTTGCAATGGGAGAAGTGCTTGGCTTTGGGTTCAATCTTGTGGTGTCCTTTCCCAGTGACAGTAGGGCAGCAAGGCACGTATTGTATTGTTGCCATCGAGGATAAAAAGATGGGGTTTACATCATATTGCTTGAGTTTATCTCTCTACATCATGTCATCTTGCTTAAGGCGTTACTCTGTTCGTATGAACTCAATACACTAGATGCATGCTGGATAGAGGTCGATGTGTGGAGTAATAGTAGTAGATGCAGGCAGGAGTCAGTCTACTTGTCTCGGACGTGACGCCTATATACAATGATCATGCCTAGATAGTCTCATAATTATTCGCTTTTCTATCAATTGCTCGACAGTAATTTGTTTACCCATCGTAGAATATCGCTATCGAGAGAGAAGCCACTAGAGAAAACTATGGCCCTCGGGTCTATTCTCAACATATCGATCTACATCTACTTTACTTTTACCGCTTTTATTTCTGTTTTATTAAACCAAAAATACCAAAAATATCAACTATCATCTCCATCAGATCTCACTTTCGTAAGTGACCGTAAAGGGATTGACAACCCCTTATCGCGTTGGCTGCGAAGTTCTTATTTGTTTGTGCAGGTGCGAGGGACTGGCGCGTGGTCTCCTACTGGATTGATACATTGGTTCTCAAAAACTGAGGGAAATACTTACGCTACTGTGTTGCATCTCCCTTTCCTCTTCGAGGGAATACAATGCAAGCTCAAGAGGTAGCAGTGTGTCTAGGCTCAAAACGGACATCGGAGAGAATCGAGGGACGGGAAGCTACGAACGGATGTAAGTTTTTAAAACTATGCAGATGCAATGCACATGATGACATGGCAAAATGCAACACGCAAGCAAATGACATGGCAACGGCAGCGAATAACTAGAAGACACCTGGTGTATCGATCTCGGGGCGTCACACGGCCATGGGGAGATCATCCCCATGGAGACCGAAGACGTGGGGCCCAATCAATCCGGGGCCCCACCGAATACTATTCTGGAGCTTAGTGCGGCTCCGAGGTCCGAAGACCCGACTCCCCAAGCGGAGGAGGATACAGAGGCACCCGGAGTTAATTCAGAGGCGCCGGACTCTATGGAGCGGGCACTACAAGGTGCCTCCAACGTAGAGGAGCACCGCCCCGTGATGGGTGCGGTGATGAGGAAGATTCAGTCCGTCAAAGCCAGACTGAATGAAGCCTTCAACAGCCTGCTAACAGGCTTTGAGGTAAGCAATGTAATGCTTTTTGTGAACTTTATTATTTTTCACGCACATACATAGCCAGTAGCCCCTGATGATTTGTGTAATTCTAAAAAGAATCGGACGAAGTATCCATAGTATAGCATATTTACAGAGCTGAACTATTTGTGCAGGCTTCACTAGTTGCGGCAACCGCGCGAGACGCAGAGGTTGCCGAACTAAACCAGAAGCTCGTGCTGGCCAACGCGGACCTCGACCGCGTCAATCAGCGTTCAGATGGAATGCAAGGTATGCGGATTTTAAGATGTCAATAAGACTAATTAATATTGATCGAGTATGTTTATAAACTCGGATATGGTATTCTGTATTACACAGTTGGTGCTGCTGAGCTCGAGGCTCTCAAGGGCGAGGTTGCCAAGGCCAAGAAGGAGGCCGAGGCGAACATGGTAGCCGCTGATAAAGCGGCTGCCAATTTGGAGGCCGAGAAGGCGGAGTGCGAGAAGCACCAGGCCCGGGTGTCCGAAGTTGAGGTTGAACTTAAAGATGCCATCCTCAAATGTGAGGCATTGGAGAAGGAGGCTTCGGAATAGGCATCCGAGCTTGCTACGGTAGTGAAGACTGCCCAGGATGCGCGAGGCGAGTCACACAGCGCCCGTCAAGAAATCGAGCATGCGCAACAGATAGCATCTGGTAAGACGTTTCTCTTATAGAGCATCTTCGGAGGGCAGAAGTACATTGGCTGACACGGTTACGGAGTTCTCCAGGCGTGTTTGCTGATCTTCCGAGGAGCAGTGCTGATGCCGCCCTGTACTTCCGAGCCCTGGAAGGGAACAACATGGAAAAGCTGTTTTGGTCGCAGTTCTATGCGCCAAAACATCCAGTGCCCCTCAACGACCAGATGAAGCAGCTAGTCGAGCTGCACAACATGGCGGGTTCAACCATGACGGACTTAATAGTCCGGCTATGGCCCACTGATCTAATCCCAAGTAGCTAATTCGGATTGGTGAAGCGGCTCATCGAGGCGAGTCCGCGGGTCGACGCATTGACGCGTTCGTCCTGCATAGAAGGTGCTCAGATGGCATTCGCTCGTGTCAAAGTGCACTCGGCGAAGATGAATGCGAGGCATATCGCCACTGCTGGTCCACCCGCTGGCAAGGAGCACCGCAAGACGGAGAAGTACTTCGAGGACGCCATCGAGGGCGCGGGCCTTGTATAAGGCCAGTGTTCGAAGGATCTTATCTTCGAGTGATTGTATTCGGATGTAAAGACTATGCTTATGAATCCGATGTACATAACTTTTGCGCTATTTATAATATCAGCGTATTTTACCTCTTGTGTGACTGTTTATCTAAATATGAAAGTTTCCAGTCATCGGCTTCAGCCCCCATGTACATAGTACTGGGGTGTTTGGTCATAGCATAGACACTCTTTATCCAACGTATTGGTCCGTATAGGAGGTGTATGCCGAGCGAACCAGGCAATCAGACTATGCGGCGTTATTGCTTTCACTTAGTCGTAGGAGTTTGACATGTGGGCCTAGGTACTAGCCCCTGGTGCGGATATGGTATTCCTTTACTTAAGGCATCCAATTGCACCTGGCTGGGCAAAAAACCAACCCTTCGTATAACACAGGGTAGATCTGTATCGATCGTAGTATAACACTAAGTCACCGGATTGCGGACCAGGTTCTCGTCTATCATGACGGTCAGTTTTCGGCTTTCTCTACTGAGGTACTTGACCGGACGAGCCAGAAGTACAATCGTAGTAGTTCTCCCTTTACACCCTATCCGAACAATCGGGAACGTAGGGGTAAGCACAGGAGCCGGGCAACTTAACTATTGACCCAAGACATGATTCGGAACTGATGCATATAAGGCAAATATCCAGGACGCCGAACACTCCCTATAGGTGTTCGGTCTTTTCAACATATACTGGGCTAAATACAGCCCCTGGTAATGGACCCTCATTGACAAGGCACATATGGCAATCTGATGCGGGAAGAGAACATTTTATGGTGAGTGAATAAAACTCCAAACATAATGCGAATAAAGCCGCTCTATTAATATCCCTCTATAGTACGGCAAGCCACAAACTTACAGACAATGCCGAAAACCCTTTTGGACCTTTTACATGCCAAAAAGATATATAACAAGAAAGAGAAAAAAAGGTTTACACAGGGTCTTAATATAAAGAGAAACCTTAGTGCGGGTCCCTGCTGCACGTCTGCGCCTTTTCCTCCTCTGTAATGTGTCCTTGAAGTGGTGGGAGTATGATGGCCGTTAGAAAAATAAACCTGGAAAAATGAAAAATAACCTAGTGTGGCCATGACAAAATTGGTTCGTTTAATGAACCTAAAAAAGATAAGTTTAGAGTCCGAATAGGGTCTATGGACTATATGCAAGCGCCCCCGGTCGTCGCCCAAGGAATTTTTAAGGCATAATTGTGTACTCGAGGCACATATGCTATCACCTTATGGGGCAGCCGGCGGGGGCGTAACTGTCAATCTTTCTCAGGTTCATCTGAGCTGTCGCACTGAGGCGTGTGCCGGACACGTTTAGCTATGTCCGCTATTGATAGATTATCTGGCTTGAATAGGCCATTTTGGACTTCGGCTGCTAGGGCCGCAGTGTCCTCCTCCGTACGGAGAGATCGCTCCATATTTCCATTGACCGTAATAACGCCTCATGGTCTAGGCATTTTAAGCTTTAGATAGGCATAATGCGGGACGGCATTAAAGCGGGCGAAGGTCGTTCTTCCGAGTAGTGCATGATAGCAACTTCAGGATGAAGCTATGTCGAAGATCAACTCTTCACTTCGAAAGTTATCAGGAGAGCCGAATACGACCTCCAATGTTATAGAGCCCGTGCAGCGGGCTTCTACACCCGGTATCACTCCTTTAAAGGTCGTGCTGCTTGGCTTGATTCTTGATGGGTCAATCCCCATCTTGCGGATAGTGTCCTAATATATCAGATTGAGACTGCTGCCGCCATCCATAAGGACTCACGTTAGATGGTATCCATCGATTATCGGGTCGAGCACTAGGGCAGCCGAACCCCCATGACGAATACTAGTCGAATGATCCCTGCGATCGAAAGTGATCGGACAGGCCGACCATGGGTTGAATTTGGGGGGCGACAGGCTCAACGGCGTAGACATCTCGGAGTGCGCGCTTGCGCTCCCTCTTTGGGATATGAGTGGCATATATCATGTTTACTGATTTAACCTCCGATGGAAATTTCTTCTGTCCCCCTATATTTGTCTAGCGAGGTTCATCCTCGTCTTCGCTCTGAGGCTCCTTCCCTTTGTGTTCGGCATTGAGCTTGCCGGCCTGCTTGAAGACCCAACAGTTACGGTTGGTGTGGTTGGCAGGTTTCTCTGGGGTGCCATCGATTTGGCAGGCCCTATCTAATATTTTGTCCAGAATGGATGGACCATCTCTGTTGCCTTTAAATGGCTTCTTCCATTAACCGGGTCTGGAGCCACTGAATCTGGCGTTTACCGCTGTATCATCTGGGCTTCAAGCATTGTTTCGACGTATGCTTTTGTTACGTCATGGCTTTCCATTGCCATCCCTGACTTCAGATGTTCCAGGGTCACTGGTTCTGCTACGAGCTAACCAGCTATCCTCACCCGCGCAAAAGCGAGTCATGAGTGTAGTTAGGACTGCCATTGTCCTCGGCTTTTCCTGTCCAAGGTGTCTGGCTAGCCATTCGTCCCGGATACTATGCTTGAATGCCGCTAATGCTTCAGCGTCCGGACAGTCGACGATTTGGTTCTTCTTAATGAGAAACCGATTCCAAAGCTTGTGGGCTGACACCCCGGGTTGTTGGATGATGTGACTTAGATTATCGGCGTCCGGGGGGCGTACATAGGTCCCTTGAAAATTGGCCCGAAAAGCGTCCTCAAGTTCTTCCCAACTCCCAATGGAGTTCTCAGGGAGGCTATTTAGCCAGTGCCGAGCTGGTCCTTTTAGCTTGACGGGTAGATATTTAATGGCGTGGAGATCATCTCCTCGAGCCATGTGGATGTGAAGAATGAAGTCTTCTATCCAGACGACAGGATCCGTCGTTCCATCGTACGATTCGATGTTCACAGGTTTAAACACTTCTCAAAAATCATGATCCAGTACCTCATCAGTGAAGCACAGAGGGTGTGTGGCTCCTCTGTATTTTTCTATATCGAGGCGTATGTCCGATGGTTGAGATGTTCGGTGTTGACCCCGAACTTGTATGTCACCGGCGCGATTGGCTTGATAGCCGCTATCCCGTGCGTGAGCTCGGTCCCTAGGTCCATAGATAGATCTGGTCTTGCTAGCTTTTTTGTTAAGGTCCTCATGCATATCGTGTTTTCGGACTTGAGCTGCACCCTTCTTTTCTTTACGGGGTGGTGGTGCGGGCTTGTGTACACCATTGCTAGCAACTTTGTCCCGTCTGCGAGGTGGTCGGTCCGGCTTGTCGGCGGTGTTATTCTTCGGCGGGACGGGCTCAGCGGACTCGTCGTCGAATTCACGCAGCTGTTTACACTTGGGATAACTTTTGGTTTGGCCGTTATAGCCATGTTTTTGTTCGGCGTTGAGCACCTCGTTCCATCTATTGTTGAGCGTGTCCTGTGTGGCTCGAAGCTGTCTCTGGTGCTTTTTCAGGCTCCTTGCGGTGGTGATAAGCTGCCGATGGAAGCGTTTTTGTTCATAGGGTTCTTCTGGGACGATATATTCATCGTCATCCAGGCTAACCTCTTCTTCGGAGACCGGTTCATAGTTACCATCTTCGGCATCACTGTCATCAGACAACGGCTTTGGACTCTGTTCGGCGTCCTCTCGCTCTTCCTGCTCCATCGCTGGGTCTGCGGGGTCTTCGGCTTGTTCCGGAGTGTCACTGTCATTAGTGAAAGTGTTGCTATTTCTTCCTTTACGGGATTTAGTTCGGCGTTTTGGACGCCGACGTTTGGGAGGTTCTTCGACAGGCTTGTCCTCTACGGGATTGTTTTCGCCGTCGCCCTCCGCCTCTTTAGGTGCATCCACCATGTACACGTCGTATGAAGACGTAGCTGTCCACCGCCCGGTTACGGGCCGGTTTTGATCTGGATCCGCTTCAGCTTCGAGGTCCATCCCTTTGAAGTCTTCCGAAGCATAGTCAAGTAGATCGGTTAGATCTTCAACCATGGCTACCAAGTGGGTGGTGGGTAAGTAGCAAAATTCTCCATCAGCCTCCAGTTTGAACCGGATACAATGCGGCTGTGTGTCCCCATCTAAGGAGAGGGATCTTAACGACTTTAGCATGTCGCCAAAGGGTGAGTGCTAGAAGATATCCGCGGCACTGAATTCGGTGATTGACGCCCGGTCTGGCTTGAAGGGCGCAGATGCGTGTGATTCGGAATCCAAGGCCGGAGTTAGGTCCGGGGTTCCGATGCCACATACCTCATCTAGGGTTGGGTCTGTGTGCGGCTCCAACGCCGTGGAATCCCCAGCTTTCGTGGCAGGGTTGAGCTTCCCATCCTCAGGCGGCGTGGTCTGTTCCGGATCTAGGGACAGAACTGTTGCAGGTGCTATTCCTGATCCGATGACAGAGCTAGGTCATGTTCATCATGAAGGTAGAGAGAGGTTGTCACAGGCTTGAATCCGACAAAGATCAAGTCTCCGCTCTCAATCTGCTCAAGATGACCCTCGGTGTTGGCACGTAGCGCAAAGCCGCCGAACACGAAGAGTTGTCCAGGAGGGAAAATTCCCTCGGTGTTGTCGTCATTCTTAATGATGCAATCCATCAGTCCTTCCGTCGACGACATAGTGGAACTCTCAATGAAAGCACCAATGTCGGTGTCAAAACCGGCGGATCTCGGGTAGGGGGTCTCGAACTATGCGTCTGAGGATTGATGGTAACAGGAGGCTGGGGACACGATGTTTTACCTAGGTTCAGGCCCTCTCGATCGAGGTAATACCCTACTTCCTTCTATATTAATATGGATGAATGTGAATACAAGAGTTGATCTACCTCGAGATCGTAATTGCTAAACCCTAAAGTCTAGCCTATGAGGATTTGACATTCTCCCTTCGCCTATATGGACTAAACCCTCCGGTTTATATACACACCGGAGGGGCCTAGGGTTTGTACATACCATCTTGCAGAGGAAGGAAAGATTACACCCGAACATAAACTTGCCATTACATGAATTCACGAGTCATATCCGTATACGAGAAATGGTCTTCGACTATGATCTTCACGGCCCACCGGTCCGGCCCACCAAGAGTTATGTGGCCTCCCGAGGACCCCTCTATCCAGGACTCCCTTAGTGTCCACGTACCCTCGTAGACCGAAAGCAGAAGCGTTTAGTAACGCGGTTGATGTACTCGAACGTCTTCACGATCCAACCGATCAAGTATCGAACGCACGGCACCTCTGCGATCTGCACACGTTCAGCTCAGTGACGTCCCTCAAACTCTTGATCTAGTTGAGGCTGAGGGAGAGTTTCGTCAGCACGACGGCATGGTGATGGTGATGATGAAGTTACCGATGCAGGGCTTCGCCTAAGCATTACGACAATATGACCGAGGTGTGTAACTGTGGTGGGGGGCACCGCACACGGCTAAGAAATCAACTTGTGTGTCTATGGGGTGCCCCCTCCCCACATATATAAAGGAGGGAGGTAGGAGGACGGCCGGCCAAGGGGTGTAGGCACGCCATGGGGGGGGGCAATCCTACTCCAAGTAGGATTCAGCCCCCCTTTCCTATTACAACAAGGAGAAAGGGGAAGGAGAGGGAGGAGAGAAGGAAAGGGGGGCCGCCCCCTAGTCCAATTCCGTTTGGGCTAGGGGAGGCGTGCGCCACACCTTGGCCTGCCTCCTCTCTTCCACCTCTAGGCCAATGAGGCCCAATAACCCCCCGGGGGGTTTCGGTAAGTCCCCGGTACTCAAGAAAATACCCGATACACCTCGGAACCATTCTGGTGTCCGAATATAACCTTCCAATATATGAATCTTTATGTCTCGACCATTTCGAGGCTCCTCGTCATGTCTGTGATCTCATCTGGGACTCCGAACAATCTTCGGTACATCAAAACACATAAACTCGTAATACCGATCGTCATCGAACATTAAGCGTGCGGACCCTACGGGTTCGAGAACTATGTAGACATGACAGAGACACCTCTCCGGTCAATAACCAATAGCGGAACCTGGATGCTCATATTGGCTCCTACATATTCTACGAAGATCTTTATCGGTCAAACCGCACAACAACATACGTTGTTCCCTTTGTCATCGGTATGTTACTTGCCCGAGATTCGATCGTCGGTATCATCATACCTAGTTCCATCTAGTTACCGGCAAGTCTCTTTACTCGTTCTGTAATACATCATCTCGTGACTAACTCATTAGTCATTTTGCTTGCAAGGCTTATTATTATGTTTATTACCGAGAGGGCCCAGAGATACCTCTCCGACACTCGGAGTGACAAATTCTAATCTTGATCTATGGCAACACCACAAACACTTTCGGAAACACCAGTAGAGCATCTTTATAATCACCCAGTTACGTTGTGACATTTGATAGCACACAAGGTGTTCCTCCAGTATTCGGGAGTTGCATAATCTCATAGCCAGAGGAACATGTATAAGTCATGAAGAAAGCAATAGTAGTAAAACTAAACGATCGTAGTGCTAAGCTAACGGATGGGTCTTATCCATCACATCATTCTCCTAATGACGTGATCCCGTTGATCAAATGCCAACACATGTATATGGTTAGGAAACAACCATATTTGATTAACAAGCTAGTCTAGTAGAAGCATACTAGGGACACTCTATTTTGTCCATGTATTCACACATGTATAAAGTTTTCGGTTAATACAATTCTAGCATGAATAAAAGAAATTTATCATGATATATAAGGAAATATAAATAATAAAATTATTATTGCCTCTAGGGCATATTTCGTTCAGTCTCCCACTTTCACTAGAGTCAATAATCTAGATTACATAGTAATGATTCTAACACCCATGGAGTCTTGGTGCTGATCATGTTTTGCTCGTGGAAGAGGCTTAGTCAACGGGTCTGCGACATTCAGATCCGTATGTATTTTGCAAATCTCTATGTCTCCCTCCTTGACTTGATCGCGGATGGAGTTGAAGCGTCTCTTGATGTGCTTGGTTCTCTTGTGAAACCTGGATTCCTTCGCCAAGGCTATTGCTCCAGTGTTGTCACAAAAGATTTTCATTGGACCCGATGCACTAGCAATTACACCTAGATCGGATATGAATTCCTTCATCCAGACTCCTTCATTTGCTGCTTCCGAAGCAGCTATGTACTCCACTTCACACGTAGATCCTGCCAGGACGCTCTGCTTGGAACTGCACCAACTGACAGCTCCACCGTTCAACAAAAATACGTATCCGGTTTGTGACTTAGAGTCATCCGGATCAGTGTCAAAGCTTGCATCGACGTAACCATTTACGATGAGCTCTTTGTCACCTCCATAAACGAGAAACATGTCCTTTGTCCTTTTCAGGTACTTCCACTACTGGAATCAGCTTCTTTGCCATTAGCCAGATCTTTGCTGTCAGCTAGCTGATGGCAAAGAAGGTCTTTGCCATCAGTATACAGAAAGCTGACGGTAAAGAAAGAGCTGACGGCAAAGAGCACATTTGCTGTCACCCAAATCTTTGCTATCAGCCAACGGACGGCAAAGAGGCAGGGTGGCCCACCAGTGAGAACCACCTAATGGCCACTTTCTTTGCCGTCAGCTAGTAGACGGCAAAGAAAGTGCTTAAACTAACGCCCGTTAGGTAGGCTCTTTGTCGTCTACTAGCAGACGGCAATGAACCGTGCCCTAACTAAAAGTCAAACACGCCCGCGCCCGACCACTCTCTCTCTGTCCCCTTTCTCCTCCCCGAGCCCGAGCCGCCGCCCCGCCCCCGTGCCGCCACCGCCCCGCGCCACCCACACCCGGCGACCCCCTCTCCGTCCCGCGCCACCCCCGTCGCCGGTCGTCCCGCCCCCATGCCGTCACCGCCCTGCGCCACCCCCATCGTCGGTCGCCCC
>LR738711.1:140548864-140567602 GCA_902687465.1 Secale cereale
CACCCCCGTCATCGGTCGCCCCGCCCCCGTGCCGCCGTCGCCTAGCGCCACCCCTGTCGCCGACCGTCTCGCCCCCGTGCCATCGCCGCCCCGCGCCACCCACACCCGGTGACCCCCTCTCCGCCCCGCACCAACCCCGTCGCCGCGCCGCCCCTACCGCCCTGGCGACCCCGACCTCGACCTCGACCACTCCTCGCCCTCAAGTAAGTATGCCTGGTATTCATGGTGCACCAATTGCACTTTTGATGCATTGATTTGGTCACTGTCTCCGCCTAGGGTTCAAAATCTGTTATGATCTTTGTGTTATGTTCATATGTACAGTTCTAGTTAGTTTTGATTTTCCTGGTACTGTCTGCCCATGATGCGAAAATGATAGCCCAATCAAAAGGCCTGCCCTAGGTTTTCTCAATATCTTAGAAGAATATGGCGCGGCACTGGAGCTTTAGCGCTAAGTTGATGAACTAGAGTTCAGCAATTATACACCACTCATTTTGACATATGGTACAATGCTAACAACCCGATGGTCCTAATTTTAGATCAAGCAGAAGTTGCAAACATCATTTCTGTCAACCATGAGCTCGAGAAGAACATATAACAGAATAATGCATCGAGATTTAACTATCAGTGCGCTACAACAATTCAATCCTAGTGGTTGTCATATAGGTTCGGAAGTTAACAATTTCAGAGTAGTTTCAGACTTGTTTCAAAATTTCAGAGTATATTTCCATGCCAAGGTTTTTTAGCTGTTAAGATTTATGGTCTCGTTGAGGGTGAATACAGTACACCGGGCATAGTCGTGTATATGTTGTTCTTATTTTCATGGCCCTCGAGAAACCATGTTTTATTATTACAGTCAAACTCCACCACTCTTAGATCCTCATATTATGGTTTTTCTCATTATCTCAAAGCAAATAATCTTGGTTGAGATGACTGACCAAAACTGAAACTTTCAGGTGATTGTGTGTTAGCAGTTCTGTAAGATACTAGATTCGAGTGGGCACCCTGTTTTTGCTTTCCTTTCATTTTGGTAACTCATTTTTGTACTGGGATCTCTCAACCAACACTCCAACACTCCTAGTTTCTTTCTTTTCATATGTCCACAAGTGCATTGCTTTTTGAATGTGAAATGATAACTTCGTGTAGTTGATTATCTTCTGCTCAAAACTTTTGATGCTATAATTTGTATGATAATGTTGTAAGAGTACTAATTGGTCTCTTCTGCTGCTTATTAGAGATGGGGGGAATCCGCCATCGTAGGCTTCGCTCTGCCACACCGGAGTACGAATTGGATGCTTTTGAGTTCTTCAGTATCATACTTGGGACTTCCTCCATGAGGCAGGTATATAAAAGGAGAGATCTCCCCTTCACCCATCTCATTATGATAACTCTGTTGTTTGCTACATCACTCCTTGTCCCAAATTGCAGAGGTTGCCTGACACTTTTATGAAGATGCCGGACGACCATCGCCCAAAGAATGTGAAGCTGTGACAGGCAGGCAGCGGGCTTCGCGGGCATTGTGATGTGGAGTTGGTGATCAGGTACGGCCACATGTACCTGTGTCGTGGCTGGGAGCAGTTCTACCGCTCCTACGACCTGCGGCACGGGTACTTCCTTCTCTTCAGGTACGACAGCAAAGCCATGCTCACCATGAAGGTGTTCAACACGACTATGTGTTGCATGCGCTACCAGGACGATGATGATGCTAGTACGTTCTGCCTCTTCTTCCTCTACATTGGCTTTGTCTCACATCGATTGTTAACGGTCATTGTTGCATTTGGTCATGCAATGGGAGCAGTGGCAGCGACTCTGGCTGCAGCAAAAGCAGCAACGAGGATGATCCGGAATGGAGTGGGGAAGAAGAGGAGCAGAGTGGGGATGATGAGGTGCAGGCTGACGATGGGCAACAAATGGTGGTGGCTGAGGATGACCTAGCGATGGTGGTGCCTGGCGATGGGAAAGTGATGGTGGTGGCTGAGGATGACCTAGCGATGGTGCTGCCTGAGATGGCCTCGTGATGGTGGTGGTGCCTGACAATGACCTTGCGATGGTGGTGGCGTCGGCGATCCCATAGCCGGGCGACATGACCATGCCAACTGTGGTAGAAGACTACATCCCACTGCCTCCACCGCCTCGCCGCTCTTGGTGCATTAGGATGAGGAAGGAGAAGGAGAAGGAGAAGTAGGAGTGAACTATGTCAGGTATGTCAAATCTCCAAAATGGTCTATATATACTTAGCTTTGTTTCCTCCGAAATAACATAAGTTAGCTCTAATATGCTAAGTTATCTCTAATATGCTTAGTTTCCTAGGTTTGCTCAATAATGACATACACTTGGCTTACTTGTGTAAAAAATGGCATAATTATGCTTAGTTAACTCAAAAATGGCATAATTAGTTAAGTTAGCTCCAAAATGACCCATTTAACCTAGGTTAGCTCCAATATGATCCATTTTACCTAGGTTAGCTCCAAAATGACCAAGTTTACCAAGGTTAGCTCCAATATGATCCATTTCAGCTAGGTTAGCTCCAAAATGGCCAAGTTTACCTAGGTTAGCTCCAAAATGACCAAGTTTACCTATGTTAGCTCCAATATGATCCATTTTAGCTAGGTTAGCTCCAAAATTACTTATGTTAGCACAAAAATGACCTATACTTACCTTATTTTTCTCCAAATTGACATAATAAGCTTAGTTAGCTAAAAATTGGCATAATTACCTATATAAGCTCTAAAATGACACAAATGAGGAATAAGAGGAAGAAAACAAGGAAGAGGAGAAAAAGAAACAATATAAGAAGAAAGAGAAGAAAAATAAAGAATAAAAGAAGAAGAATGAGAAGGAAAAGGGTAAAAACCTTCTTCTTCTTCTTCTAGTCTTCTTCTTCTTCTTCCCGTCTTCTTCTTCTTCTTGTCTTCTTCTTCTTCTTCTTCTTCTTCTTCTTCTTCTTCTTCTAGTCTTCTTATTCTTCTTCTTCTTCTTCTTCTTCTCCAAAATTACCTAAGTTAGCTCCATTTTACCTAAGTATGCTTACTTCTTCTTCTAGTATTTTTCTTCTTCTTCTTCATTTTCTTCTTCTTCTTCTAACTTTCTTGTTTCCCATTTTGCAGATTTCATTTAATTCACGGAAGCTTGCATGGATGGAGTGCTTCTTTTCCCTTTCTGCTTTTATTTTGTATCGATGAACTTGCATGGATGGAACTTTTTATATGGATGGATGGATAACGGTGTTGGACAAACAATGTGAAACTTTTGTAATATGTATGGATGGAACTATGTGTTGGTTATGTATGTATATATGATGAAACTTGTGTGTTGGATATGTCTTCTGTGAAATTTCTATGATGAAACTTGTGTGTTGAAACTTGTGTGTTCAAATTGAATGAATTTAAGAAAAAAACAGAAAAAAAACAGGGGCTATACAGACGGCAAAGAGATTTGCCATAAGCCAGCAGATGGCAAAGATGCCATGTGGCAGCTACCTGTACAACATGGGGGCTGGCCTATTTTTGTTACTTTGACGTCTGCTCGCTGACGGCAAAGGTGCAATGATCCTTGTCGTATCCCAGCGGACGGCAAAGCGCACTATTAGCCCCTAATGGCGATAAGCTGCCACGTGTGCCGTCCAGGACTGCTACTTCTCGAGCTTGCGTTGTATTCCCTCGAAGGGGAAAGGGAGATGCAGCACAGTTGCGTAAGTATTTCCCTCAGTTTTTGAGAACCAAGGTATCAATCCAGTAGGAGACCACGCGCGAGTCCCTCGCACCTGCACAGACAAATAAGTACTTCGCAGCCAACGCGATAAGGGGTTGTCAATCCCTTTACGGTCACTTACGAAAGTGAGATCTGATAGAGATGATAGTTTATATTTTTGGTATTTTTGGTTTATAAGAACAACAAATAAAGGCGATAAAAGTAAAGTAGATGTAGATTGATATTTTGAGAATAGACCCGGGGGCCATAGTGTTCTCTAGTGGCTTCTCTCATGATAGCGATATTCTACGGCGGGTAAACAAATTACTATCAAGAAATTGATAGAAAAGCGAATAATTATGAGACTATCTAGGCATGATCATTGTATATAGGCATCACGTCCGAGACAAGTAGACCGACTCCTACCTGCATCTACTACTATTACTCCACACATCGACCGCTATCCAGCATGCATCTAGTGTATTGAGTTCATAAGAACAGAGTAACGCCTTAAGCAAGATGGCATGATGTAGAGGGATAAAGTCAAGCAAAATGATATAAACCCCATCTTTTTATCCTCGATGGAAATAATACAATACGTACCTTGATGCCCCTACTGTCACTGGGAAAGGACACCGCAAGATTGAACCCAAAGCCAAGCACTTCTCCCATTGCAAGAACTATAGATCTAGTAGGCCAAACCAAACCAATAATTCGAAGAGACTTGCAAGGATATTATGAGCACACATAAAAAGTTCAGAGAAGAACCAAATATCTTTCATAGATAACCTTGATCATAAACTCACAATTCATCGGATCTCGACAAACACACCGCAAAAAGAGATTACATCGAATAGATCTCCTCGAAGACCGAGGAGAACTTTTTGTATTGAGATCCAGATCGAGAGAGAAGAAGCCATCTAGATACTAGCTATGGACCCGAAGGTCTGTGGTAAACTACTCACAACTCATGGTGAGGGCGATGATGATGATGATGAAGAACTCCGTGATGGATCTCCCTCTGGTGGAGCTCTGGAACAGGCTCCAAGATGGGATCTTCATGGGAACAGAAGGTACGGCGGTGGAATTAGGGTTTACTCTCTGTTCACGGAGGTTCTGGGGTACGTAGACTTATATAGGAAGAAGAAGGGCATCGGGGGACGCTCGAGGGGGCCACGAGGCTGGGGGCGTGCCCTCGGAAGGGGGGCGCGCCCCCACCCTCGTGGGCCACCTCTTGATCCCCTAACGTGGTTCTCAAGCTCCGTGTGCGTGATTTTCTCCAAAAATATCTCTCGCGAAGGTTTCATTCCGTTTGGACTCCGTTTGATATTCTTTTTCTGCAAAACCGTGAAACAGGCAAAAAACAGCAATCTAGACTGGGCCTTTGGGTTAGTAGGTTAGTCCCAAAAATGATATAAAAGTGAATGATAAAGCCCATTAAACATCCAAGACTTGGTAAATAATAGCATGGAACAATAAAAAAATATAGATACGTTGGAGACGTATCAAGCATCCCCAAGCTTAATTCCTGTTTGTCCTTGAGTAGGTAAATGATAAAGAAAGAATTTTTGATGTGGAATGCTAACCAATATAGTTTTTAAATGTAATTCTCTTAATTGTGGAATGAATGTTCAGATCTAAAAGATTCAAGATAAAAGTCTATATTGACATAAGATATAACAATACTTCAAGCATACTAACAAAGCAATCATGTCTTCTCAAAATACTATGGCTAAAGAAAGTTATCCCTACAAAACTCGTTATCACACAAAATACTCTTATCATGCACAACCCCGATTTCAGCCAAGCACTTGTTTTCATACTATCTTTTCAAACCTTTCAACTTTCACGCAATACATGAGCGTGAGCCATGGATATAATACTATGGGTGGAATAGAGGTGGTTGTGGAGAAGACAAAAAGGAGGGAGATAGTCTCACATCAACTAGGCGTATCAACTGGTTATGGAGATGCCCATCAATAGATATCAATGTGAGTGAGTAGGGATTGCCATGCAACGGATGCACTAGAGCTAAATATGAAAGAAAGCTCAACAAAAGAAACTAGTGGGTGTGCATCCAACTTGCTTGCTCACGAAGACCTAGGGCATTTGAGGAAGCCCATCGTTGGAATATACAAGCCAAGTTCTATAATGAAAATTTCCACTAGTATATGAAAGTGACTAAACATGAGACTCTCTACAATGAAGAACATGGTGCTACTTTGAAGCACAAGTGTGGAAAAAAGATAGTAGCAATTGTCCCTTTTCTTTTCTTTCTTTTTTTCCCTTTTTTGGGCCTTTTTTTGGTCTTTCTTTTTCTTTCTTTTTCTTTTCTTTTTTTCACGGAGGGGCTTTATAGATTTAGCGTTTCCTCCCATGGGACAATGCTCTAATAATGATGATCATCACACTTTCATTACAACTCGATATTACAACTCGATACTACAACAACAAAGTATGACTCTATATGAATGCCTCCGGCGGTGTACTCGTATGTGCAATGAAACAAGAGTGACATGTATAAAAAATATGCATGGTGGCCTTGCCACAAATATGATGTCAACTACATGATCGTGCAAAGGCAATATGACAATATGATGCGTGTCATATGAACGGAATGGTGGAAAGTTGCATGGCAATATATCTCGGAATGGCTATGGAAATGCCATGATAGGTAGGTATGGTGGCTGCTTTGAGGAATAATATGGTGGCTGTTTTGAGGAAGGATATATAGCGGGTTTATGGTACCGGCGAAAGTTGCGCGGTACAAGAGAGGCTAGCAATGGTGGAAGGGTGAGAGTGTGTATAATCCATGGACTCAACATTAGTCATAAGAACTCATATACTTATTGCATAAATCTACGAGTCATCAAAACAAAGCAATCAACGCATGCTCCTAGGGGGGAGGTTGGTAGGAGTTAACCATCGCGCGCCCTCGACCTCCACACAAAGGTTGGCACTCTACAAATACCTCATGCTCTAACTCCGTCACATAGTGGTTCACCATACGTGCATGCTACAGGAATCACTAACCTTAACACAAGTATTTCTCAATTTCATAATAACTCCACTAGCATGACTCTAATATCACTATCCTCATATCTCAAAACAATTATCAAGCATACAACATCTCATTCTATTCAATGCATTTGGTGTGAATTTTTTTACTACATTGACATTGGATGTCTATCATGTGAAGACTAGTTTCTTTAGCCTAAACACATTACCATGCTGTTTTAATAGACTCTCAAATAGATATAAGTGAAGCATGAGAGTTCAACAATTTCTACAAAATATTACCACCACCGTGCTCTAAAAGATATAAGTGAAACACTGGAGCAAAAACTATCCAACTCAAAAGATATAAGTGAAGTACATAGAGTGTTCTAACAATTTCTAGGCCATATTTAACTCTCTCCAATAGGTGTGTCTAGCAAGGATGATTGTGACAAACTAACAAGCAAAGACTCAAATTATACAAGACGCTCCAAGCAAAACACATATCATGTTGCAAATAAAAGTATAGCTCCAAGTATAGTTACCGATGGATGAAGACGAAAGAGGGGATGCCTTCCCGGGGCATCCCCAAGCTTAGGCTTTTGATTATCTTGAATTTACTTGGGGTGCCATAGGAATCCCCGAGCTTAGGCCTTTGCTACTCCTTGTTCCATAGTCCATCAAAGCAATACTCAAAACTTGAAAACTTCACAACACAAAACTTAGACCAAAAATTCTCGTGAGCTCCGTTAGTATAAGAAAGCAAACCACTACCCAAAGGTACTGCAATGAATTCATTCTTTGTTTATATTGGTGTTAAACCTACTGTATTCCAACTTCTCTATGGTTCATATCCTCCAATACTACTCATAGATGCATTGAAATAAGCAAACAACACACGAAAAACAGAATCTGTCAAAAACAGAACAGTCCATAGTAATCTGTAGGTTTCGCCTACTTCTGGAACTCCAAAAAATTCAAACTAAATTGGTAAATTTGCTGAATTTTTCTACCAATCATATGCAAAAAGAATCAACTAAAAAGCACGCTCCCGTAAAATCTGAAGACCACTTTAGCGAGCGCTAACGATTCTGTTTTTCACAGCAAGATCACATAAACTTCACACAAGTCTTCCCAAAGGTTCTACTCCCTCTGTACCATAATATTTGTCTTCTTGACCTTGGCAGTAAGCTTCTCCACCCAAGAAGGCTTGGCCCCAGCCTCTAACTCAAAGTCATCATCATCAGAGGTAGCAAAGACATCCTCCTCATTTCCCATGGCGAATCGAGGAGCTTTATGTTTCTTCTGTCTCAGCACCTTGACCTCATGCTCCGTGAGCCTATCCGGAGTAGAAAGAGGCTCTCCAGGCCTCCGAACTTCCCAAACCGAGTACAGGAAGCGCATCACAAAGGGAGCGTAGATCGGTACCTTGCGGTACCAGACACAGTTGTACATCTCCTCCCACATCCACTTGGACACATCAAAAGTGATGCCCTTGCCTCGCTTGGTCTTCATGGCCACAAGAAAATCCACCAGATAACCATAAATGTCATCCTAGTTCCCAACTTTGGGCAGCAGCACACACCAGAACACACGGTGTAGAATGTCATAGACTGGCAGAAGATCATCGGATTTACCTACAATGCCATGGCCAGGGATATACAGAGGGGCTAGCTTCACTTTATCCATGGGGTTGGCTCGGTCGTGAGGAAGGAGACCACCTTGACCTTCCAAGCCAGTGTCATCATAGCCCAGAGCATTGCAGAAGGCACTCCAGGGAACACGGAAGAACTCATCCCGGCACATAAAGGAAAGGTGACGCTGATCATCACTGCCGAAGTGGACAGTAGCATAGAACTGATGAATGAGTTCCACATCAAAATCACATCGCAGCTCCATGAGCTTGACCAAATCAAACTCCTCACAGACCTCCAGAGCCTCTCCAAAGTAATCGCGGCTGCTTCTCCACTTTGCAAGGTCAATGGACCACATCCGGGTGAACTTGTTCTTGTGGTGCTCGAAGATTTCAGACACAATCCTCAATTGCATTTCATTGCGGAACTGAGGATTACTCCAGCGTGGAGGAGGTGGTGCGGTGTATGGGTCCTGAAAACGAAACTTCTCCCAGTCCGGAAGCTTCCACTTGTACATAGGAAGCGCTGCACGCTGCTTGGCAGCAACTAACTTTTCCCGGCGAGTTGTTTTGGAGGGGACCACAACCTCGGGAACATCTTCATCATCTGCCGGCCTCTTGCCCCTACGGGCCTTTCTTTTGGCGAACTGGCCAGTACGAGAGCTAGAGCCACCTGCAAACGCACATGGAGAACACATAGCAACCCATAAAAGATGAGAGGAATGTACACAAGATCAGAAGAATAATTCACAAGTACGTAAGGAGAATAGAGACAATGCATATAAATTCAGAGCAACCGGTAGTTCCGGTAACAGCACCGGTAGTTCCGGACCGGCGGTAGTACCGGTCGTGTGACCGGTAGTACCGCTGAGAACGGATCTGCCAAGTAGAGGAGGGGAACTACCCGAAGGCAAGGCACCGCGAAGAGTCAATTAGCATGGCACCGCGAAGAATTATCCTTGGGCCCATAACCAAAACTCGTCTTTGAAACACAAGAGTCATCAAAAAATGACGAATGTGGAAAGATGATCAATTTATGCATAATGGGGGGAGGGAGAGTTCATTGAGAGAACACCACTCCCCCTATGTCCATGCTTGCACCTAGACTAGACAATATGAAGAGTATGGTGGGGTGTGCACGTGCTCAAGCCACATTGCTCAAATCAATGATATTTAGCTCATGCCTTAACTCGCGAAATCTTGCTTCATCCAACGGCTTCGTGAAGATATCTGCAAGGTTATCATGAGTGTTGACATAGTGAAGCTCGATCTCTCCTTGCCTTATGTGATCCCGGATGAAGTGATACCGAATCTCTATATGCTTCGTCTTGAAGTGTTGCACCGGGTTGAGAGAAATCTTGATGGCACTTTCATTGTCACACCAAAGAGGCACTTTGTCACAAGTGACACCGTAATCCTTTAAAGTTTGCCTCATCCATAAGAGTTGAGCACAACAACTGCCAGCGGCCACATACTCTGCTTCGGTGGACGAGAGAGACACACAACTTTGCTTTTTGGAAGACCAACTAACAAGAGAGCAACCAAGAAATTGGCACCCTCCAGAAGTGGACTTCCTATCCACTTTGTCTCCCGCCCAGTCAGAATCAGAGAAACCTACAAGGTTGAAGTTTGCTCCTCTTGGGTACCATAAGCCAAAGTTTGGGGTATGAGCCAAATATCGAAAGATTCGCTTGACAGCCACAAAGTGACTTTCCTTAGGTGAGGCTTGAAACCGTGCACAAATTCCCACACTCAACATAATATCCGGTCTAGATGCACAAAGTTAAAGCAAGGAACCGATCATAGAGCGATATACCTTTTGATCCACCGCTTTACCATTGGGATCAATGTCAAGTTGGCACTTGGTTGGCATTGGAGTAGTAGCCGGCTTGAGATCACTTAGATTGAACCTCTTGAGCACGTCTTGAGTATACTTGGATTGTTTGATGAAGATCCCTTCTCTTCTTAACTTGATCTCAAACCCAAGGACGTACTTTAACTCTCCCATCATGGACATCTCAAAATGTGTGGTCATGAGTGCGGCGAACTCATCATTGAAAGCTTTGTTAGGAGAACCAAAGATAATATCATCAACATATAGTTGGCATACAAACAACTACCCTTTGACCTTCTTAGTAAAAAGAGTGGGGTCAATTTTCCCAATTTCAAACCCACGATCTTGTAACAACTCGGTAAGATGCTCATACCACACACGTGGGGCTTGTTTAAGGCCATAGAGTGCCTTATCGAGTTGATACACGTGATTGGGGAGCTTAGGATCCTCAAACCCCGGGGGTTGTTTAACATACACCAACTCATTAATAGGACCATTAAGAAATGCACTTTTCACATCCATTTGTTGCAATTTAAAGTTATGATGGGAAGCATAGGCAAGCAACAAACGAATGGATTCAAGACGAGCAACGGGGCAAAGGTTTCACCGTAGTCGATACCCTCGACTTGGGAGTAGCCTTGAGCCACCAGACGCGCCTTGTTGTGGATGACAATGCCATGGGCGTCTTACTTGTTCTTAAAGATCCACTTGGTTCCAATGACATTATGGTTCTCCTTTGGCCTTGGCACTAGATGCCACACCTTGTTGCGCTCGAAGTTATGGAGTTCTTCATGCATGGCATTGAGCCAATCAGGGTCTTCGAGCGCCTCATAAACCTTCTGAGGTTCAACACAGGAGACAAAAGCTTGATGAGCACAATAGTTTGTTAATTGTCCACGAGTGCTTACCCCCCTTTTGATGCTTCCTAGAATGTTCTCCATGTGATGTTCTCTGGAAGCAAGCCCGGAGGCAACTTTTGCAGCACGACGCTCCAATTGCTCTTCAAGTGATAACTGAGGAGCATTAAGTTGATCATCTTGAGCGTCGTCAGAAGCTAGATCTTGATCTTGAGCTTCCTCTTGACCTTGATCTTGCTCGGAGGACAGAACTTGGCCTTGTGCATCAGTTGGTGGCTCTCCACCATCTTGTGATTGATCTTGCACTTGGCCTTGTTCGTCCGGTTGAGGGCCTTCACTTTGTTCTTCGGAAGCGTGTGGGTCTTGGGTTGGTGATGGTTCCACTTGAGTGGAACATTGTCCTTCTCCTTCGGCCACAAGGGGTTCCTCAATGGGTAGGATATATCCAACACCCATTCTTCTTATGGCTTGAGGAGGAATTTCATCACCTACATCACAAGTACCACTTTGCTCCACTTGGGAGCCGTTATTTTCATCAAACTCTACGTTACTCGTCTCCTCAATGAGTCCATTGGACTTGTTGAGGACACGGTAAGCATGAGAGTTTGTAGCATAACCAACAAATATGCCCTCGTGAGCTCTAGATTCAAATTTAGACAAGCGAACACCTTTCTTGAGAATGAAACACTTACACCCAAATACCCGGAAGTACTTGAGATTGGGCTTGTTACCGGTAGGTATCTCATATGGAGTTTTGTTCAAGCCTTTGCGGAGATAGAGCCGATTTGATGCATGGCAAGCAGTGTTGATGGCTTCGGCCCAAAAGTTGTATGGAGATTTGAATTCCGCCATCATGGTTCTTGCCGCATCCATCAGAGTTCGGTTCTTTCTCTCCGCTACACCGTTTTGTTGAGAGGTATAGGGAGCTGCATATTGATGTTTGATCCCCTCATCACTGAGAAACTCATCCAATGTGTAGTTCTTGAACTCGGTGTCGTTGTCACTTCTGATCATCAAAATCTTTGCTTCATGTTGTCGTTGAGCTTCATTTGCAAAGTTGATGACGGTTTGTTGGGTCTCACTCTTCTTCTTGAAGAAGTATACCCAGGTGTATCTTGAGTAATTAATGGGCCTCTAACCCCTTGTTGGTTACCCCTAGTGGAAGGTGTGAGATGCAGTGTTGTGGAAGTTTTTCCCTTAGTAAAGATGCCAAGGATCGAATCCCCAGAGACTCCTAGGTTCAAAAAGTAGGTGTCAACTGCTAACGGCGCCAGATATTAGCAATCAACGTGGACCTGCACACAGATACAAATAACTTTGCTCCCAACGAGTACAGAGAGGTTGTCAATCCCTCCGGCCTTGTAGTTCACAAAGGATTAAACGCAAATGATAGTAGTGATAGATAATATTTGCAATAGTAAATAATAGCGAAAAGTAAATAGCGGATGTGATCAATGATGGTAATATGGACCGGAGTCTCATGATGTTCACTAGTGATGTCTCTCTCCCAAAAGACGATAAAACAGCTGTGAGGTAAACGAATTACAGCTGGGCAATTGACAGGACCACGAACGCAAACCAATGCTGACTACATTGCAAGAAAGGTTGAGGTTCAAAGCATGGGCGGTACGCCAAAGTAAGTAGACCGAAATCCATCAATATCTACTACTAATCATCCACCTTGAGATATCTATCCAGAACATCTCGCTGGTATTAAGTTGCGAGTCCCACCCATAGTGTAAACTCAATGCAACAGGCAACTGCATTAAAAGAACTTTGCGTAAAGTAAACAATCCTTGCACCCGTGGGCACAAGCACCGTTGTTTTCCCCCTTGTGGCAACAGCACATCCCCTAGACTCATGTTTATGTCACTCAAGCTAGTCATCGAGGGGCATGAACCCACAATCAAGCATAACGTTCCCTCTTGGAGTCACTACCTATTACTTGGCCAAAGCAATAAATAACAACGGAGAACATGCAAGAATTACTTATGAACATAAATATAAAAGAGGTAGATCAAATATATTACTCAATCACAATCTGAACATAATCTCATAATCCATCGGATCCCAGCAAACTCATCATAGCAACAGCATAAGGATTACATATGTGCCTCGATCATGTAGGGCAGCTCACGAGGACTAATTAGTTAAGCACAAGAACGGGAGGAGAACATCACATAGCTACTGGTCATGGACTCATGGTCCAAGGGAGACTACTCACAACTCATCCGGGAGGCGTCCATGGTGGTGGAGAAGCTCTCGATGGTGATCCTCCCCTCCGGCAGGGTGCCGGGAAGAGTTCTCCCGGTGCTCCCGATCTTGGAAGCGGCGGCGGCGGCGGAACAGAGATGAGATCGCGAAAAAGAGTTCCCGTCCTGAGGGTTTCGAAGGACGCTCTAAATATATGCCAAAGGGGGGCACCAGACGGGGCTCGGGGGGCCCAGGCGCCCCCCCGACGCGGCCCAGGGGGGGCGCGCCGCCAGGGC
This sequence comes from Secale cereale, assembly GCA_902687465.1. NCBI lineage: Eukaryota > Viridiplantae > Streptophyta > Magnoliopsida > Poales > Poaceae > Secale > Secale cereale. Next base: position 140,562,362 of record LR738711.1, read on the forward strand.
GCCTGGGGCACTGGTGCCCCCCCCCCCCCGGCTGTACTTCGGGCGCAAGGTAGGTTCTGGAACGCTGATTTTTTATATAATTTTTTTGGATTTTTCCTGACAGTTCTCGTAATGTGAAAACCTGAAATACAAAAACAACCGAAAACAGAAACTAGCACTGGGGTGCACTGGATTAGTAGGTTAGTCCAAATATGATCAAAAGTGTATGGAAGTGTATGAATATCATAGCAATATCACCCAAAAGTGGCATGGAGCAAGCAGAAATTATAGATACGTTTTGGACGTATCAACATCCCCAAGCTTAATTCCTGCTCGTTCTCGAGTAGTAAATGATAACAAGAATAATTTCTGTGGTGACATGCTATTAACCATATAGGACTTTTTATAGTCATATGACAAAAGCTTACTGAGATAATGAATCTGTAGTAATTAAGTTGCCTCATGAGAAAATCACAAATGACTGAAAGTTTTACAATATGAAACTGAAACATCAAAAAGATTTGCAATGAACATGATGTGCAAATATGATAAAGTGATATCTAGCTTGCCCCCTTTAGTGAAGCAAAACATAAATGCAGGGGCACCTTCAAGGTTTAAGTGATGACTAGATACAATGATTACAAAATAAACGATATCACAATCATGCAAAAGGCAATGCTACTTTGGAACAATGCACATTACACTTAGAATGACAATCATGCTCTCAGTAGTTGGTGCTTGAAGAAAGAAGGTGGAGACTCAACATAAAAGTAAAAGAATGATTATGTGCTAGAGCTTTTTATTTTGAAAACATAGAAGCAATTTTGTCAACGGTAGTAGTACTTGATATGTGTTATGCATAAGACATCCTATAATTTGCAAGCCTCATGCATCGAATACCAATAGTGCTCGCACCTTGTCCTAATTAGCTCGGATTTCCATGGGTTGTCATTGCATTACATATGTTTCAACCAAGTGTCACAAAGGGGTGCCTCTATGCCACCTGTACAAAGGTCCAAGGAGATAAATCGCATTTGATTTCTCATTTTTGATATATCTCAACTTGAGGACATCCATACCGGGACAACATAGAAAATGGATGATGGACTCCTCTTTAATGCTTAAGCATATTCTCATAAGAGATTGAGGATTTGTGTCCAAGCTAAAACTTCCACCATGATACATGGCTTTGGTTGGCGGCCCAATGTTCTTCTCTAACAATATGCATACTCATTCAACCCATGGCAAATCACCCTTACTTCAGACAAGACGAACATGCATAGAAACTCACATGATATTCAACAAAAATGTGACAGTTGATGGCGTCCCCAGAAACATGGTTACCGCTCAGCAAGCAACCTATAAGAAATAAGATACATAAGCAACATATTCTTTACCACAATAGTTTTTAAGCTACTTTCCCATGAGCTATGTATTGCAAAGTTAGTCTGCTTAGTACAAGTGGAGGTTAGCAAAAGACTGTGAGCGACCAACTAAGAGAGCAATGACGGTCATAATCATGCAGAGCGACAAAGCAACATTGAATCAGGCATGGTAGTTATATCGCTACTCAGAAATAAAAGATCATCAAGGCTTGACAGACTTTCTTTACAGTCTTAAATATGCGTGAGCATACGCCAAGTCAATCAAAATAAATTCTCGAAGGAAGATATTACTAAACCATACCACATCATAGGCAAACAAATCATGTTGGTACTCCAATAACACATTGGGAATCCCCCAGCTATTTGAGACTAACCATAAGAAAACCTGAACTACTAAGCGCCATTATGCACGTAGCATCTTTATCATAGACATATTAACCAATTCAATGGAAGCAAACTCTCTTAATAAGATAAGCATGATAATTAAAGAGAGTTCAAGCAACCAACTAAACAAAAGCTCTTTGAAAAGATAAGCATGAATACTAAGAGCTGAGCATGATAGTAGCTATTTAAAAGACAAAGAACACACACAGCAAAGATAGACATGAAAATTCTATGTTATGTTCTAGGTAGAAGTGGAGCGTGTTTCGCTCCCACATAAAGAACGCTGAGTTCCGACTCGTTATGAAAAACTAAAAAGGAAACTAAAAGCAAGACGCTCCAAGCATAGCACATAACACATGAAGTGATAAATATATAGCGGAACGAAAGACGAACTGATAATGTTGATGGAGAAGGGGATGCACGGGGGCATCCCCAAGCTTAAAAGCTTGAGTCTCCTTGAATATTTCTTGGGGGTGCACGGGGGCATCCCCAAGCTTGAGCGCTTGACACTCCTGAATCTTTTTATCATCTTCCCTCGCACACTTGAAAACTCCCTTCATACATAACTCATTATAATCTGATTAGCGAGGTTAGTACCCTTAATAAAATAATTGTTCCTTGCTGGAAATAAAGATATTCTTGAAATTCTACTGTTTCTCAAGATTGCCAAAAGGTTTTTGCAAAGAAAAAGTAAGCTCTTGGTTTGCAAAATGAGGGAAAGGCAAAACAGGACAGAATCTGTGAAAAACAGAACAGCAGGTAGTAAAGGATTTGTTCGGGGAACTTCTGCCACTCAAATCAAAAAACTCAGAACAGACGCACGAAAGACAATTATATAGAGAACGCTGTCGAAAAAATTCAGACCAAAAAGATAATCTGGTGATTTTATACGAATTTTTCTATCCAAGGACAGAATTTGTTTCCTGGACAGCACCTCACAACTTTTGAACTTTCTAGCAATCAGAGGCTATACTTGGCACAAATATGAAAAGCAAAGATACAATGATGATGCTACTGTAGTAAACAACATCAAGACACAACAAAAGCAAAATATAAAAATTTATTCATGTGGGTTGCCTCCCAAAAGCGCTTTCTTTTATGCCTTTAAGCTAGGCATAATGCAAAAAGGAATCAATAACCATCATAATAATCGGAGTTATAAATTGAGTCATATGGTTCCTCAACAAGTTCACTCTTGTTCCTTCTAGGAAAGGGGTACACACCTTTTGCCTTACCGCGTAAGCAGATTTGTCCCTTACCTATATCGATGAAGCCTTTTACCGCTCGGAGGAAGTCCCTTCCAAGCACTATATTTCCTTGGTTTGGCTCCATGATGAAGAAATCAACCATTGCAATCCCTTTAAGGAATTTAACTGGTACATCTTTTATTCTTCCCTGGATTTCAGAAATATCTCCATTAGTGTGTTCATGATAAGATGGTAATCTATCCATGTTAAATTTTAAACAATCATGAACAATTTTTGGCATAGTAGAAACCATAGATCCAATATCACAATAAGCAAGGAAGTCTTGATTAGAGATGCTAATCCTAACAAGAGGCTCCCAGTCATTATCTATTTCCAAAATATCTCTCTTATTGGGTTTGGGTTTCTCTACCTTCATTAAGTCTAGAGCATCCATTCTCTTTTAAATAGTAGCAAGTCTATCTATGACAGTATCAAAATTATGATCATAAACAAAGTAACTAGATAGACCATGTATAATTTCAAGAGCTCTAGCTTCATCACACTCTAGGAAATCTCCCTCGGCTATAATATCAAGAGAGTGTTTACACCATTTAAAAAGACCCTGGTAAAAATTCCTAAGCACAATTTTTATAGGTATCCAAGGCATAATTCTCCTATGTGCATCAGAAATTCTGTCCCATGCCTTCTTCATATTTTCTCCATCCCTTTGATGGAAATCTAGAACTTCTGATTCCCTCAAAGCACCATATCCTAACATGTTTTAGCTAAATAGATAGGACTACTAACAGGAAGGCAAAATAAATTTTTTTGTAATTTTTGATAAAGGATACTAAAGCAAAACTGAAAAGTAAACTAACAAGACTAAAAGCAAAGGTAAAAGATAGCATGCAACTCCCCTATCCTGAAGAGTGGAGTCCCCGGCAAGGGCACCAGAAAAACTCCTTGATGGGCCTCTAACCCCTCATTGGTTACCCCAAGTGGAAGGTGTGAGATGCAGTGTTGTGGAAGTTTTTCCCTTAGCAAAGATGCCAAGGATGGAATCCCCAGAGACTCCTAGGTTCAACAAGTAGGTGTCAACTGCTAACGGCGCCAGATATTAGCAATCAACGTGGACCTGCACACAGATACAAATAACTTTGCTCCCAACGAGTACAGAGAGGTTGTCAATCCCTCCGTCCTTGTAGTTCACAAAGGATTAAACGCAAATGATAGTAGTGATAGATAATGTTTGCAATAGTAAATAATAGCGAATAGTAAATAGCGGATGTGATCAATGATGGTAATATGGACCGGAGTCTCATGATATTCACTAGTGATGTCTCTCTCCCAAAAGATGATAAAACAGCTATGTGAGGTAAACGAATTACAGCTGGGCAATTGACAGGACCACGAACGCAAACCAATGCTGACTACATTGCAAGAAAGGTTGAGGTTCAAAGCATGGGCGGTACGCCAAAGTAAGTAGACCGAAATCCATCAATATCTACTACTAATCATCCACCTTGAGATATCTATCCAGAACATCTCGCTGGTATTAAGTTGCGAGTCCCACCCATAGTGTAAACTCAATGCAACAGATAACTGCATTAAAAGAACTTTGCGTAAAGTAAACAATCCTTGCACCCGCGGGCACACGCACCGTTGTTTTCCCCCTTGTGGCAACAGCACATCCCCTAGACTCATGTTTCTGTCACTCAAGCTAGTCATCGAGGGGCATGAACCCACAATCAAGCATAACGTTCCCTCTTGGAGTCACTACGTATTACTTGGCCAAAGCAATAAATAACAACGGAGAACATGCAAGAATTACTTATGAACATAAATACAAAAGAGGTAGATCAAATATATTACTCAATCACAATCTGAACATAATCTCATAATCCATCGGATCCCAGCAAACTCATCATAGCAACAGCATAAGGATTACATATGTGCCTCGATCATGTAGGGCAGCTCACGAGGACTAATTAGTGAAGCACAAGAACGGGAGGAGAACATCACATAGCTACTGGTCATGGACTCATGGTCCAAGGGAGACTACTCACAACTCATCCGGGAGGCGTCCATGGTGGTGGAGAAGCTCCCGATGGTGATCCTCCCCTCCGGCAGGGTGCCGGGAAGAGTTCTCCTGGTGCTCCCGATCTTGGAAGCGGCGGCGGCGGCGGAACAGAGATGAGATCACGAAAAAGAGTTCCCGTCTCGAGGGTTTTGAAGGACGCTCTAAATATATGCCAAAGGGGGGCACCAGACGGGGCTCGGGGGGCCCAGCCCCCCCCCCCCCCCCC
>LR738711.1:140567612-140627672 GCA_902687465.1 Secale cereale
CCCCCCCACCAGGCTGTACTTCGGGCGCAAGGTAGCTTCTGGAACGCTGATTTTTTATATAATTTTTTGGATTTTTCCTGACAGTTCTCGTAATGTGAAAACCTGAAATACAAAAACAGCCGAAAACAGAAACTGGCACTGGGGTGCACTGGATTAGTAGGTTAGTCCAAATATGATCAAAAGTGTATGGAAGTGTATGAATATCATAGCAATATCACCCAAAAGTGGCATGGAGCAAGCAGAAATTATAGATACGTTTTGGACGTATCAGTAATCATCCACAATCACCAAGCAGTACTTTCTACCCCCAAGACTATCAAAAGATGGAGGCCCAAAGAGGTCCATGTGAAGGAGCTCTAGGGGTCTCTTTGAATAGATGATAGTCGTGGGAGGGTGAGCCGTCTCATGTAACTTTCCTTCAATGCAAACCCTGCAAGCACGATCTTTGGCAAATCTAACATTTGTTAGTCCACGGACATGGTCCCCCTTGAGAAGACTTTGCAAAGATCTCATATTGACATGGGCCAAACGGCGATGCCAAAGCCATCCCACATCAACTTTAGCCATTAAGCATGTTGCGACCTTCGTGGGTTGCTTCGAAAAGTTAACCACATAAAGACCGTTCTCGACATGCCCAACGTAGGCTACTTTAAGAGTCTTGCTCCACAAGAGGGCCACGATATCAATATCAAATAATGTAGCAAAGCCCATGAGTGCAAGTTGGCGAACAGAAAGTAAATTGTATGCAAGGGACTAAACAAGCATGACTTTCTCGATCGTGAGATCATGAGAGACAACAACCTTGCCGAGCCCCAATACCTTAGAAGATGAAGCATCACCCCATTCGACGTTGGTGGCCATAGATGAACCTAGATGCACGTCCACCACCAAGTCTTTGCTTCCGGTCATATGATTTGTGGCTCCACTATCGAGCAACCATGATCCCCCACTGGAAGCAAACTCCTACAAGATATCAATGCTTGGATTTAGGTACCCATTTGGTAATGGGTCCTTTGAGGTTAGTAACAAGGGTCTTAGGAACCCAAATGGACCATTCAACGTACTCATAAGAAGAACCAACAAATTTAGCAAACACATGACCATCACTAGCACGACATAAGACATATGAAGGATTAAAGTCGCCGGCCATGTTTGATGGTATGGTGGGGTTTTTCTTGACACCACCATCTTTCACCGTTTTCTTCTTCTTTGATGCGCCCTCTCCTTCTTTCACAAAAGTTTGTCGGAGAGGGGGTGGTTGCTTGGTCTTGTCATTCTTCTTCTTCTTGGGCTTAGGAACAAACCCAATTCCTTCCTTTGCCACAACCTCCTTTTGATTGCTCAAAAGGTTGTTGAGGTTCTTCTCACCTTGTATACATATCACAAGGCCTTTCTCAAGTTGCTTCTTCAACTCGGCATTTTCTTCAACAAGATGCACATGCTCGCAACATGGGTTAGTAGTATTTGCATTATCAATTAAAACCATGCGAGGAAAGATAGCCTTTTCCTTGGTTAGCGAAACTTGGAGTTGATCATGAGACTCCTTGAGAGTAGCATGCATACCTTTCAAGGCCTTGTGAGCCTTGTCAAGTATGACAAACTCTTCTTTGAGTTTAGCACGGTCAACCTCAAGTTTTGCCTTCTCGGAATTAAGCACACGAGAGACAACTAGAGCATGATCAAGATCTTTCTTTAATTTAGCATGATTATCGTTGTGTGACTCCTCAAGAGCCAAACGAAGACCACGCTCTTCCTCTAGGGTATTAGAGAGATCTGATATCTCATCGACATAGTCTCGACTATGTCCTTCCATTTTAGTAATGGTTTCCTCGTGAGCCTCGATCATGTCATTGGCCTCACCGAGTTGTTCCAAGAGAGCAACAAAATGCTTCTTGGGTTTGCCCTTGAGATTTTTCATGAACAACTCAAATTCATTCTCTCCCTCCTTAGTTCCCTCACTCTCATCAATACAATTCGTCAATGAAAGATTAGAAGTGATAGTAGTATTGATGTTTGGGGTTACCTTGTTGGTGGCCTTGGCCATGAGACACTTGGCGGTGATGTTCTCATTTGGTGAGTCAGAGAGAGATGAGTGCGGAGTTGTAGCAATAGCAATAGTAGCCATGGTGACCATCTCATCATCTTCATCATTATCATCATCCACAACATATTCTTCTTGGGCCACCAACCCTTTAGGAGGAGTCTTCTTGTTGAAGTTGTTCTTGTTGGGATAAGATTTTGACTTGTCCTTCCGGATAAGCTTGCCTCCAAAGTCTTCTCTTTTCTCATATGGGCAATCCGCAACGAAGTGGCTTACATTTCCACAGTTGAAGCATGTCCTCACTCATTGCTTGCCCTTGTTCCCACTTGAGTTGTTCCTGTTGAAGTTGGGCCTTGTGTTCTTCTTGTCGCCCCAAAATTGCCTTGAAGCAAGAGCCATGTGCTCATGATAGGCATATTTGGTGTCCTCGGGGCTATACTCATCATCATCCTCCACCTCCTCTTCTTCCACACAAGCCTTGGCCTTCAGGGCTAGGTTGGGCTTTTTCGATCGTTGAGCTCTTAAGACCGCATTGTCGGCGGTCATGTCCAAGATCCTCATGGCAACGAACTCATCCAACACTTCATTTGAGGATAAGTGGTGGAAGTCCGGTCTCTGACGAATGAAAGAGGACATGGCCTTATGATAGGGCATCATGGCTGTAAGGGCACATTTCTCCCTAAGTAGTTTTTGTGATTGATGACAATGCATTTGCGGACTAATCGTGTGCTCTAAGCTTCTACAGGTATATCTCACTTAGGCACAAGACGATTGCTTGCCCCTCGGATTCGATGGAAGACGGTGTTTCCTTTTTGCTCCCTGTCGGTGGCTTTGAGTAATAGGAAAACCGTACTATTAAGAGGGGGTCCGTTTCAGAAAGGTTTGGGTGGAATCAACACATACACATCTTACTCTCACACCACCTTTCCCTTGCTTCTCTGGAGTTCCAACCGTTTATTATCGTATATGCAAACCATGACTTCTTAACTAAAACATCTGCCTGGCAAGCGGTAGTACCGCTTCATAAGCGGTAGTACCGCCTGAAGAAATGGGAGTACTGCACCAGCGGTAGTACCGCGGCTCCAGAACGGTAGTACCATGTATCTGGCCCGACACTGTACCAAGTGTGGAAGTAGGTGCGGAAGTAATTTTTTACTTCCGCATCTTACGCGGTAGTACCACTTGCTCCAAGCGGTAGTACCGCGTCGTGTTTTGCTACTACCGTATTTCTGCGGATGTAGCCACGGATGTAATTTATTTCATCCGTGGTTGTCATCGACACGCTTGTTTTTGCCTAGCGGTAGTACCGCACAATGAGCGGTAGTACCGCTCAGCAAGCGGTAGTACCAAAACTTACGTGCGGTACTACCGCTCTCTGCGGGTAGAAAACATGCATAACGGTTGGATTTGCTCTCCCACCATATATAGGGGGTCTTCTTCTCCAAGAAGACTCACCTCTTCCCCCACATACTCCATTGTTGCTCCAAAGCTCCATTTCCGCCCGATCTCTCTCCCTAGCCAATCAAACTTGTTGATTTGCTCGGGATTGCTTGAGAAGGCACCGATCTACACTTCCACCAAGAGATATTTGATTTCCCCCACTAATCCCTTGCGGATCTTGTTACTCCTGGGTGTTTGAGCACCCTAGACGGTTGAGGTCACCTCGAAGCCATATTCCATTGTGGTGAAGCTTCGTGGTTTCGTTGGGAGCCTCCAAGTTGTGGAGATAGCCCCAACCTTGTTTGTAAAGGTTCGGTTGCCGCCTTCAAGGGCACCACTAGTGGAATCACGGCACCTTGCATCGTGTGAGGGCGTGAGGAGAATACGGTGGCCCTAGTTGCTTCTTGGGGAGCATTGTGCCTCCACACCGCTCCAACGGAGACGTACTTCCCCTCAAAGGGAAGGAACTTCGGCAACACATCCTCGTCTCCACCGGTTCCTCTTGTGGTTATTTCTTACCTTTACTTGTGCAAGCATTACTTGTTTAACTCCTATAGCTTGCTTGTGAAGTTGTTATCTTTACTTTCTATTAGTTGTCATCTTAGTAGCATATCTAGACAGCTTACTTTGACGCTTAATTTAAAGTGGTTAAGAAAAGCTAAAAATTGTTAGTTGCCTATTCACCCCCCCCCCCTCTAGTCAACCATATCGATCCTTTCAATTGGTATCAGAGCCTCGTCTCTTTTTAAGGACTTTACCGTCCAAAGAGTATGGGTGACAACGTAGTCGAGACGGAGGACCATTCTGGTGGAACTCCGTCCTTGCCTACGTCAGATGGGGGAGCCTCGGTCACTCGTGAGGAGTTCAATGTGTCCTTGACCACATTGAAAGAGTCACTAGCGAGCGAGGTCAAAGGCATGTTTAAAGATTTGCTTGAGGGGCTTAAAGTATCCACCGCACCGTTGGAAGTGGTTCGTCCCGCTAGTAACGTGTCGGAGGCTAATCCCGACAAGGGAGAAGCTAGTAGTGAACAAGCCCCTGTTACTAAGAATGGGAGTGGGATCTTTGCCCACTCCGCTCCTCCTACTCACTATGGAGGACCCGTTCCTACACCGCATTTAAATTCCGTTGGGCCACCTCCCAAGTTTATAAAAAATTCTGATTTTGCTACTTGGGTGTTTCGTTTCAAACGTCATATAAATCATTGTTCTACTAATCTTTGGAGAATCATTGAGCAAGGTTTTTATCCGCATGATCCCGACAACATGACCCCAAGAGAAACTGCGGATCATCAGTTCAACGAGTCCGCTCTTTGCATTCTTCAAGATGCTATTCCTCTAGAAGACATTGCACATCTTCGACCCTTCACTGTGGCCAAGGAAGCTTGGGAGCATGTTGGCACTATGTACAAGGGTAGCACTAGCATTCAACGCTCTAACTATGAAGTTGTGCAAGATGAAGCCGATGAGTTTGCTATGATCGAAGAAGAAGATCCTCGTGAACTTTATCGGAGATTAACCACCCTTGCGGTCTCTCTTCGAGATCATGGCAGTAATGACACGGATGACAACTGGATCAAGCGCAAGTTCCTCAAGGCCATGATGCCCTATCATAAGGCCAGGTCCTCTGTCATTCGTCAGAGACCCGATTTCCACCACTTGTCATCTCATGAAGTGTTGGATGAGTTCGTTGCCATGAGGATCTTGGACATGACCGCCGACAATGCGGTCTTAAGAGCTCGACGATCAAAGAAGCCTAATCTTTCCCTGAAGGCCAAGGCTTGTGTGGAAGAAGAGGAGGTGGAAGATGATGATGAGTGTAGCCCCGAGGACACCAAATATGCCTATCATGAGCACATGGCTCTTGCTTCAAGGCAATTATGGGGCAAGAAGAACACAAGACCCAACTTCAATAAGAACAACTCTAGTGGGAACAAGGGCAAGCAACCAGTGAGGACATGCTTCAACCGTGGAAATGTAAGCCACTTCGTTGCGGACTGCCCATATGAGAAAAGAGAAGACTTTGGAGGCAAGCTTATCCGGAAGGACAAGTCAAAGTCATATCCCAACAAGAACAACTTCAACAAGAAGACTCCTCCTAAAGGGTTGGTGGCCCAAGAAGAATATGTTAAGGATGATGATAATGATGAAGATGATGAGGTGACCACCATGTCCACAATTGCAATTTCTACTACTCCGCACTCATCTCTCTTCGACTCACCAAATGAGAACATCACCACCAAGTGTCTCATGGCCAAGGCCACCAACAAGGTAACCCCAAACATCAATACTACTATCTCTTCTAATCCTTCATTGACGAATTGTATTGATGAGAGTGAGGGTGCTAAGGAGGGAGAGAATAAATTTGAGTTGTTCATGAAAAATCTCAAGGGCAAACCCAAGAAGCATTTTGTTGCTCTTTTGGAACAACTCGGTGAGGCCAACGACATGATCGAGGCTCACGAGGAAACCATTGCTAAAATGGAAGGAAATAGTCGAGACTATGCCGATGAGATATCGGATCTCTCTAACACCCTAGAGGAAGAGCGTGGTCTTCGTTTGGCTCTTGAGGAGTCACACAATGATGGTCATGCTAAATTAAAGAAAGATCTTGATCATGCTGTAGTTGTCTCTCGTGTGCTTAATTCCGATAAGGCAAAACTTGAGGTTGACCATGCTAAACTCAAAGAGGAGTTTGACATACTTAACAAGGCTCACAAGGCCTTGAAAGGTATGCATGCTACTCTCAAGGAGTCTCATGATCAACTCCAAGTTTCGCTAACCAAGGAAAAGGCTATCTTTCCTCGCATGGTATTAATTGATAATGCAAATGCTACTAACCCGTGTTGCGAGCATGTGCATCTTGTTGAAGAGAATGCCGAGTTGAAGAAGCAACTTGAGAAAGGCCTTGTGACATGCATACAAGGTGAGAAGAACCTCAACAACCTTTTGAGCAATCAAAAGGAGGTTGTGGCAAAGGAAGGAATTGGGTTTGTTCCTAAGCCCAAGAAGACGAAGAATGACAAGACCAAGCAACCACCCCCTCTTCGACAATCTTTTGTGAAAGAAGGAGAGGGCACATCAAAGAAGAAGAAAATGGTGAAAAGTGGTGGTGTCAAGAGAAACTCCACCATACCATCAAACATGGCCGGTGACTTTAATCCTTCATATGTTTTATGTCGTGCTAGTGATGGCCATGTGTTTGCTTAAATTGTTGGTTCTTCTTATGAGTACATTGAATGGTCCATTTGGGTTCCTAAGACCCTTGTTACTAACCTCAAAGGACCCATTACCAAATGGGTACCTAAATCCAAGCATTGATCTCTTGTAGGAGTTTGCTTCCGGTGGGGGATCTTGGTTGCTCGATAGCGGAGCCACAAATCATATGACCGAAAGCAAAGACTTGGTGGTGGACGTGCTTCTAGGTTCATCTATGGCCACCAACATCGAATGGGGTGATGCTTCATCTTCTAAGGTATTGGGGCTTGGCAAGGTTGTTGTCTCTCATGATCTCACGATCGAGAAAGTCATGCTTGTTGAGTCCCTTGCATACAATTTACTTTCTGTTCGCCAACTTGCACTTATGGGCTTTGCTACATTCTTTGATATTGATACCATGGCCCTCTTGTGGAGCAAGACACTTAAAGTAGCCTATGTTGGGCATGTCGAGAATGGCCTTTATGTGGTTAACTTCTCGAAGCAACCCACTAAGGTCGCGACATGCTTAATGGCTAAAGTTGATGTGGGATGGTTTGGCATCGCCGTTTGGCCCACGTCAATATGAGATCTTTGCAAAGTCTTCTCAAGGGGGACCATGTCCGTGGACAAACAAATGTTAGCTTTGCCAAAGATCGTGCTTACAGGGCTTGCATTGAAGGAAAGTTACATGAGACGGCTCACCCTCCCATGACTATCATCTATTCAAAGAGACCCCTAGAGCTCCTTCACATGGACCTCTTTGGGCCTCCATCTTTTGATAGTCTCAGGGGTAGAAAGTACTGCTTGGTGATTGTGGATGATTACTCAAGATACACCTGGGTATACTTCTTCAGGAAGAAGAGTGAGACCCAACAAACCGTCATCAACTTTGCAAATGAAGCTCAACGACAACATGAAGCAAAGATTTTGATGATCAGAAGTGACAATGGCACCGAGTTCAAGAACTACACCTTGGATGAGTTTCTCACTGATGAGGGGATCAAACATCAATATGCAGCCCCATATACCCCTCAAAAAAACGGTGTAGCAGAGAGAAATAACCGAACTCTGATGGATTTGGCAAGAACCATGATGGCGGAATTCAAATCTCCATACAACTTTTGGGCCAAAGCCATCAACACCGCTTGCCATGCATCAAATTGGCTCTATCTCCGCAAAGGCTTGAACAAAACTCCATATGAGATACTTATCGGTAACAAGCCCAATCTCAAGTACTTCCGGGTATTCGGGTGTAAGTGTTTCATTCTCAAGAAAGGTGTTCGCTTGTCTAAATTTGAATCTAGAGCTCACGAGGGCATATTTGTTGGTTATGCTACAAACTCTCATGCTTACCGTGTCCTCAACAAGTCCAATGGACTCATTGAGGAGACGAGTAACGTAGAGTTTGATGAAAATAACGGCTCCCAAGTGGAGCAAAGTGGTACTTGTGATGTAGGTGATGAAATTCGTCCTCAATCCATAAGAAGAATGGGTGTTGGATATATCCTACCCATTGAGGAACCCCTTGTGGCCGAAGGAGAAGGACAATGTTCCACTCAAGTGGAACCATCACCAACCCAAGACCCACACGCTTCCGAAGAACAAAGTGAAGGCCCTCAACCTGACGAACAAGGCCAAGTGCAAGATCAATCACAAGATGGTGGAGAACCACCAAATGATGCACAAGGCCAAGTTTTGTCCCCCGAGCAAGATCAAGGTCAAGAGGAAGCTCAAGATTAAGATCTAGCTCCTGACGACGCTCAAGATGATCAACTCAATGCTTCTCAGTTAACTCTTGAAAAGCAATTAGAGTGTCGTGCTGCAAAAGTTGCCTCCAGGCTTGCTTCCAACGAACATCACATGGAGAACATTCTAGGAAGCATCAAAAGGGGGGTAAGCACTCGTACACAATTAGCAAACTATTGTGCTCATCAAGCTTTTGTCTCCTGTGTTGAACCTCAGAAGGTTTATGAGGTGCTCGAAGACCCTGATTGGCTCAATGCCATGCATGAAGAACTCCATAACTTCGAGCGCAACAAGGTGTGGCGTCTGGTGCCAAGACCAAAGGAGAACCATAATGTCATTGGAACCAAGTGGATCTTTAAGAACAAACAAGATGCTCATGGCATTGTCATCCGCAACAAGGCGCGTCTGGTGGCTCAAGGCTACTCCTAAGTTGAGGGTATCGACTACGGTGAAACCTTTGCCCCCGTTGCTCGTTTTGAATCCATTCGTTTGTTGCTTGCCTATGCTTCCCATCATAACTTTATATTGCAACAAATGGATGTGAAAAGTGCATTTCTTAATGGTCCTATTAATGAGTTGGTGTATGTTAAACAACCCCCGGGGTTTGAGGATCCTAAGCTCCCCAATCACGTGTACCAACTCGATAAGGCACTCTATGGCCTTAAACAAGCCCCACGTGCGTGGTATGAGCATCTTACCGAGTTGTTACAAGATCGTGGGTTTGAAATTGGGAAAATCGACCCCACTCTTTTTACTAAGAAGGTCAAAGTGGAGTTGTTTGTATGCCAACTATATGTTGATGATATTATCTTTGGTTCTCCTAACAAAGCTTTCAATGATGAGTTCACCGCACTCATGACCACACATTTTGAGATGTCCATGATGGGAGAGTTGAAGTATTTTCTTGGGTTTGAGATCAAACAAAGAAGAGAAGGCATCTTCATCAAACAATCCAAGTATACTCAAGACATGCTCAAGAGGTTCAATCTAAGTGATGTCAAGTCGGCTACTACTCCAATGCCAACCAAATGCCAACTTGACATTGATCCCAATGGTAAAGCGGTGGATCAAAAGGTATATCGCTCTATGATCGGCTCCTTGCTTTACCTTTGTGCATCTAGACCGGATATTATGTTGAGTGTAGGAATTTGTGCACGGTTTCAAGCCTCACCTAAGGAGAGACACTTTGTGGCTGTCAAACGAATCTTTCGATATTTGGCTCATACCCCAAACTTTAGCTTATGGTACCCAAGAGGAGCAAACTTCAACCTTGTAGGTTTCTCTGATTCTGACTGGGCGGGAGACAAAGTGGATAGGAAGTCCACTTCTGGAGGGTGCCAATTTCTTGGTTGCTCTCTTGTTAGTTGGTCTTCCAAAAAGCAAAGTTGTGTGTCTCTCTCGTCCACCGAAGCAGAGTATGTGGCTGCTGGCAGTTGTTGTGCTCAACTCTTATGGATGAGGCAAACTTTAAAGGATTACGGTGTCACTTGTGACAAAGTGCTACTTTGGTGTGACAATGAAAGTGCCATCAAGATTTCTCTCAACCCGGTGCAACACTTCAAGACGAAGCATATAGAGATTCGGTATCACTTCATTTGGGATCACATAAGGCAAGGAGAGATCGAGCTTCACTACGTCAACACTCATGATAACCTTGCAGATATCTTCACGAAGCCATTGGATGAAGCAAGATTTCGCGAGTTAAGGCATGAGCTAAATATCATCGATTTGAGCAATGTGGCTTGAGTCTTTGCACACACTCCTCACACTCAATATAGTTATCTTGTCTAGATGTAGTCATGGACATAGGGGGAGTATTGTTCTCTCAATGAACGATTCCTCCCCCCATTATGCATAAATTGATCAAGTCTTTGTCATTTTGCCATACATAGTTGGCATAAGTGCTTCAAGACGAGTATTGGTCATGAGCCCAAGGATAGTTCTTCGCGGTGCCATACCAACAAACTCAAACATAGGTGGCCTCGGCCACCGCCCTCCTCTGTGGAGTTGCGTTTTTGCCTCGCTTGTGCATCTCTGGTTTTTCTTCTCGTCTTTGCTAAAAGCCTCGTGTCGAAACTTGCAAGTTCTTGGATAAGCGGTACTACCGTGTGTAGGCACGGTACTACCACAAAGGAGGTTACGGTACTCCCGCAAGTCCAGCACGGCAGTATTTATTTACTGCCGCTGGTAGAGCGGTACTACCGCTTGGCGTGCGGTACTTCTGCCCAAGCGGTACTATCGCGATGACAGCGGTACTACCGCACATATTCGAACAGGTGGGGGTTATAAGCGGGCAGGGGGAGTTCCAACTCCCCCATACCCATTCATCTCCTAACCCCCATGATGTCTCTCTCTCTCCCTCTCAAGAACGCCTCCGGAGGACCTCGCCGGATCTCCTCCCTCGGCCACTCTCCTCGCATTCCGACTGGTGGGATCGCTCCCCACCTCGCCCTCTTGCCATGGATGAAGAATTCTCCCCTTTTCCCCTCTTCTTGTTACCTTGTTGTTGTTTTAGGGTTAGGGGAGATGCTTAGAGTTCTTGCGTTCTTCGTGTTCTTATCCATGGAAGATTAGGATGTAGGAGAGTGCTTTTGCTCTAGAAATGCTAGTATGTATGTTGCTACCAAGTTACTATGATCAGCCGTAGTACCGTTGTTCGATCTACGCGGTCGTGTTCAGTTCTTTTCTTTTCAGTTCTGATCCAAGCGGTACTACCGCTGGCGAACCGCGGTACTACCGCTCGATCTGGCCCAGATCCGTTCGTCAGATCTGACCCAGGCGGTACTACCACTTTCCTTCGCGGTACTACCGCTCTTAAGCGGAAGTAAAATATTACTACTGCATACTAGCGGTACTACCGCAACCCCAACGCGGTACTACCGCTCCATAAGCAGTACTAGTTTTTTACTTCCGTCTCTGATCACGGAAGTAAATTTTTACTACCGCAGGGTGTGCGGTACTACCGCATCCATCAAGCGGTACTACCGCTCACTAAGCGGTACTAATTTTTTACTTCCGCGATTGTCAGGCAGTACTACCGCTTGTGGCATAGTTCCTTCGTAGCACATACATATTTCCCTTTCTACTCGTTTCTTGTGCTTTTTGAGGCTTTTGCATTGATTCTCTTTGTGCTTTCGTCGTGTTCTTGTGTTTGTGTTTTAGGTGGTGGCTCCGGTTCCAATGCTCGTCGTACCAATCCAGTCTGTGACACCGGGTCCAAGCGTCTGCGCAACCCCAGTGATGTGCCAGAGGGCTCCAATCCCCAGTGCAAGTTCAAGACCGCCGCCAACAAGCAAAAGGAATCCTCGATGACTATGGAAGAAATGCCAGCTAATGAGTTCATGGCACGGAGGAAGCACAACCCTTATGGAGAACCCCGTGCTCAGTTTCATGGAGATGAGCTTTTCTGGACTAAGCAGTAGTATCGCATCTACACAGAGGTGCTCAAAAGCAAGACCAACATGTACGTGGATGCTCACTGGGAGGACGTGGCCCACATGCGGAGGGACACCAACCTGGCCTACTTTGCCGAGGCTCTGGATCTGGTCGAGCAGTTTGGGCTTGAGCACTTCATGACCTTTCAGCATGATTTTGATCCTGAGATCATTGCTCAGTTTTATGCTTCAGTCCACTTCCACACCAAGGAAGATCACCCAATGACTTGGATGACCAATGGTCACAAGATGACTGCATCTTGGAAGGAGTTCATGGATCTTTTACAGATTGCTGACGAGGGACTCCACAACCCAGTTGGTGCTCGGCCTCATGCCAATCCAGAATCTGCCAACAAAGACAAGCTGCTGCCATTCTATGTGGAGAAGACTCTTGCAAGTGGCAAGAAGACATGGGTGTTGAACCCATTTTTGGACATCATGCATCAGATCTTTCGCAACACTTTGTTTCCTCGTGTTGGGGACAAGGACAAGATCCATGCATACCTGGTTGACATGCTGCTGATGTGTGAAGCAGCTCGCACGGCGCAGTCTCCACCACTTGACATATCCCATATCATGTGGTGTGAGCTCCGCTTTGCGATCTACACTCGCAAGGTACCCATATATGGCCCGTTCCTGTTTCTGCTCATCTCCAAGACTTGGGAGAAGCTGTACCCTGATGAGGAGTTCGAGGCCGACTGTATCCGTCATGATCCCATTCGTCTTCGCATCAAGACTCGATGGGCCAACACTACTACTCGTGCGCAAGCTGCTGCGGCTCAGATGGGCACTGATGAGGAGCCTGTGGAGGAGGCTGATGAGGAGGGCCCTGGAAGATTTGCTCCCTCCTCCTCTGAGCCCTCTTGGGCTAAAAAGCTGAAGAAGAAGATGAAGGCACTTTTCTGCATGCAAGCTCAAGGTCAGTACAGGGCTCATGTCACTCACAAGGAGTCTCGCCAGCGTGACAAGAGGATCATGGAGATCTTCGGTGAGAACGTGTCTCACGGATCCGAGGACAACATCACCCCTGAGGCAGCTTGGATGGCCCGTCAGGGGTACAAGTGGTCAGAGTCTGACGAGGAGCATCAGGAGGAGCAGCAGGAGTCCGATGGCGAGTACGATGACTGAGATCCTCCGCCGGGGCTGCCACCCCTCTTTGTGTCCTCTTTCCCCTTTGTGGTGTCTCGATGCCAAAGGGGGAGAGAGTGATTTGCCTCTTGTGCCGGTCGTTTCTTTTCGTTGGTCGAACTCTGTTTATTTGTGTGCTTTTGTGTCGTGTGCGTGAGACTATCGTATGGTGTAAGACATATGCTTCTCTATCGTTAAACTCGTCGTTATGTCTTTATTATTATATCATGAGCAGTTAGTTTACTTTCCCTTGTCTATGTGCTCAGTTTTTATATAAGGAGTATATTATTTGTAGAATATAGGGGGAGCATTGAACCTAGTATGTGTGTTGTGCAGTCCAAAGCACTCTCTCGTGTAGGCACACATCTAGGGGGAGCTCACCTATATTCTAGTGTTTAGGATTGCATACTCTCTTATTTTATCCCTGTGCAAATCCCGTATTGTCATCAATCCACCAAAAAGGGGGAGATTGTAAGGGCACATTTCTCCCAAAGTAGTTTTGGTGATTGATGACAATGCATTTGCGGACTAATCGTGTGCTCTAAGCTTCTACAGGTATATCTCACTTAGGCACAAGACGATTGCTTGCCCCTCGGATTCGATGGAAGACGGTGTTTCCTTTTTGCTCCCTGTTGGTGGCTTTGAGTAATAGGAAAACCGTACTATTAAGAGGGGGTCCGTTTCGGAAAGGTTTGGGTAGAATCAACACGTACACATCTTACTCTCACACCACCTTTCCCTTGCTTCTCTGGAGTTCCAACCGTTTATTATCGTATATGCAAACCATGACTTCTTAACTAAAACATCTGCCTGGCAAGCGGTAGTACCGCTTCATAAGCGGTAGTACCGCACAGCCAACCGGTAGTACCGCCTGAAGAAACGGTAGTACCGCACCAGCGGTAGTACCGCAGCTCCAGAACGGTAGTACCGTGTATCTGGCCCGGCACTGTGTCGTGTTTTGCTACTACCGTATTTCTGCGGATGTAGCCACGGATGTAATTTATTTCATCCGTGGTTGTCATCGACACGCTTGTTTTTGCCTAGCGGTAGTACCGCACAATGAGCGGTAGTACCACTCAGCAAGCGGTAGTACCGCAACTTACGTGTGGTACTACCGCTCTCTGCGGGCAGAAAACGTGCATAACGGTTGGATTTGCTCTCCCACTATATATAGGGGGACTTCTTCTCCAAGAAGACTCACCTCTTCCCCCACATACTCCATTGTTGCTCCAAAGCTCCATTTCTGCCCGATCTCTTTCCCTAGCCAATCAAACTTGTTGATTTGCTCGGGATTGCTTGAGAAGGCACCGATCTACACTTCCACCAAGAGATATTTGATTCCCCCCACTGATCCCTTGTGGATCTTGTTACTCTTGGGTGTTTGAGCACCCTAGACGGTTGAGGTCACCTCGAAGCCATATTCCATTGTGGTGAAGCTTCGTGGTTTCGTTGGGAGCCTCCAAGTTGTGGAGATAGCCCCAACCTTGTTTGTAAAGGTTCGGTTGCCGCCTTCAAGGGCACCACTAGTGGAATCACGGCACCTTGCATCGTGTGAGGGCGTGAGGATAATACGGTGGCCCTTGTGGCTTCTTGGGGAGCATTGTGCCTCCACACCGCTCCAACGGAGACGTACTTCCCCTCAAAGGGAAGGAGCTTCGGAAACACATCCTCGTCTCCACCGGTTCCTCTTGTGGTTATTTCTTACCTTTACTTGTGCAAGCATTACTTGTTTAACTCCTATAGCTTGCTTGTGAAGTTGTTATCTTTACTTTCTATTAGTTTTCATCTTAGTAGCATATCTAGACAACTTACTTTGACGCTTAATTTAAAGTGGTTAAGAAAAGCTAAAAATTGTTAGTTGCTTATTCACCCCCCCCCTCTAGTCAACCATATCGATCCTTTCAATGGCCTTGAGGAACTTGCGCTTGATCCAATTGTCATCCGTGTCCTTACTGCCATGATCTCGAAGAGAGACCGCAAGGGTAGTTAATCTCCGATAAAGTTCACAAGGATCTTCTTCTTCGATCATAGCAAACTCATCGGCTTCATCTTGCACAACTTCGTAGTTAGAGCGTTGAATGCTAGTGCTTCCCTTGTACATAGTGCCAACATGCTCCCAAGCTTCCTTGGCCACAGTGAAGGGTCGAAGATGTGCAATGTCTTCTGGAGGAATAGCATCTTGAAGAATGCAAAGAGCGGACTCATTGAATTGATGATCCGCAGTTTCTCTTGGAGTCATGTTGTCGGGATCACACGGATAAAAACCTTGCTCAATGATTCTCCAAAGATTAGTAGAACAATGATTTATATGACGTTTGAAACAAAATACCCAAGTAGCAAAATCAGAATTTTTTATAAACTTGGGAGGAGGCCCAACGGAATTTAAATGTGGTGTAGGAACGGGTCCTCCATAGTGAGTAGGTGGAGCGGAGTGGGCAAAGATCCCACTCCCATTCTTAGTAACAGGGGCTTGTTCACTACTAGCTTCTCCCTTGTCGGGATTAGCCTCCGGCACGTTGGTAGCGGGGCGAACCACTTCCAACGGTGCGGTGGATAATTTAAGCCCCTCAAGCAAATCTTTAAACATGCCTTTGACCTCGGTCGCTAGTGACTCTTTCAATGTGGTCAAGGCCACATTGAACTCCTCACGAGAGACCGAGGCTCCCCCATCTGACGTAGGCAAGGACGGAGTTCCACCGGAATGATCCTCCGTCTCGACTACGTTGTCACCCATACTCTTTGGACGGTAAAGTCCTTAAAAAGAGACGAGGCTCTGATACCAATTGAAAGGATCGATATGGTTGACTAGAGGGGGGTGAATAGGCAACTAACAATTTTAGCTTTTCTTAACCACTTTAAATTAAGCGTCAAAGTAAGTTGTCTAGATAAGTTACTAAGATGACAACTAGATGAAAGTAAAGAACACAACTTCACAAGCAAGCTATATAAGATAAACAAGTAAAGCTTGCACAAGTAAAGGATAGAAATAACCACAAGTGGAGACGGTGAAGACGAGGATGTGTTATCGAAGTTCCTTCCCTTTGAGGGGAAGTACGTCTCCGTTGGAGCGGTGTGGAGGCACAATGCTCCCCAAGAAGCCACTAGGGCCACCGTATTCTCCTCACGCCCTCACACAATGCAAGGTGCCGTGAATCCACTAGTGGTGCCCTTGAAGGCGACAACCGAACCTTTACAAACAAGGTTGGGGCTCTCTCCACAACTTAATTGGAGGCTCCCAACGAAACCCCGGAGCTTCACCACAATGGAATGTGGCTCGGAAGTGACCTCTTCCATCTAGGGTGCTCAAACACCCAAGAGTAACAAAATCCACACAAGAAAGTATGGGGGAATCAAGTTTCCTTTGGTGGAAGTGTAGATCTAGGTCTCCTCCTTCAATCCCTAGCAAATCAACAAGTTTGGTTGGCTAGGGAGAGAGATCGGGCAAGAAAGCTTCAATGGCATTAATGGTGGAGAGAGAGAGGCAAGAGATGAGATGGAGGTGGGAGAAGGGCCTCCTTAAATAGGGTCACCAACAATCCAACCGTTATGTGCAGAATTGCATAGGACCGGTACTTCCGCTCACCCAACCGGTAGTACCGGTGAGTGAAGGAACTTGCGCCCAAGGTACCAAGGCGGTACTTCCGGTGGCTCACCCGGTAGTACCGGTCTTCCGGAGAAATCCGGAACTACCGCCCCACCACGAGTCAACTACCGCTTAGAAACCAGAAGGTTTCAAGCAAGGGCGGTAGTTGGGACGGTGGTTGGGCCGGAACTACCGCCAGGCAGATAGTTTCTGTGCGATGGTCGTCAGAGCGGTACTACCGCCCGGAACACCGGTAGTACCGGTTTTGTGGGAAGAACACCGGTACTTCCGGGCCACCACCGGTCTACCACCACACCCAGTACAAAAGGTATCACCCCTGAGCGGTACTTGGGGCGGTGGTTCGACCGGAACTACCGGCCACTGGTACAACCGCCTACAACGGCAGTACTACCGCTGTAGAGGAAATGACACATAAGGAAGAATAAAAGGGGACCTCTCTCTCCACGAACGGAGGCAATATAGTGGGTGCAAAGTATCTGTGTACGTGACTTGATTCACCCATTACCTTCCGATGTGGGTTCCCTCTTAATAGTACGGATTTCCTATGACCAAGAGAAACAAAAAGGCATCGGAACATCCGTCTTCGATCTTTTCCTTAAAGAGGGAAGGCCTAACCGTCTTGTGCCACATGCTATAAACCTAAGTAATATTGACGCATGATTAGTCCACACATGGATTGTCATCATCACCAAAACCTTACGCAAGAGATGCCCTTACACTTGGTATATGAATTTTGCGTAAGCCTCCCCGGCAACAGCGCCAGAAATTCTTCTTGCTACTTCTCGAGCTTGCGTTGTATTCCCTCGAAGAGGAAAGGGAGATGCAGCACAGTAGCATAAGTATTTCCCTTAGTTTTTGAGAACCAAGGTATCAATCCAGTAGGAGACCACGCGCGAGTCCCTCTCACCTGCACAAACAAATAAGTACTTCGCAGCCAACGCGATAAGGGGTTGTCAATCCCTTTACGGTCACTTACGAAAGTGGGATCTGATAGAGATGATAGTTTATATTTTTGGTATTTTTTGGTTTATAAGAACAGCAAATAAAAGCGATAAAAGTAAAGTAGATGTAGATTGATATGTTGAGAATAGACCCGGGGGCCATAGTGTTCTCTAGTGGCTTCTCTCGTGATAGCGATATTCTACGGCGGGTAAACAAATTACTATCGAGCAATTGATAAAAAAGCGAATAATTATGAGACTATCTAGCATGATCATTGTATATAGGCATCACGTCCGAGACAAGTAGACCGACTTCTGCCTGCATCTACTACTATTACTCCACACATCGACCGCTATCCAGCATGCATCTAGCATATTGAGTTCATAAGAATGGAGTAACGCCTTAAGCAAGATGACATGATGTAAAGGGATAAACTCAAGCAATATGATATAAACCCCATCTTTTTATCCTCGATGGCAACAAAACAATATGTGCCTTGCTGCCCCTACTGTCACTAGGAAAGGACACCTCAAGATTGAACCCAAATCCAAGCACTTCTCCCATTGCAAGAACTATAGATCTAGTAGGCCAAACCAAACCAATAATTCGAAGAGACTTGCAAGGATATCATGAGCACAGATAAAAAGTTCAGAGAAGAACCAAATATCTTTCATAGATAACCTTGATTATAAACTCACAATTAATCGGATCTCGACAAACACACCGCAAAAAGAGATTACATCGAATAGATCTCCTCGAAGACCGAGGAGAACTTTGTATTGAGATCCAGAGAGAGAGAAGAAGCCATCTAGATACTAGCTATGGACCCAAAGGTGTGTGGTAAACTACTCACAACTCATGGCGAGGGTGATGATGATGATGATGAAGAACTCCATGATGGATCCCCCTCCGGTGGAGCTCCGAAACAGGCTCCAAGATGGGATCTTCATGGGAACAAAAGGTACGGCGGTGGAATTAGGGTTTTCTCTCTGTTCATGGAGGTTCTGGGGTACGTAGACTTATATAGGAAGAAGGAGGGCACATGAGGACGCTCGAGGGGGCCATGAGGCAGGGGGCGTGCCCTGGGAAGGGGGGCGCGCCCCCCACCCTCGTGGTCCACCTCTTGATCACCTGACGTGGTTCTCAAGCTCCGTGTGCGAGATTTTCTCTAAAAATATCTCTCGTGAAGGTTTCATTCCGTTTGGACACAATTTGATATTCTTTTTCTGCAAAACCCTGAAACAGGCAAAAAACTGCAATCTGGACTAGGCCTTTGGGTTAGTAAGTGAATGATAAAGCCCATTAAACATCCAAGACTTCATAAATAATAGCATGGAACAATCAAAAATTATAGATACGTTGGAGACGTATCAAGGACCTTTGCCGTCGGCCGCCTGACGGCAAAGACCGTTTCATCGGCAAAGAAGCCTTCGTCGTAGCCTATTCAGCCGGACCTGTTGTCGTCTGCTGACGGACGTCAAATGCCTTTGCCGTCCGCCATGTATGCCTTTATCGTCCACCATGGAGGACGGCAAAGTGCCTGATTCCTGTAGTGTTCAGGATGTTCTTGACCGCTGTCCAGTGATCCACTCCTGGATTACTTTGGTACCTCCCTGCCAGACTTATAGCAAGGAACACATCAGGTCTGGTACACAGCGTTGCATACATGATAGAACCTATGGCTAAAGCATAGGGAATGGCTTTCATTTTCTCTCTATCTTCTGCAGTGGTCGGGCATTGAGTCTTACTCAACTTCGCACCTTGTAACACAGACAAGAACCCTTTCTTTGACTGATCCATTTTGAACTTCTTCAAAACTTTATCAAGGTATGTGCTTTGTGAAAGTCCAATTAAGCATCTTGATCTATCCCTATAGATCTTGGTGCCCGATATATAAGCAGCTTCACCGAGGTCTTTCATTGAAAAATTCTTATTCAAGTATCCTTTTATGCCATCCAGAAATTCTATATCATTTCCAATCAACAATATGTCATCCACATATAATATCAAAAATACTACAGAGCTCCCACTCACTTTCTTGTAAATACAGGCTTCTCCAAAAGTCTGTATAAAACCATATGCTTTGATCACCTCATAGAAGCGTATATTCCAACTCTGAGATGCTTGCACCAATCCATAGATGGATCGCTAGAGCTTGCACACCTTGTTAGCACCTTTAGGATCGACAAAACCTTCCGGTTGCATCATATACAACTCTTCTTTGAGATATCCATTAAGGAATGCAGTTTTGACATCCATTTTCCATATTTCATAATCATAAAACGCGGCTATTGCTAACATGATTCAGACGGACTTAAGCATCGCTGCGGGTGAGAAAGTCTCATCGTAGTCAACTCCTTGAACTTGTCGAAAACCTTTCGCAACAAGTCGAGCTCTGTAGACAGTAACATTACCATCGGCGTCAGTCTTCCTCTTAAAAATTCCATTTATTTTCAATTGATTGCCGATCATTGGGCAAGTCAACCAAAGTCCATACTTTGTTCTCATACATGGATTCCATCTCAGATTTCATGGCCTCAAGCCATTTTGCGGAATCTGGGCTCATCATCACTTCCTCATAGTTCGTAGGTTCATCATGGTCTAGTAACATGACTTCCAGAACAGGGTTACCGTACCACTCTGGCGTGGAACGTACTCTGGTTGACCTATGAGGTTTAGTAGTAACTCGATCTGAAGTTTCATGATCATCATCATTAGTTTCCTCACTAATTGGTGTAGTCACTGGAACTAATTTCTGTGATGAACTACTTTCCAATTCGGGAGAAGGTACAATTACCTCATCAAGTTCTACTTTCCTCCCACTCACTTCTTTCGAGAGAAACTCCTTCTCTAGAAAGGATCCATTCTTAGCAACGAATATCTTGCCTTCGGAGCTATGATAGAAGGTGTACCCAATAGTTTCCTTTGGGTATCCTATGAAGACACATTTCTCCGACTTGGGTTCGAGCTTATGAGGTTGAAGCTTTTTCACATAAGCATCGCAGCCCCAAACTTTTAGAAATGACAACTTAGGTTTCTTGCCAAACCACGGTTCATAAGGTGTCGTCTCAACGGATTTAGATGCTGCCCTATTTAACGTGAATGCAGTTGTCTCTAAAGCATAACCCCAAAACGGTAGTGGTAAATTGGTAAGAGGCATCATAGATCGCACCATATCTAATAAAGTACGGTTACGATGTTCGGACACACCATTACGTTGTGGTGTTCCAGGTGGCGTGAGCTGTGAAACTATTCCACATTGTTTCAAATGAAGACCAAACTCATAACTCAAATATTCGCCTCCGTGATCAGATCATAGAAACTTTATTTTCTTGTTACGATGATTCTCTACTTTACTCTGAAATTCTGTGAACTTTTCAAATGTTTTAGACTTGTGTTTCATCAAGTAGATATACCCATATCTGCTCAAATTATCTCTGAAGGTCAGAAAATAATGATACCCGCTGCGAGCCTCAACACTTATTGGACCGCGTACATCAGTATGTATGATTTCCAATAAGTCAGTTGCTCGCTACATTGTTCCGGAGAATGGAGTTTTAGTCATCTTGCCCATGAGGCATGGTTCGCAAGCACCAAGTGATTCATAGTCAAGTGATTCCAAAATCCCATCAGCATGGAGTTTCTTCATGCGCTTTACAGCAATATGACCTAAATGGCAGTGCCACAAATAAGTTGCACTATCATTATCAACTTTGCATTTTTTGGCTTCAATATTATAAATATGTGTATCACTACGATCGAGATTCAACAAAAATAGACCACTCATCAAAGGTGCATGACCATAAAAGATATTACTCATATAAATAGAACAACCATTATTCTGTGATTTAAATGAATAACCATCTCGCAACAAAGATCCAGATATAATGTTCATGCTCAACGCTGGCACCAAATAACAATTATTTAGGTCTAAAACTAATCCCGAAGGTAGATGTAGAGGTAGCGTGCCGACGGCGATCACATCGACTTTGGAACCATTTCCCACGCGCATTGCCACCTCGTCCTTAGCTAATCTTCGTTTAATCTGTAGCCCTTGTTTCGAGTTACAAATATTAGCAACCGGACCAGTATCAAATACCCAGGTGCTACTACGAGCATTAGTAAGGTGCACATCAATAACGTGTATATCAAATATACCTTTGTTCACTTTTCCATCCTTCTTATCCGCCGAATACTTGGGGCAGTTCTGCTTCCAGTGTCCAATCCCTTTGCAGTAGAAGCACTCAGTTTCAGGCTTGGCTCAAGACTTGGGTTTCTTCGCGGGAGTAGCAAGTGGCTTGATATTCTTCTTGAAGTTCCCCTTCTTTCCCTTGCCCTTTTTTCTTGAAACTAGTGGTCTTGTTAACCTTCAACTCTTGATGCTCCTTTTTGATTTCTACCTCTGCAGCTTTGAGCATAGCGAAGAGCCCAGGAATTGTCTTCTGCATCCCTTGCATAATATAGTTCATCACGAAGCCTTTATAGCTTGGTGGCAGTGATTGAAGAACTCTATCAATAACACTATCTTCATCAACTTTGCATCCAAGTTGAGTCAATTGATTATAGTACCCAGACATTCTGAGTAAGTGTTCACTAATAGAACTATTCTCCTCCATCTTTTAGCTATAGAAATTATTGGAGACTTCATATCTCTCAATTCGGGCATTTGCTTGAAATATTAACTTCAACTCTTGGAGAATCTCATATGCTCCATGACATTCAAAATGTCTTTGAAGTCCCGAATCTAAGCCCTAAAGAATGGCACACTGAACAATCGAGTAGTCATCAGATCGAGCTTGCCAGACGTTCATAACGTCCGGAGTTGCTCCTGTAGCAGGCATGTCACCTAGCGGTGCTTCTAGGACATAATTCTTCTGTGCATCAATGAGGATAATCCTCAAGTTACGGACCCGGTCCGTGTAGTTGCTACCATCATCTTTCAACTTAGCTTTCTCTAGGAACGCATTAAAATTCAAGGGAACGGTAGCACGTGCCATTGATCTACAACAACATAGATATGCAAAAACTACCAAGACTAAGTTCATGATAAATTAAAGTTCAATTAATCATATTACTAAACAACTCCCACTTAGGTAGACATCCCTCTAGTCAACTAAATGATCACGTGATCCAAATCAACTAAACCATGTCCGATCATCACGTGAGATGGAGTAGTTTTCATTGGTGAACATCTTATGTTGATCATATCTACTATATGATTCACGCTCGACCTTTTGGTCTTTAGTGTTCCGAGGCCATGTATGTACATGCTAAGCTCGTCAAGTATAACCCGAGTATTCTGCACGTGCAGAACTGTCTTACACCCGTTGTATTTGAATGTAGAGCTTATCACTGAAGGAAATATTCCCTAGAGGCAATAATAAAGTTGTTATTTATATTTCCTTATATCATGATAAATGTTTATTATTCATGCTAGAATTGTATTAAACGGAAACTTGGTACATGTGTGAATACATAGACAAAACAGAGTGTCCCTAGTATGCCTCTACTAGACTAGCTCATTGATCAAAGATGGTTATGTTTCCTAACCATAGACATGAGTTGTCATTTGATCAATGAGATCACATCATTAGGAGAATGATGTGATGGACAAGACCCATCCATTAGCTTAGCACTATGATCGTTTAGTTTTACTGCTATTGCTTTCTTCATGACTTATACATGTTCCTATGACTATGAGATTATGCAACTCCCGAATACCGGAGGAACACCTTGTGTGCTATCAAACATCACAACGTAACTAGGTGATTATAAAGATGCTCTACAGGTGTCTCCAAAGGTGTCTGTGGTGTTGCCATAGATCAAGATTGGGATTTGTCACTCCGAGTGTCGGAGAGGTATCTCTGGGCCCTCTCGGTAATGCACATCATAATAAGCCTTGCAAGCAAATGACTAATGAGTTAGTCACGAGATGATGTATTACGGAACGAGTAAAGAGACTTGCCGGTAACGAGATTGAACTAGGTATTGAGATACCGACGATCGAATCTCGGGCAAGTAACATACCGATGACAAAGGGAACAACGTATGTTGTTATGCGGTTCGACCGATAAAGATCTTCGTAGAATATGTAGGAGCCAATATGGGCATCCAGGTTCCGCTATTGGTTATTGACCAGAGAAGTGTCTCGGTCATGTCTACATAGTTCTCGAACCCGTAGGGTCCACACGCTTAACGTTTCATTGACGATATAGTATTGAATGAGTTATGTATGTTGGTGACCGAATGTTGTTCAGAGTCCCGAATGAGATCACGGACATGACGAGGAGCTCCGGAATGGTCCGGGGGTAAAAATTGATATATAGGATGATATGGTTAGGCCAAGGGGTCAAGCCTACAGGGCATTAAGTCGGTGCAAAAGGTGTTTTGCGGAGGCCAGGGGGCCAAACGCCGGAGGCCAGACGCCGAGGCATGTGGCGTCTGGGCCAGACGCCAAGGATTGTGGCGTTTGGTCCTGGAGTCCGAGTGGGACTCTTGCCTTTCGGGAAAAACCGACTTTGAGGAGGCTTTTGCTCCAAGTTTCGACCCCAGGGCTCAACATATAAATAGAGGGGCGGGGCTAGCACCTAGAACACATCAAGATACACCAAGCCGTGTGCCGGCAACCCCGACCCTCTTGTTTATCCTCCGTATAGTTTCTGCAGTGCTTGGTGAAGCCCTGCAGAGATTGTTCTTCATCAACAACCGTCACCACGCCGTCGTGCTGCCGGAACTCATCTACTACTTTGCCCGTCTTGCTGGATCAAGAAGGAGAGGACATCATCGAGCTAAACGTGTGCTAAACGCGGAGGTGCCGTGCGTTCGGTACTAGATCGGGACGGATCGTGAAGGTGCACGACTACATCAACCGCGTTGATAAATGCTTCCGCTTTCGGTCTACGAGGGTACGTAGACACACTCCCCCCTCTCGTTGCTATGCATCTAGTAGATAGATCTTGCGTGATCGTAGGAAAATTTTGAAATACTACGTTCCCCAACAGTGGCATCATGAGCCAGGTCTATGCGTAGATGATATGCATGAGTAGAACACAAGTGATTTGTGGACGATAATAGTCATACTGCTTACCAGCATGTCATACTTTGGTTCGGCGGTATTGTGAGATGAAGCGGCCCGGACCGACATTACGCGTACGCTTACGCGAGACTGGTTTCACCGTTATGAGCACTCGTTGCTTAAAGGTGACTGGCGGGTGTCTGTCTCTCTCACTTTAGCTGAATCGAGTGTGCCTACGCCTGGTCCTTGTGAAGGTTAAAACAGCACATACTTGACGAAACATCGTTGTGGTTTTGTATGCGTAGGTAAGAACGGTTCTTGCTAAAGCCCGTAGCAGCCACGTAAAACTTGCAACAACAAAGTAGAGGACGTCTAACTTGTTTTTGCAGGGCATGTTGTATGTGATATGGTCAAGACATGATGAGTTATACGGTTTTGTATGAGATGATCATGTTTTGTAAAGTTACCGGCAACTGGCAGGAGCCATATGGTTGTCGCTTTATTGTATGAAATGCAATCGCCATGTAATTGCTTTACTTTATCACTAAGCGGTAGCGATAGTCGTTGAAGCAATAGTTGGCGAGACGACAACGATGCTACGATGGAGATCAAGGTGTCGCGCCGGTGACGATGGTGATCATGATGGTGCCTTGGAGATGGAGATCAAAAGCACAAGATGATGATGGCCATATCATGTCACATATTTTGATTGCATGTGATGTTTATCTTATTATGCTTCTTATTTTGCTTAGTACGACGGTAGCATTATAAGATGATCCCTTACAAAATTTCAAGGTACAAGTGTTCTCCCTGAGTATGCACCATTGCGAAAGTTCTTCGTGCTGAGACACCACGTGATGATCGGGTGTGATAGGCACTACGTTCACATACAACGGGTGCAAGCTAGTTTTGCACAAGCAAAATACTCGGGTTAAACTTGACGAGCCTAGCATATGCAGATATGGCCTCGGAACACTGGAGACTGAAAGGTCGAGCGTGAATCATATAGTAGATATGATCAACATAAGATGTTCACCATTGAAAACTACTCCATCTCACGTGATGATCGGACATGGTTTAGTTGATTTGGATCACGTGATCATTTAGATGACTAGAGGGATGTCTATATAAGTGGGAGTTCTTTAGTAATATGATGAAATTGAACTTTAATTTATCATGAACTTAGTCCTGGTAGTATTAGCATATCTATGTTGTAGATCAATAGCTCACGATGTTGCTCCCCATTTATTTTTTATATGTTCCTAGAGAAAACTAGGTTGAAAGATGTTAGTAGCAATGATGCGGACTAGGTCCGTGATCTGAGGATTATCCTCATTGCTGCACAGAAGAATTATATCCTTGATGCACCGCTAGGTGACAGACCTATTGCAGGAGCAGATGCAGACGTTATGAACGTTTTGACAAAAGCTTGGTATGATGACTACTTGATAGTTTAAGTGCACCATGCTTTACAGCTTAGAACCGGGACTTCAAAAACGTTTTGAACGCCACATAGCATATAAGATGTTCCAAAAGTTGAAATTAGTATTTCATACTCATGCTCGTGTCGAGAGGTATGAGACCTCTGACAGTACTTTGCCTACAAGATGGAGGAGAATTGCTCAACTAGTGAGCATGTGCTCAGATTGTCTGGGTACTACAATTGCTTGAATAAAGTGGGAGTTAATCTTCCAGATAAAATAGTAATTGACAAAATTCTCTAGTCACTATCACCAAGTTAGTAGAACTTCGTGATGAACTATAATATTGAAGGGGTGACGAAAGTAATTCCCGAGCTCTTCGCAATGCTGAAATCAACAAAGGTAGAATCAATAAAAAGCATCAAGTGTTGATGGTTAACAAGACCACTTGTTTCAAGTAAAGGGCAAAGGGATAGAAGGGGAACTTCAAGAAGAATGACAAGCAAGTTGTCACTCCCGTGAAGAAACCCAAAGCTAAACTCAAGCCGGAAACTAAGTGCTTCTACTGCAAAGGAACTGGTCACTAGAAGTGGAACTGGCTTATATACTGGGTGGATTAGAAGGATGGCAAAGTGAACAAAGGTATATTAGATATACAGATTATTGATGTGTACTTTACTAGTGTTCATAGCAACCCCTGGGTATTTGATACCGGTTCAGTTGCTAAAATTAGTAACTCGAAACGGGAGTTGCAGAATGAACATAGACTAGTTAAAGGTGAAGTGACGATGTGTGTTGGAAGTGGTTCCAAGATTGATATGATCATCATCGCACACTCCTTATACTTTCGGGGTTAGTGTAAGACCTAAATAAATGTTATTTGGCATTTGCGTTAAGCATGAATATGATTTGATTATGTTTGTTGCAATACGGTTATTCATTTAAAGTCATAGAATAATTGTTATTCTGTTTACATGAATAAAGCCTTTAATGGTCATACACCCAATGAAAATAGTTTGTTGGATCTCGATCGTAGTTATACACATATTCATAATATTGAAGCCAAAAGATGCAAGGTTAATAATGATAGTGCAACTTACTTGTGGCACTGCCGTTTAGATCATATTGGTGTAAAGCGCATGAAGAAACTCCATAGTGATGGACTTTTGGAATCACTTGATTATGAATCACTTGATACTTGCGAGCCATGCCTCATGGGCAAGATGACTAAAACTCCGTTCTCCGGAACAATGGAGCGAGCAATTGACTTGTTGGAAATCATACATACTGATGTATGCAGACCAATAAGTGTTGAGGCTCGCGGCGGGTATCATTATTTTCTGACCTTCACTGATGATTTAAGCAGATATGGGTATATCTACTTGATGAAGCACAACTCTGAACCATTTGAAAAGTTCAAAGAATTTCAGAGTGAAGTAGAGAATCATCGTAACAAGAAAATAAAGTTTCAACGATCTGGTCGTGGAGGTGAATATTTGAGTTACGAGTTTGGTCTTCATTTGAAACAATGTGGAATAGTTTCACAACTCACGCCACCCGGAACACCATAGCGTAATGGTGTGTCGGAACGTCGTAATCATACTTTATTAGATATGGTGTGATCTATGATGTCTCTTACCGATTTACCACTATCATTTTGGGTTATGCATCAGAGACAGCTGCATTCACGTTAAACAAGGGCACCATCTAAATCCGTTGAGACGACGCCTTATGAATTGTGGTTTGGCAAGAAACCAAAGTTGCCGTTTCTTAAAGTTTGGGGCTACGATGCTTATGTGAAAAAACTTCAACCTGATAAGCTCGAACCCAATTCGGAGAAATGTGTCTTCATAGGATACCCAAAGGAGACTGTTGGGTACACCTTCTATCACAGATCCGAAGGCAAGATATTCGTTGCTAAGAATGGATCCTTTCTAGAGAAGGAGTTTCTCTCGAAAGAAGTGAGTGGGAGGAAAGTAGAACTTGATGAGGTAATTGTACCTTCTCCCGAATTGGAAGGTAGTACATCACAGAAACTAGTTCTAGTGATTCCTACACCAATTAGTGAGGAAGCTAATGATGATGATCATGAAACTTCAGATCAAGTTTCTGCTAAACTTCGTAGATCAACCAGAGTTCGTTCCGCACCAGAGTGGTACGGCAACCCAGTCCTGGAAGTCATGTTACTAGACCATGATGAACCTACGAACTATGAGGAAGCGATGATGGGCCCAGATTCCGCGAAATGGCTTGAGGCCATGAAATCTGAGATGGGATCCATGTATGAGAACAAAGTGTGGACTTTGGTTGACTTGCCCGATGATCGGCAAGCCATCGAAAATAAATGGATCTTCAAGAGGAAGACCGACGCCGACG
Organism: Secale cereale; assembly: GCA_902687465.1. Taxonomy (NCBI): domain Eukaryota; kingdom Viridiplantae; phylum Streptophyta; class Magnoliopsida; order Poales; family Poaceae; genus Secale; species Secale cereale. The sequence goes on from LR738711.1 coordinate 140,595,957, forward strand.
GTAATGTTACTGTTTACAAAGCTCGACTTGTTGCGAAAGGTTTTCAACAAGTTCAAGGAGTTGACTACAATGAGACTTTCTCACCCGTAGCGATGCTTAAGTCTGTCCGAATCATGTTAGCAATTGCCGCATTTTATGAAATCTGGCAAATGGATAACAAAAACTGCATTCTTTAATGGATTTATTAAAGAAGAATTGCATATGATGCAACCAGAAGGTTTTGTCGATCCTAAAGGTGCTAACAAAATGTGCAAGCTCCAGCGATCCATCTATGGACTGGTGCAAGCATCTCGGAGTTGGAATATACGCTTTGATAAGTTGATCAAAGCATATAGATTTTTACAGACATGCGGTGAAACCTGTATTTACAAGAAAGTGAGTGGGAGCACTACAACCTTTCTGATGAGTATATGTGAATGACATATTGATTGGAAATGATGTAGAATTTTCTGGAAAGCATAAAGGAGTGTTTGAAAGGAGTTTTTCAAAGAAAGACCTCGGTGAAGCTGCTTACATATTGAGCATCAAGATCTATAGAGATAGATCGAGACGCTTGATAAGTACATACCTTGAAAAATTTTGAAGTGGTTCAAAATGGATCAGTCAAAGAAGGAGTTCTTGCCTGATTTGTAAGGTGTGAAGTTGAGTAAGACTCAAAGCCTCACCACGGCAGAAAAATATAAAGAGAATGAAAGTCATTCCTATGCCTCAGCCATAGGTTCTATAAAGTATGCCATCCTGTGTACCAAACATGTTGTGTACCTTACCATGAGTTTGGCAAGGAGGTACAATAGTGATCCAGGAGTAGATCACTGGACAGCGGTCAAAATTATCCTTAGTAACTGGATGACTAAGGAAATGTTTCTCGATTATGGAGGTGATAAAGAGTTCGTCGTAAAGGGTTACGCCGATGCAAGCTTTGACACTAATCCAGATGACAATAAGTATCAATCTGGATGTGTATTGAAAGGGGAGCAATTAGCTAGAGTAGCTCCATGCGGAGCATTGTAGACATAGAAATTTGCAAAATACATACGGATCTGAATGTGACAGACCCGTTGACTAAGCCTCTTCCACGAGCAAAACATGATCACACCTTAGTACTCTTTGGGTATTAATCATATGGCGATGTGAACTAGATTATTGACTCTAGTAAACCCTTTGGGTGTTGGTCACATGGCGACGTGAACTATGGGTGTTATTCACATAACGATGTGAACTATCGGTATTAAATCTCATGGCGATGTGAACTAGATTATTGGCTCTAGTGCAAGTGGGAGACTGAAGGAAATATGCCCTAGAGGCAATAATAAAGTTGTTATTTATATTTCCTTACATCATGATAAATGTTTATTATTCATGCTAGAATTGTATTAACCGGAAACTTGGTACATGTGTGAATACATAGACAAAACAGAGTGTCCCTAGTATGCCTCTACTAGACTAGCTCATTGATAAAAGATGGTTATGTTTCCTAACCATAGACATGAGTTGTCATTTGATCAATGAGATCACATCATTAGGAGAATGATGTGATGGACAAGACCCATCCGTTAGCTTAGCACTATGATCGTACAGTTTTACTACTTTTGCTTTCTTCATGATTTATACATGTTCCTATGACTATGAGATTATGCAACTCCTGAATACCGGAGGAACACCTTGTGTGCTATCAAACATCACAACGTAACTGGGTGATTATAAAGATGCTCTACAGGTGTCTCCGAAGGTGTTTGTGGTGTTGGCATAGATCAAGATTGGGATTTGTCACTCCGAGTATCGGAGAGGTATCTCTGGGTCCTCTCGGTAATGCACATCATAATAAGCCTTGCAAGCAAATGACTAATGAGTTAGTCACGAGTTGATGTATTACGGAACGAGTAAAGAGACTTGCCGGTAACAATATTGAACTAGGTATTGAGATACCGACGATCGAATCTCGGGCAAGTAACATATCGATGACAAAGGGAACAACGTATGTTGTTATGCGGTTCGACCGATAAAGATCTTCGTAGAATATGTAGGAGCCAATATGGGCATCCAGGTTCCGCTATTGGTTATTGACCAGAGAAGTGTCTCGGTCATGTCTACATAGTTCTCGAACCCGTAGGGTCCGCACGCTTAACATTTCGTTGACGATATAGTATTGAATGAGTTATGTATGCTGGTGACCGAATGTTGTTAGGAGTCCCGAATGAGATCACGGACATGACGAGGAGCTCCGGAATGGTCCGGGGGTAAAAATTAATATATAGGATGATATGGTTAGGCCAAGGGGTCAAGCCTACAGGGCATTAAGTCGGTGCAAAAGGTGTTTTGCGGAGGCCAGGGGGCCAAACGTCGGAGGCCAGACGCCGAGGCCCATGGCGTCTGGGCCAGACGCCAAGGATTGTGGCGTTTGGTCCTGGAGTCTGAGTGGGACTCTTGCCTTTCGGGAAAAACCGACTTTGAGGAGGCTTTTGCTCCAAGTTTCGACCCCAGGGCTCAACATATAAATAGAGGGGCGGGGCTAGCACCTGGAACACATCAAGATACACCAAGCCGTGTGCCGGCAACCCCGACCCTCTAGTTTATCCTCCGTCTAGTTTCTGCAGTGCTTGGCGAAGCCCTGCAGAGATTGTTCTTCATCAACAACCGTCACCACGCCGTCGTGCTGCCGGAACTCATCTACTACTTCACCCATCTTGTTGGATCAAGAAGGAGAGGACGTCATCGAGCTAAACGTGTGCTGAACGCGGAGGTGCCGTACGTTTGGTACTAGATCGGGACGGATCGTGAAGGTGCACGACTACATCAACCGCGTTGATAAACGCTTCCGCTTTCGGTCTACGAGGGTACGTAGACACACTCTCCCCTCTCGTTGCTATGCATCTAGTAGATAGATCTTGCGCGATCGTAGGAAAATTTTGAAATACTACGTTCCCCAACAATCACAACCGATCATCACGTGGTGTCTCGGCACGACAAACTGTCGCAACGGTGCATACGCAGGGATAGCACTTGTACCTTGAAATTTTGTAAGGGATCATCTTATAATGGTACCGCCGTACTAAGCAAAATAAGAAGCATAATAAGATAAACATCACATGCAATCAAAATATGTGACATGATATGGCCATCGTCATCTTGTGCTTTTGATCTCCATCTCCAAAGCATCGTCATGATCTCCATCGTCACCGGCTTGACACCATGATCTTCATCGTAGCGTCGTGGTCGTCTCGCCTACTATTACTACTACTACTATCGCTAACTCATAGTGATAAAGTAAAGCAATTACATGGCTTTCGCAATTCATACAATAAAGAGACAACCATAAGGCTCCTGCCGGTTGCTGATAATTTCTAAAACATGATCATCTCATACAATAACTTATAACTCATCACGTCTTGACCATATCACATCACAACATACCCTACAAAAACAAGTTAGACGTCCTCTACTTTGTTGTTGCAAGTTTTACGTGGCTGCTACGGGCTTAGCAAGAACCGTTCTTACCTACACATCAAAAACACAACGATTTTTCATCAAGTGTGTTGTATTAACCTTCAACAAGGACCGGGTGTAGTCACACTCGATTCAACTAAAGTTGGAGAAACTGACACCCGCCAGCCACCTATGTGCAAAGCACGTCGGTAGAACCAGTCTCATGAACACGGTCATGTAATGTCAGTCCGGGCTGCTTCATCCAACAATACCGCCGAATCAAAGTATGACATGCTGGTAAGCAGTATGACTATTATCGCCCACAACTCATTGTGTTCTACTCGTGCATATCATCTACGCATAGACCTGGCTCATGATGCCACTGTTGGGGAACGTAGTATTTCAAAAAAATTCTACAATCATGCAAGATCTATCTAGGAGAAGCATAGCAACGAGTGGGGAGAGTGTGTCCACGTACCCTCGTAGACCGAAAGCGGAAGCGTTTAGTAACGCGGTTGATGTAGTCGAACGTCTTCGCGATACAACCGATCAAGTACCGAACGCATGGCACCTCCGCGATCTGCACACGTTCAGCTCGGTGACGTCCCTCAAACTCTTGATCCAATTGAGGCCAAGGGAGAGTTTCATCAGCACGACGACGTGGTGATAGTGATGATGAAGTTACCGACGCAGGGCTTCGCCTAAGCACTACGAAAATATGACAGAGGTGTGTAACTATGGAGGGGGGCACCGCACAGGCTAAGAAATCAACTTCTGTGTCTATGGGGTACCCCTACCCATGTATATAAAGGAGGGAGGGAGGAGGAGGGCCGACCAAGGGGAGGAGGCGCGCCATGGGGGGGGGGCAATCCTACTCCAAGTAGGATTCGGCCCCCCTTTCCTATTCCAACAAGGAGAAAGGGGAAGGAGAGGGAGGAGAGAAGGAAAGGGGGTCGTCCCCTAGTCCAATTTGGTTCGGGCTAGGGGAGGCGCGCGCCACACCTTGGCGTGCCTCCTCTTTTCCACCTCTAGGCCTATGAGGCCCAATAACCCCCCGGGGGGTTCTGGACTCCCCGGTACTCCGGAAAATACCCGATACACCTCGGAACCATTCCGGTGCCCGAATATAACCTTCCAATATATGAATCTTTATGTCTCGGCCATTTCGAGACTCCTCGTCATGTCCGTGATCTCACCCGGGACTCCGAACAACCTTCAGTACATCAAAACACATAAACTCATAATACCGATCATCATCGAACGTTAAGCGTGCGGACCCTACGGGTTCAAGAACTATGTAGACATGACCGAGACACCTCTCTGATAAATAACCAATAGTGAAACCTGGATGCTCATATTGACTCCTACATATTCTACGAAGATCTTTATCGGTCAAACAGCACAACAACATACGTTGTTCCTGTTTTAGGCCCACAAAAAGGTATACGGAGTGGCGACTCCCACCTCTCCATCACCACCTTAACCCTAGCCACCACCACCACCGGAGATCTCCACATCTCTCCGTGGATTTTGTCATCTGATCGGCTCATCATCTCCGGCACTCCTTCCTCTCTCTTTTGGTTATCATCTTCCTCATGGCGGTCCATGCGGCGATCTCACTGGGATTGGATTTCTTCCCGAGGATGAAGTTGGCGTCCGAGATCCAACGCGTCTTCAAGAGGTCGGTGCATCCCACATCGGACACAGGCCATTTTACTATGGTGGCCTCCTTTGCACGGCATACTTTCCGGCTGGATGAGGAGAATGTGGGGCTCGCTCTAGAGGCGGCCATTGGAGGATATTGCTCATGTCTCAAGGTATCGCTCCTCCACCATGGCGTTTTCTCATTCAACGTTTCTTGCAAGGATGTGGGTTTTTTCATTCTGCACCAGAGGAGTTTTGTTTGTGATCAGTTCAAGTGTTTCTTCCACCTCTGGGGTAATGGTGGCCCAGATTGGAAGAAAGAATTTCGTCTTTGGCAATCTGAATGCCAAGAGGAATGGGTTTTAGTTAGTCCATCTAAGAGAAGAGCTAGCCTTGGTTTACAGGACATGCAACATGCTCCGGCCAAATCTTCTCTACGAGCACGCACGGCCAAATGTATGCCTAGCAAGCGTGCTACGTTTGCTACGTTCATGCAATATCCCGCACGTAAGGGTTATAGCTATGGCCCATCCGCCGATGAAGTGGCCACAGTCCGCGAAGCTGGTTATCATGTATCGCCCCATGAGGATGTGAATGCGGAGGTTTCTTCTCCGGTGACGACCTCACCGCCGGCCAAGCTTCTAATTCAGTTTGGAACATTTCCACCTTCCCCGGAGGGTTTATCTCCTTCCCGTTTAAACCCAGGATCTTCGGGTAGTCGTTTGATTTTTGCCTTGGAAGGTTTGGATTCTCCGCCTAAGTTGGGCTCGTGGGGCCAGCCCATTGAACTTGCTGATGATGAGAGTAGCAGCCCTTCGCCCCTGGCTTCCAAAACTCCATCTCCTCGGGATATTACCAATGATCTGCAAAGTTTTGACGAGATGATTGAAGATATGGCTGCAAAATATTGGGATTGTCAGAACTGTTTGGCTATGCGTCACTGATACGTCCAAAATGTATCTATAATTTCTGCTTGCTCCATGCTTCTTTTGTGTGATATTGCTATGATATTGATGCACTTCCATACACTTTTGATCATATTTGGACTAACCTATTAACTCAGTGCACCACAGTGCCAGTTCCTGTTTTCTGCTGTTTTTCTATTTCAGGTTTCCCCCATGTTAAAAGTGCTCCAAAAATTCCAGGAAAAATATAGGAAAAATCAGCGTACAGGAAGCTTCGCGAAGAACCAAAGATGGGCCAGAGGGGAGCCAGGGGAGGCCCAGGAGGCCACCTGGCGCGGCCCCACCCCTGGCCGCGCCAGGGGGGCGCCTGGGGCCCCTGCTCCGCCTCTGGCTGCCCCCCTTCGCCTATATATCCCTCTCGTCCCGAAACCCTCGAGGACGGAACCCTTTTTCGCGATCTCGCCTCTGTTCCCCGCCGCAGCGCTTCCAAGATCGGGAGCATCAGGAGAACTCTTCCCGGCACCCTGCCGGAGGGGACAACCACCACCGGGAGCTTCTCCACCACCATGGACGCTTCCCGGATGAGTCGTGAGTAGTCCACCTTGGACCATGGGTCCATGATCAGTAGCTATGTGATGTTCTCCTCCCCTCTTTGCTCTTCATGGTTTAGACCTCGTGAGCTGCCCTACATGATCGAGGCACATATGTTATCTTTCTGCTATTGCTTTGCTGAGTTTGCTGGGATCTGATGGATTATGAGACTATGTTCAGATTGTGTTTGAGTAATATATTTGATTCACCTCTTTTATATCTTTGTTCTTGAGTAATTCTTGCATGTTCTCCGTTGTTGTTTATTGCTTTGGCCAAGTAGTAGGTAGTAACTCCAAGAGGGAGCGTTATGCTTGATTGTGGGTTCATGCCCCCTGATGACTAGCTTGAGTGACAGAAACATGAGTCTAGGGGATGTGTTGTTGCCACAAGGGAGAAACAACGGTGCTTGTACATGCGGGTGCTAGGATTGTTTACTTTACGCAAAGTTCTTTTAATGCAGTTGTCTGTTGCTTTGAGTTTACACTTTGGGTGGGATTCGCAACTTAATACCAGCGAGATGCTCTGGATAGATATCTCAAGGTGGATGATTAGTAGTAGATGCAGATGGATTTCGGTCTACTTGCCTTGGCGTACCGCCCATGCTTTTGAGCCTCTACCTTTCTTTGCAGCATAGTTAGCATTGGTTTGCGCACATAATCCTGTCAATTGCCCAGCTGTAATTTGTTTACCTCGCTTTGCTGTTTTATCGTCTTTTGGGAAAGAGACATCACTAGTGAACATCATGGGACCCCGGTCCATATTACCACCGCTGATCACACCTTCTATTTACTTCCTGTTTTTATTTCCTAGTTGCAGTCATAGCTATCATTATTATCTCTTGTGTTTGATCCTTTGTAAACAACTAGGCCGGAGGGATTGACAACCTCTCTGTACTCGTTGGGAGCAAAGTTATCTGTATCTGTGTGCAGGTCCCGTCAACCGCTAAGTTTCTGGCGCCGTTGACACCTACTTGTCGACCCTCGGAGTCTCACGGGATTCGATCCTTGGTATCTTTGCCAAGGAAAATTTGCCGCTACGCTACATCTCAACCTTCCACTTGGGGTAACCAACGAGAGGCGAGAAGCCATCAAGCAAGTTTTTGGTGCCGTTGCTGGGGACTCCACTCTTCAAGATAGGGGAGTTGCACGCTATCTTTTATCTTTGCTTTTTAGTCTTGTTAGTTTACCTTTCAGTTTTTGCTTTAGTGTCCCTTACCAAAAATCACAAAAATAGTTATCTTGCTTGCTGCTGCTATGGGTTCCACCGAGAACACCAAGTTGTGTGACTTCACTAGTCATAACAACAATGACTTTATCTGCACGCCTATTGCTACACCTGCCACTTCAGCACCTTCTTATGAGATTAAACCTGCTTTGCTGAACCTAGTTATGAAAGATCAATTCTCCGGTGCTGGAGATGATGCTGCTTTGCACTTAAATAATTTTGTTGAGCTCTGTGATATGCAAAAGTACAAAGAAGTAGATGGTGATATTGTTAAGCTTAAGCTTTTTCCTTTCTCCTTGAGAGGAGGAGCTAAAATCTGGTTTCAATCCTTGCCTAGGAATAGTATAGATTCTTGGGACAAGTGCAAGGATGCCTTTATTGGGAAGTACTATCCCCCTGCTAAAATTATCCAATTAAGGAGTAACATAATGAATTTTAAACAATTGGATAATGAACACGTTGCCCAAGCTTGGGAACGCATGAAATCTCTTGTCAAGAACTGCCCTACTCATGGTTTGACTACTTGGATGGTTATCCAAACTTTTTATGCAGGCTTGAACTTTACCTCGCGGAACTTGTTAGATTCGGCCGCGGGAGGAACCTTTATGTCAACTACACTTGGTGCTGCCACGAAGCTTCTCGACGAGACGATGACCAATTATTCCCAATGGCACACCGAACGCGCTCCAACAGGTAGGAAGGTAAACTCTGTTGAGGAGATTTCCTCCCTAAATGAAAAGGTTGACTTGATCATGTCTCTACTTTCCAAGCAATCTTCTATTGATCCTCATGATGTTCCTTTAAATTCTTTGACTGCTCAAGATCAAGTAGATGTGAACTTTATCTCTAGAAACAATTTCAATAACAATGCTTATAGGAGTAATTTTGGTAGCAACCCTAGACCGTTCCCCTCTAATTCCTATGGGAACAACAATACTTATCCTAGCACCAAGAACTCCACTTCTGAACTAGAGATTATACTTAAAGACTTCATCATTACCCAAAAGGCCTTCAATAAGAGTGTAGAAGAAAAACTAGACAAACTAGATAATCTCTCTTCGAAGGTAGACAGTTTAGCCCATGAGGTAGAGTTGCTTAAAATTAGAACTTCTCCTCTTGAGGAGAGGAAGACCACTCCTATGAATGCTATTCAAGTGCAAATTAATGAAAACATTAGGATGATGGCTAAACTTAAAAAGAGATGGGCTAGAGAAAAGGAGGAAGAAGATAGAATTAAGAGCCTTCCTACCCACCACACTGTTGCTACTATCCAAGTTGTTGAGGATATCCAAACTCTTAGCACCCAATGCACTCCTAGTCCCATTGGACCTATTAATGGTGATGCTATGACCTCAACCGTAGAAGAAGAAACTCCTATGACCATAGAAGCTACCAAACAAGTGAGTCTAAAGGACACCACTACCACTTTACTTGATAGTAGTGACTTTGATTTTGATAATTGCACCCTTTCTGAAGTTATTGGTTTTCTTCACATAATGGCTAAAGACCCCCACACTAGCACACTTAATCTTGCCTTCACGGAGCATATCACTAATGCTCTTATCAAAGCTAGGGAGGAGAAGCTTAGGGTAGAAGCCTCCATACCTAGAAAGCTAGAAGATAGTTGGGATCCTATGATTAAAATTAAGTTGAATAACTTCTCTTGCTATGCTTTATGTGATCTTGGAGCTAGTACCTCCGTTATGCCCAAAAGAATGTACGATATGTTTGAATTGAAACCTTTTGATCCTTGTTCTTTTGGTGTTCGTCTTGTTGATTCTTCCGTAAAGAAACCTTTGGGGAAGATCGACGATGTTCTTATCATTGTCAATGACAATTATGTTCCCGTTGATTTTACTATTATGGATATTGAATGTGAACCTTCATGTCCAATTATTTTGGGACGTCCTTTTCTTCGCACCATTGGTGCTATCATTGATATGAAAGAGGGGAATATAAAATTCCAATTCCCTCTCAAGAAAGGGATGGAACACTTTCCTAGAAAGAAGATTAAGTTGCCTTTTGAGTCCGTTACACGGGCTAGCTATTCTCTTACTCTTGATAAAACTTGATCTTCTCTTTTTGCATCATGCCTAGCTTAAAGGCATAAAAGAAAGCGCTTTTGGGAGGCAGCCCACAACGAATTAGGTTTTATTTTGCTTTTGTTGTGACTTGATGTTTGTTACTACAGTAGCATCATCATTGTATCTTTTCTTTTCAGCTTTGTGCCAAGTTTAGCCTTCGATTGCAAGAAAGTTCAAAAGTTGTGACGTGCTGTCCAGAAAACAGATTCTGTCCTTGGACGGAAAAATTGGAATAAAATCACCAGATCATCTTTTTGATCTGAATTTTTTTGACAGCGTGCTCTATACAATTGGCTTTCGAGCGTCTGTTCTTAGTTTTTTTATTTGAGTTGCAGAAGTGCCCCGAAAAAATTATTTACTACCTACTGGTCTGTTTTTCACAGATTCTGTCCTGTTTTGCCTTTTCTTCGTTTTGCAAACCTTGAGCTTGCTTTTTCTTTGCAAAAACCTTTTGGCAATCTTGAGAAACAGTAGCTCTTCAAGATTATTTTTATTTCCAGTAGGGAAAATTTATTTTATTGTGGGTACTAACCTCGCTAATCAGATTATGATGAGTTATGTATGAAGGGAGTTTTCAAGTGTGCGAGGGAAGATGATAAAAGAAGATTCAGGAGGGTCAAACGCTCAAGCTTGGGGATGCCCCCGTGCACCCCCAAGAAATATTCATGAAGACTCAAGCGTCTAAGCTTGGGGATGCCCCCATGCATCCCCTTCTCCATCAACAATTATCAGTTCGTCTTTCGTTCCACTATAATTTTATCACTTCATGTGTTATGTGCTATGCTTGGAGCGTCTTGCTCTTAGTTTCCTTTTTTAGTTTTCTTTATCTTTGCTTGCTGTTCATAACAAGTTAGAACCCAGCTTTCTTTGTGTGGGAGAGAAACACGCTCCACTTCAACCTAGAACACAACATAGGATTTTCATGCTTATCTTTGCTGTGTGTGTTCTTTGTCTTTCCATAGCTGTTGTCATGTTTAGCTCTTAGTTTTCATGCTTTTCTTTTTAAAGAGCTTTTGTTTAGTTGGTTGCTAAACTCTCTTGAGTTTTCATGTTTATCTTGTTAAGAGAGTTTGCCTGTTGCGCTGAGTTGTGTGTCTTAACTTAAAGTAGGTAACTGAGGTTGCTATTTAATTTTAGTAGTAACTTGCAATAGTTTTGATGTATTGCCATGAGTAATGTCTGAACTTTTGGTGTCAAGAGCTTTAGCCTATTAGTGATAGATGTCGTATTTTGGGTAATCCGTGTTTATTTTCGAAAACCTACAAAATAGTTGAGAACTTTAGCTACTAGATGGATCACTAATCTTTGGAAGGATCGAATATTAGAGTACACTCACGTACCATGAGTCGAGGATGCGCAAGGATAACCAAACCCCCATACACTCCTCCTCGGGGTACTTGTCTCTTTGTGAACCTCCTAATTATATTGAGAGTTACCGATAATAAGTGCATGAGTTCTTCGGACTAATGTGAGTATTCGAAAGTTGACACTTCCACCTAGCCATATTTTTCTAGCCTCTTCGGTACCGTGCATTGCCCTTTCTCACCTCGAGAGTTGGTGCATACTTCGCCGGTGCATCCAAATCCTTGGCACGATACGCTCTGTCATCATAAGCCTCATTATATCCTTCCTCAAAACAGCCACCATACCTACCTATCAAGGCATTTCCATAGCCTTTCCGAGATACATTGCCATGCAACATCCATCTTCTCATGACTTGATCTTCATGTCATACATGCTTTTGCTTGATCGATGAGCCGCATGCTAGTTGGGCCTTGCCCTAATCATTGCTACATGACGCGCTAGTATCATTGCATATCCTGCTACACTGGCAGAGGCATACATTTGCATACATCATGATAGTTTCATTTTCTTTATGTTGAGTACTTTTGTAAAGTGTGAAAGATCTTCTATACTTCTTGTAATACATAGAGTGTTGCCCCTAAAGTGAGGAAAAGATCCCAAAGAGGACAAAATCAAAAGATCCCAAAGAGGACAAATGAGAGTTAAATAAAAAGAGCCATTGAGGCCACAAAAAAATAAAAAAATAAAAAAAAAGAGAAAAAGAAATAAAAAGAGAGAAGGGGGCACACTACTATTCCTTTTGAGAGATCCACACTCGTACTTCATCTTATACCTTGTACTCCATAGAGATTATCATTCATGCATATAGCTATGTGGGGACCTTCACACTATAGAACTTGGCTTGTATATTCCAATGATGAGCCTCCTCAAAAGAGCTCTAGGTCTTCTTGAGCGAGCAAGTTGGATGCACCCCCACTAGTTCCATTGGAGAGCTTACCTTAGCTCATATGTGCATCCGTTGCGTGGCAATCCCTACTCCTCACATCATATCTATCATTTGGCTTTCTCTCGCCTATGATTGTCCTCATTGATGTGAGCCTTTCACGCCTTTTTTGTCTTCCCCCTTCATCATTTTTCTCTCTTTGCCATCCTAAGTGTCAACTTTCTTGCTTACGCTCATCCATTTCATGAGTGCTCAAAATATCGAAAAGGAGTGGATCATTTTGACTTGTACCTAGCTAGTGGTCTGGGGATGAGTCAAGATAAGATTCCAAAGAAGACCAAGTGGGAAACTTTAGTAGATTAAGTTCTCAACAATACAAAAACTATGTTTTACTCTCTCGTATATCCCTATCCCCTTTCTTGCACGCAAACACCATTTGGAGACATTCGAGTCACGAACAGCGAGAGCTCTTGCACCTTTATGTTCTTATGTTGCTTGTTACAATGCTAATATAGACTCTTGCTTGTTATGACTTGAATTGAATTACATGCCTTGATTGCTTTACTTAAAAAGTTCTTATATGGTTGGTAGCATGTCACCACAGAAATTATGCTTGTTATCATTTGACTACTCGAGGACGAGCAGGAATTAAGCTTGGGGATGTTGATACGTCCAAAACGTATCTATAATTTCTGCTTGCTCCATGCTTCTTTTGTGTGATATTGCTATGATATTGATGCACTTCCATACACTTTTGATCATATTTGGACTAACCTATTAACTCAGTGCACCACAGTGCCAGTTCCTGTTTTCTGCTGTTTTTCTATTTCAGGTTTCCCCCATATTAAAAGTGCTCCAAAAATTCCAGGAAAAATATAGGAAAAATCAGTGTACAGGAAGCTTCGCGAAGAACCAAAGATGGGCCAGAGGGGAGCCAGGGGAGGCCCAGGCGGCCACCTGGCGCGGCCCCACCCCTGGCTGCGCCAGGGGGGCGCCTGGGGCCCCTGCTCCGCCTCTGGCTGCCCCCCTTCGCCTATATATCCCTCTCGTCCCGAAACCCTTGAGGACAGAACCCTTTTTCGCGATCTCGCCTCTGTTCCGCCGCCGCAGTGCTTCCAAGATCGGGAGCATCAGGAGAACTCTTCCCGGCACCCTGCCGGAGGGGAGAACCACCACCGGGAGCTTCTCCATCACCATGGACGCTTCCCGGATGAGTCGTGAGTAGTCCAACTTGGACCATGGGTCCATGATCAGTAGCTATGTGATGTTCTCCTCCCCTCTTTGCTCTTCATGGTTTAGACCTCGTGAGTTGCCCTACATGATCGAGGCACATATGTAATCTTTCTGCTGTTGCTTTGCTGAGTTTGCTGGGATCTGATGGATTATGAGACTATGTTCAGATTGTGTTTGAGTAATATATTTGATTCACCTCTTTTATATCTTTGTTCTTGAGTAATTCTTGCATGTTCTCCGTTGCTGTTTATTGCTTTGGCCAAGTAGTAGGTAGTAACTCCAAGAGGGAGCGTTATGCTTGATTGTGGGTTCATGCCCCCTGATGACTAGCTTGAGTGACAGAAACATGAGTCTAGGGGATGTGTTGTTGCCACAAGGGAGAAAACAACGGTGCTTGTACTTGCGGATGCAAGGATTGTTTACTTTACGCAAAGTTCTTTTAATGCAGTTGTCTGTTGCTTTGAGTTTACACTTTGGGTGGGATTCGCAACTTAATACCAGCGAGATGTTCTGGATAGATATCTCAAGGTGGATGATTAGTAGTAGATGCAGATGGATTTCGGTCTACTTGCCTTGGCGTACCGCCCATGCTTTTGAGCCTCTACCTTTCTTTGCAGCATAGTTAGCATTGGTTTGCGCACATAATCCTGTCAATTGCCCAGCTGTAATTTGTTTACCTCGCTTTGCTGTTTTATCGTCTTTTGCGAGAGAGACATCACTAGTGAACATCATGGGACCCCGGTCCATATTACCACCGCTGATCACACCTTCTATTTACTTCCTGTTTTTATTTCCTAGTTGCAGTCATAGCTATCATTATTATCTCTTGTGTTTGATCCTTTGTAAACAACAAGGCCGGAGGGATTGACAACCTCTCTGTACTCGTTGGGAGCAAAGTTATATGTATCTGTGTGCAGGTCCCGTTAACCGCTAAGTTTCTGGCGCCGTTGACACCTACTTGTCGACCCTCGGAGTCTCACGGGATTCGATCCTTGGTATCTTTGCCAAGGGAAATTTGCCGCTACGCTACATCTCAACCTTCCACTTGGGGTAACCAACGAGGGGCGAGAAGCCATCAGTCACACGTCAAAGACATGCACAAATCCGGTCCGATGCCGTAATTGTTTTCGTTCGGGACACGTTAAAAAAATTGCCTAGGCCTGCCGCCTGACTTGTCCGTCTGGGTGCCTAAAATCCCATCACCGGGTTTTGGGAAGCGGGACCAAAAAGAGGACCTTTCCTCCCCCGTCTCTCCAGTTTCCCGAGACCAAACGACTCCGGAGAAAACCCCATCCTCTGCTCCTCCGCCGCAACCATCTCAGCCTCCGCAACCACCACCGCCTTCACGCCCTGCCTCGCATTGCCAAGCTTCCTTTAGCTCTGGTCCGGTTACTCCTTGGCAGCCTCCAATGGCGATGTATGCGATTGACCCGCATCGCTTCATCCCTGCGGGCTTTGACATTGAAGATGGTGGAGCAGACTGTCTACCGCACCTTCTACACGCCGGCCGCCCCACCACCCCGGGCGCATGAGCAGTATATGGTGGCCATTATGGAGCCTATCCCACCTTAAGAGTTGGTGGGAGTTCGCCGTCAGCAGGTTCTGGATTTCTTAATTCAAGTGATGCATGTCCCGGTTATCTCTGCCCAGACTTGGTTTCAAGGTGTAGGTCTGTTTGAGATGGAATATCCAGTTGTTCGGGGATCGTTTACTCTGCACCCATCATTTCCGTTAGGTATTGATGATGAAGGCGATGAGTTTTTTGTCCGTTTTATTCCCCACAACCAGGGAGAGGGCTTCCGTGCCATTCATGGCCAACGGACGGGATGGTTGATGTTTATTGGGATCCCGTTGGACTATAGGAACACTCAATGCATTGCGGAGATGGTTGGTACTTTTGGACAGTTCCATTACTGGAATAGCACTGACAGGCGCAAGGTTCGAGCTTTGGTCCGTGCATCTTTCCCGGATAATGCTTTAGTCCCTCGATCGGTGACCTTTAGGGAGTTTGCCAATTGGGGTGAAGTCATGGTGTCATGGTTTGCTGGCTGTTATATTTTATCCGGCGAATTTGCTGGCGCCATGATCCCTGCGGATGAAGACCCTATGCCATTGAATGGGAATCTGCACCCGTTGCCTGGAGCTAAGGTGCCGCAGTCGTTCTGCGCAATGCCGCCATAACCTACTCTTGGCTGGAATGCAGTCCCTCCGGGCCAAAACCAGGGTCAGAATGTCATGGCTGGGTGGGCTGATAATGTGCAACAGGAGGAGGGATGGGGCCCATGGGAAGAATAGGCGCAGCCTATGCAGCAGGCGGACAAAGCTCAACCAGCCCAGGATCAGAATTCCATGATCCTGAACCCCTCACTGGATTCCTCTGATGATGAGAATATGATTGAAGTCCAGCAGCCTCTTCCGATAGTGCAGTTGGACCCAATTCAGCTTGGTATGGTCAAGGTTTTCTATGGGCCAGTTCTTCCACCAACAATGATCTGGGAGCGATCTTTCAAGTCCTTATTGCCTGTCTTTGCCACCAGAGATATTCACCCTTGCCTACCTGGGTTTGCTGCGTCAATGAGGCAAGTTTCCTTTGGCTCGGAAGATCTGCAGAACAAATTCTTGCTTTGGAATGCCAAACAGGGCCCTACAGAACCTGATAACTCTTCAGTGGTTATTGAAGAGCTGCCCTCAGATGATTAGTCATGCTTCAGTCCCCAGGCTCCTTCTGTTCCTTCGCAAGACGCTCCTCAGGACTTTCAGTTCATGGCTGCCACTCCAACACCGCTAGGCAAGCGGCCACGTCGGTCTGTTCGCTCCAGGCGCTCTGTCACGCTTGTTGAGCCAGTTCCGGACGTCAATAACAGGAGAATGACGCACAGTGCCGCCAAAAGATCGGGCATGAAGCCGGCCTCGGCTATCCAGCTGAAGCCCACACCTCTCCGTTGCCCGAAGGCAAAGAAGCTTCTCCTGGAGGATGATCGTAGCCAGCTCCCTCTACCAGACCCGACGCCTATACCTACATTGCCGGCTACCGGAGTGGCGCTGGGTATTGCCCCGGAGGATCTATCGGTTGAGAAGCTTATGGCTTCTCCACGTGCTGCTGAAGACGAAAATGGCCCCCATGATGATTGACGCCCAGCGAAGTTTGATAGAGAGTCGGGCACTTTTATTTGTGTGTCCGTTTTACACTAGTACTATGTGTCTATGCGCATGTCTGAACTTTTGGGTTACCTTCGTTGGCACTCTTTTTGTTATCTTGTCCATGCTGTTAAGCAGCTGAATTTGCTACTACTTCGCAGTCCTATTCTTTTATGGATAATCACAATTATCGTAATTGGAATGTGCTTTGCTGGAACGTGCAAGGACTGAATTCTGAGGCTAGGCAGAGGGATTTACGTGCTAAAATTGAAGAGAGCCACTGCTCTATTATTTGTCTTCAGGAAACTAAATGCGAGAGTTTTGATATCTAAAAGATTAGATCCTTTTGTCCTAGGAGGTTCGATCAATTCGCGTTCTCAACTTCTGTTGGAGCTTCGGGTGGGATCCTAGTCGTTTGGAACTCATCGATTTTTCATGGCCAGCTCATTGACATACATAGATATAGTGTCGTGCTCTCTTTCCAATCCCTGCACAATTCTGAAAAATGGACCTTAGTCTCAGTATATGGGCCATGCGCGGGTCTGCCTAGAGACGATTTCGTTAACTGGCTATATCATTTAGTTATCCCTCCAGATGAAAATTGGCTGCTGTTGGGGGACTTCAATTTCATCAGGTCTTTAGACAATAGAAACCTTCCGGGTGGTGACCCCAATGATATTTTTCTTTTCAATGAAATATTTGGTCACCTTGGTCTTCTAGAGCTACCTTTGAAGGGCCGTAGCTACACCTGGTCCAACATGCAGCAGCAACCCTTACTTGAGCAACTTGATTGATTCTTCACTACGGCAGATTGGATCTCTCATTATCCAAACACTGTGGTTAACCCGCTAGCTAAAACTTCCTCAGATCATGTGCCGTGTGAGGTGTCCATTGACACTACCATTCCTGCAACAAAGACTTTCCGGTTTGAAAACTACTGGATTGAAATGCCGGGGTTCATGGATTGTGTAACCAAGTCTTGGAATGCTCCGGTTTTTTCTGATCTATCGGCTTCTCAGTCCTCACAAAGAAGTTTAAACGGCTGAGATACGATTTGAGATCTTGGAGCAAACAGTTATCATACCTCAAAAAGCTTACTGTCAATTGCTCGAGGGTCATTCTACACTTCGACCAGCTAGAGGAAGTGAGACCCTTAACCAGGCCGGAGCTCAACTTCAGACAAATTGTGAAACTCCACTATGAGAAGTTGTTGAAAATCCACTATATCTACTGGAAACAAGGATGCACCATTCGGTACATTAAAGTTGGCGAGGAGAATTCGAAATTCTTTCATGCAATGGCATCGGAGCGCATGAGAAGGAATTCCATCTCGAGTCTAATGACCAACTCCATGGCTGCTCCTGTGACGGGTCATGATCAAATGGCGGGAATTCTCTGGGCCTCATTCGAATCCAGAATGGGCCAGTCACAAGGGATCAATATGGGCTTTGATCTCAGCCATTTAATTCAACCCATTTCAGGACTGGAAGAGCTGTCCATACCTTTTTCTGATGATGAAATTAAAGTAGTCTTGAAAGAATTGCCGGTGGATCGGGCGCCTAGCCCGGATGGTTTTAATGGGATGTTTGTTAAGCGCTGCTGGCCTATAATTGAACAGGACTTTCTACGGCTGATTCGGGATTTTTATGAAGGGAAGCTCTCGTTGGAAAATATTAATGGCTCTCTCATTACACTTATACCCAAGATTGCTTCTCCGGTTGGGCCTGATGATTTTAGGCCAATATCCCTCACCAACACTTGTCTTAAATTTTTAACTAAGTTGTTGGCCAACAGGTTGCAGAAGGTTATTCTCAAGTGTATCCACAAAAATCAGTATGGATTCCTTAAGGGTAGGTCAATTCAAGATTGTCTGGCCTGGAGCTTTGAATATAATCATCAATGTAAACAATCCAAGCGTCCTGTCATCATCCTTAAGTTGGATTTTGCTAAGGCCTTTGACACAGTTGAGCATGAGGTTATTATTCAAATGCTCCAGCATAAGGGGTTTGATGCGAAATGGATTTCTTGGGTGAAACAACTGCTGTCCACGGGTTCTTCGTCTGTGCTGTTGAATGGCATACCTGGAAAGCAATTTAAGTGCAAGTGTGGCATCAAACAGGGTGACCCCCTATCACCTCTGTTGTTTGTCCTTGCAGCTGACTTGTTACAGTCTGTGGTTAACCAAATGCTAGAGCATGGCACTCTCTCTTTGCCTATTCAAACCCATGACAGAGATTTTCCCATCATCCAATATGCAGATGATACGATTATGTTCCTTGTGGCTAAAGATAATGAACTTGTTGCACTTAAGAACATGCTGCTGACCTTTCAACAATCCACAGGGTTGAAGGTCAACTTTGCCAAATCCTCAATGATCCCTTTGAATATGAGTGATGAGGAGGCTTCAAGGCTTGCTGCTATTCTGGGTTGCAAAATTGGCAAGCTCCCATTTACTTATCTTGGTTTGCCCTTGGGAACCACAAGGCCAAGAATCATTGATCTAATGCCCTTGGTTGACAGCCTTGAGCGGCGATTAACAGAAAGTTCTTCCATGTTGAATCAAGGCTCTCGTCTGCAATTACTTACCTTTGTTCTCACTTCTATGCCCATATATTTTCCGTGCAGCCTCAACATTCCACCAGGGATCATCAAGCAGCTTGATAGAATCTTCAGGTAATGCCTTTGGAGGGGCAACAGTGATGCTCCCAAACAGTCTCTTGCTGCATGGGAGCTTGTTTGCAGGCCAAAAGGCAAAGGGGGCTTAGGAGTTTTAAACCTGAACATCCAGAACAAAGGGCTACTTATCAAACATCTTCACAAATTCTATAACAAGGTTGACATTCCCTGGGTGACCTTAATTTGGAGCAGTTACTATGATCATGGTGTTCCACATGCAACAGCTGCAGCTGGATCTTTCTGGTGGAGGGATATTTTGAAACTTCACGAGGCTTACATACCTATTGCTTCGGTGCACATCAACATGGGTGACTCTGCTTTGTTCTGGACCGACCCTTGGCACATTGGGGGCTCTGCGCGACCACTATGTTGGAGATTGCCAAGGTTATATTCCTTTGTCAATAATGATAGGATATCCGTTCAGGAATTCCTTCAATCCCAGGATCTATTCTCCATGTTTCATGTGCCAATTTCTCATGAAGTTGCTGATGAGCTGCACATTTTGGAAGGTTGGATCATGCAGTTACAAAGAGACCCTCTTATACCTGATGTTTGGATATGGCCGGGCAAATCAAAGGAGTACACTGCCAAGAGCTTTTATACAGTCATGCATTCACATCTACCGACAATACATCCTTGCAAATGGTCGTGGCACAGTAGGTGCACCATGAAGATCAAGGTTTTTGGGTGGCTGCTTTTCTTTGACAGATTAAACACCAAAGACATGTTGGTTAGAAGGCACTAGCGCTCTAATCAAGATGACAATCTTTGCCTCATTTGCAGTGAGCTAGTGTATGAAGATAGATTGCACCTGTTTTTTAACTGCGTCTTTAACTGTAGAGTCTGGAATTATCTGGGTATTGATTGGTCGGGAGGCTCTGATATTCGGCAGTGTATCATGCATGCAAGGTCCAGCTTCAGACACCCTTTCTTCTTTGAGGTCATGCTAACTGCGGCTTGGAATATTTGGATCTTGAGAAATGGTAGAACCTTCAGAGCTGAGAGAGCCACCTTCAGTGCCTGGAAGTGCAAATTCATCCATGATATATCTCTACTTGCTCATAGGGTGAAGGACTGTATAAAACCAAAACTTCTGGCTTGGGTTAATTCTTTGTTGTAAAGGAGGTATGGATACTTAGCCTTAGGTAGTTTTTACACCTTTTTTCCTGTATAGTTTGTGTTATTGTTTGTACAGTTCTCTTTTCTTTTAATAAAGGGCTGTGGGGCTTTGCCTCACAGTAAATATTCAAAAAAACATACGTTGTTCCCTTTGTCATCGGTATGTTACTTGCCCGAGATTCGATCATCGATATCATCATACCTAGTTCAATCTCGTTACTGGCAAGTCTCTTTACTCGTTCCGTAAAACATCATCTCGTAACAAACTCATTAGTCGTTTTGCTTGCAAGGCTTATTATGATGTGTATTACCGAGAGGGCCCAGAGATACCTCTCCGACACTCGGAGTGACAAATTCTAATCTTGATTTATGGCAACACCTCAAACACTTTCGGAAACACCTGCAGAGCATCTTTATAATCACCCAGTTACGTTGTGACATTTGATAGCATACAAGGTGTTCCTCCGGTATTCGGAAGTTGCATAATCTCATAGTCAGAGGAACATGTATAAGTCATGAAGAAAGCAATAGCAGTAAAACTAAATGATCATAGTGCTAAGCTAACAGATGGGTCTTGTCCATCACATCATTCTCCTAATGATGTGATCCCGTTGATCAAATAACAACACATGTCTATGGTTAGGAAACACAACCATCTTTGATTAACGAGCTAGTTTAGTAGAGGCATACTAGGGACACTATGTTTTGTCCATGTATTCACACATGTATCAAGTTTCTGGTTAATACAATTCTAGCATGAATAAAATACATTTACCATGATATATAAGGAAATATAAATAACAACTTTATTATTGTCTCTAGGGCATATTTCCTTCACTCAGACACCCTCGGAACACTCAAACCCTCCTCCCAAACCACTTTTCTTCCACTCCACCCCTCCTTACTGATACGTCCCAAACATATCTACTTTTCCAAATACTTCCGCTCTTGTTTTGGAATCCAATCTGCATGATTTGAATGAAACTAACCAGGACTGACGATGTTTTCAGCAGAACTAGCATTCTGTTATTTTTGTGTAGAAATAAAAGTTCTCTGATTGGACTGAAAAATTATGAAGATTATTTTTAGAATATATGAATATTGTTGGCAAAGAGAACTACCGAAGGGGGCCACCAGAGAGCCACGAGCTCAGGGGCGTGCCCCCTAGGGCGCACCCATGTGAGATCGTGGGTCTCGTGGACCTTTGTTAGCCCTAACTCCAACTCCATAAGTACCATCTCGCAGAGATTTTTTTAGATAATAAACCATCACTTTTTATGATACGGAGTCGTCGCCTCGTGTTCTTCATTTGGAGGGCTGATCTGGAGTTTGTTCAGGGCTTTGGAGAGGGGGATTCATCGCCGTAGTCATCATCAAACTTTCCTCATCAACAATTCCATGATGCTCAGCACCAGAGTGAGTAATTCTTTCATAGACTTGTTTTATGGTGATGGAGTTGGATGAGATTTGTCATGTAATCGAGTCAATTTGTTAGGGCTTGGTCCCTAGTATCCACTATGTTGTGAGATTGATGTTGCTATGACTTTGCAATGCTTAATGCTTGCCACTAGGGCCTGAGTGCCATGATTTTAGATCCAAACCCTTTATGTTTTCATGAATGTAAGTGTGTTTTGGATCCTATCTTACAAGTAGTATGAACCTACTATGTGTTATGATCCGCAGACCACAAAGTGCCAATAGTTGGGATTCACTCTGGCGATGACCGTAGTATGAGGAGTTCTTGTATTCATTGCATGTTAATGCTTCGTTCTGATTCTTTATTAAAAGAGGCCTTAACATGCCTTATATTTCCTTGTGGACCCCACTTCCATGGGAGGGTAGGACAAAAGATGTAATGCAAGTTCTTATTATAAGCACGTATGAATGTATATGAAATACATGCCTGCATTGAATTGATGAATGGGAGCTATTGTGTATCGTTCTAGGTTGTGACTGTTATATGATGAATTAATCCAACACAAATATTCGTCGCTTATCCAATGGCTATACTTTTCTCATATTGATCTTTGCTAAGTTAATGATGATGCTCCTATTAGAATCACTACAAAACTACTACTATTACTGCTCTTGTTACCGTTGCTACTACCAAACTACTGCGCTACCAAACACTTTGTTGCAAAGATATTATTTTTCAAGTGTGGTTCAATTGACAACTCGACTGCTATGGCTCATAAATATACTTTGGCTCCCCTTATGCCGAATAAATAAATTTGGGTGAAATACTACCCTCGAAGACTATCGTGATCCCCTATACTTGTGGCTTATCACTTCCCCCTTGCTTTGCATCCGCATCCTCCTTGTCTGACGTCCCTATTGTACCTCCCTAGTCATGGCCCAAACATTGCTGGAGATCCACAACCTCCACCCATGCGTCTGCCTGCCTAGGACCATGTTGTCGCCCATCCCAGATCCGCCTGCGGCCAGGTACCCTATGCCCCTCATGCCAACATCGTCAGACACCATGCTGGTAGGTGTTTGGTCAAATGCCATTGAGCTTCTTTTTTACCTTCTTGTTGTTTACTAGGTAAGCATGATGGTGGGTACCAGGTGAGGAGGATGGGTTGTTGTGTGATGTGTGGTTGGTCGTATCCGCAAAATTTGCAGGTATGAGACAAGGGGCTCGACCGTTTTGCAAAACGTGCATTCCTCGTTTCATGAGCAAAAGCACTTTGTGCCCTACAACTTGCACGTGATCCATACATGCAATGTGAAGTCGCTAGCCCATCGGTGGTACAACATCTCCAACTTCGTCATGAAGTATTGTGGTGCGATTGCATAAGGGGAGAGAAGGTGGCCATCGGGCGCATCAATCATGAAGATCGAAAGTTTTGCTTCATGTTGCTCCACATGTTAGTTAATTCATTGATTCAATCAATGTTGCAACTTGTTAATCATCACATTCTATAGACCGAATGAATATTGTGTTGTACCATGAAACCGAGGGCAGGCCATTTACATTCATACATTGTCGGGTGAAGCTCAAGGGGCACATGTGTGGGACGACATGTGCAGATTCTAACTTGAGTATCGTTGAATTTGGAATCAACGAATTTGATAAACTTCTTGAACATCCGGTAATCTCATATGTAATATTTCTATTTTAACTATTTTTGCTATTGACATTTGCATGTTATTTTATGGATGAATTGTGCTACTTTCTATAATTATTTTGAGTGTTGGAGACTTAGAAAAAACAAGCAAGGAAGAGCATTTAAGGGACATGGCTGATAGCCGGCTCCTGTATCCATGTTCACATATGAGTATATACCAGTATGTTAGGGGATGGCGTTGGAGATGCCTTTATGAACGGAACGTCGTTAGGAACAGAAAAATAAATCATACCTCCAGGATATCTCATTTATTATTTGTAGACGACACACTCCGATTCTTCCAGTCAAATCAAATTCGAGCCAACTATGTAAATTAACAAACCTTGATCAATGCTTGATTATGTTTGGTGGGTCATGTCTGTAAGAAATGCAAATTGAAAATGTCGATTTTGAGGAAAGATACCTTGGCTTGCCTACTCCAGATGGTCGTTTGGTTAAGAAAACATTACAAAACATACATGATAAGCTCACTAAAAGAATGTTCCTATGGGAATGTCTGTCTCAAGGAGGCAAATAAGTATTTGTTAAAATATATTGCTCAATGTTTTCCTACATATATTTAACTAGATGAGACCCCGCGCGTTGCGGCGGGAATCTATGATAAAAATAAAGAGAAAGTAAAACACTATGTGCGAGGAAAATGAAACATTATGTCAAAATATTGACATGCCGGTGCGGCTAGCTAACTGACCCTCGTCTTCCTCCAGTTCCTCGCTTGCTGGCTCCATGGGCAATCATTTGAGGGAGCATGTGACAGGAGATACTTTGAAGGCGTAGGGACCTGTAAACAAACAAAGAAGGGAAAACATGAACTAACAGAGGCCGGGCCAAAAATTAGACAACAAAACTTTTGAAGGGTGAGAAAAGGGCATGAACGACCAGAGCCTAATCCAAAAGGACACCAACACAAATCTTCAAGGACAGAAGATTTATTTGCCACTAATGGTACATGGCATCATCAGGAATGGTAGTTGATTCTCCTCCCCAAAAAATACATAGCAACAATAGAACAAAAGGTTCCAACTTC
Source organism: Secale cereale (assembly GCA_902687465.1). Lineage (NCBI taxonomy): Eukaryota > Viridiplantae > Streptophyta > Magnoliopsida > Poales > Poaceae > Secale > Secale cereale. The sequence goes on from LR738711.1 coordinate 140,620,400, forward strand.
CAAGATTTGAAATTAATTCAGAAAAATTGTTGTAAGTAGGGGATAGGAGACGCTACAAACAACCGAAGGAAGAGGACAGAGAAGAGTAAAACATGAGCACCTTCTCGTTGCCTTTGCCCCTGTTCTAACTACTGATCTGCAGCAGCGCTCGCATGCTGCCCGAGCCCGACGCAGTGGACGATACTACTACGGTTGCGTCGGCAGAGGGCGCCTGTTGATGTGTACTTCTACCCTGGTGCTTGCACACTACCTAACACCGGCAACAGTTGTTCTATATAGTGGCGTCGTCGAGGGTGCTGATTCGTCGGCGCTGTCAGACGGTAATGCAAACGATCGAGGCTAGATCGAGGGAGTTAACGGTGGCGGCAATGCCCAGCGCGTCAGCTACCTTATCCACCACCGTTGTGGCTCCTTGCTCCCAAGTAAATCCACGTTGGATGTGACACCGTGCAGTTCCAGCGATGGAAGCAAAACAATCAAGGTTGAGATGGGTAGCCCATGCGAGAGGTTAATTGAGATTGGTAAGAGAAAGAAAAATGAGCGGAGGAGGCAGATGATTATTGATTGGGGTATTGTAAAAGACACGGACCAGTCAGGGAATAACTAATGACCCGAGAGGCAATTTGATGGCGAAGTTGAAGAGACCGCCGTACTGCAGGGAAATTGCTTTTTTCCCGAGAGATAGGGCCAGGCTGATGGGCTTCCACAGCTGCATGTACTGGGTGAAATGGAGTGCCACGTTGTTTGGCTATTACCGAGTGATGAAACTAAACTGCTGACGTGTCAACTATGTTGATGTGGGATGGCTGCATGTCAAGAGAATTAGTGTAATGGGGATCAACTATTTATGTATTATAGATAAGTGTCTTTAAATTACCTTTGGGTTGTGTGATGGCCTCAGTCAAATGGTGTGCAACTATTGGTGGGCTTGAGGAAAGACAAGAGTAGGACACACTAGAAGTCGTGGAAAAAAATATTAGACTAAAACGAAGAGGTGGCATTGGCTTCCAAGACTCTTGACTGTTCAATATGGTGTTGCTTTCTTGCCAAGCATGATGCCTGCCGACTATCCCATATAGTTTACGTGCCAGAGTTATAATGGCGAAGTACTATCCTCACGACAAGCTCGAGGATATGGTGTTCACCAAAACCCACTCGTCTTCATGGTAAATTATATGTCATGGTCTTGATTTGCTCAAAAAGGGTTTAAGATGAATCAATGGCAATGGTACTCGGACTATGATTTGGAGGGACCGGTGGATACTTCGAAGCCTAATTTCAAGATCTTCTCCCTTAAGAGTCGTTGCCACCTTCACTAGGTATATGAACTCGTGAACTTGAATGGGACATTGAGAACATAGCCTATTCGCCGGTATTTTCCACTCAATGTCGAAGAGATTTTGAAGATCAAGACCTCTGATAGAAATCTTGACGATTTCATTGCTTGGGCCTACGAGAGTTCTGGAACTTCACTGCCTGTAGTGCCTACTATCTCACTTTGAAGAAATGTACCAAGTCGATCAATGTGCATCAATATGCGCCTAATGGTAACTTGACTATGTGGTTGGCCATACGGGGCTGTAATATGCCCCATGGTGATTTTTTTTCCTGCATACTTTCAATAAACTCGCTTCCGACCTAGCTTCTAAAACACTCTAGGAACCTCGAGCCCTCTGAAGATTGTCCGCTTGTGGTGTAATCATGATATACGTAATAACTCATATAATGCATTTGAATAGAAATTTTAATTTTGTTGTTCTCGCCTTTGCCTTGGATTCTCTTCTTTTGCATGGGATATAAATAAGGAATTCCAGACATCTCATAAACAAAAAACAGTTTAAACAAAAAAAAGGATTTCCGAAACATAATTACTTTATTTAAGAACTACCTGAAGATCATATAATGCATTGTGCAAATACACTCTGCCTCGAGTCTCGTGGTATTCTATGGCTAGAACTTGGAGATTGTATGATGTCATGGAGCTAACAAATACTGGACCATAGTGGGTGCTCCGTACTGCATGTGAGATGCCAGAGCACCAAGGGTGAAATTTCTTATGCTATTTTAGAAGATTTGGTATATCCAAAACGAGGTATTTCATTCAACGCCACCAACTTATGTATCAAACATGCTACTTTGTTTCCATGTTTCATTTCTAATGTTGGTTGTACAGGTTCAAGATCATGATGTGGTAAAGGGGAAAGCTGTCATCACTGAGCTTTAATCTTTAGCTCGCAATCATATACAATAAAAAAATGTGTGTTTAGGTATACTACTTCTGCAATGAATTATATCTAAAAGTATCTCTCATTTAATATGTTTCGTGAGAGAGAAAACACTAGTTTTCTTGGTTTCGGTGCTAAGACCTATATATAGATTAATATACAGCAGTACTCTCCTTCATTAAATATGGTGTCAACCCAGATTTTTAACCAAGTGACATGTTTTATCTATAGTACTAATTACTCCTACCCGAGGTTTGACTATGTGTGGCTATATTTCCCTCTAACCAATGGCATGACAAGGTGCTACATATCCCGAGCAAAGGTACAACTAATTAACTAGGTATACCACAAACCGTACTCCATCAAGTTCTTGCATGATATGCACCGATGAATTATTTTCTCCTAAGCAAATATATGGTCAAGCAAAGAAAATCGATAGTGTTGGGGATCCCAGATGCAGTGGTACAACAAGCATTCATAGACTTTCTCGCATGAAAAGAATAGTTTGTTTATGGATATTTCATGTGGACTAGAATGTTTACACGTCTCTTCACAGTACCCTGGTACTCCATACAGAGATTTAGGAGTAACAATTGAATCAACCTTACATTTAAAAGATATGTTATACTTTTCATCTAACACCCCATGAATTCTCGTCATGTCTATCTGACCATACATCCCTTTTCATCTTGATCGAAAATACACCTGTTGCCTCCTCTCCAGATGGAATAATGGCATGGCAAAAGCATGCTTTGAATTGGTGTACCTGGTACTTTGGTCGCTGATACAATGTGAAATGACAGGGATCTGAGCAAGCTTCTTGGCATCGTCGTGGTGACCAACGGCATTGTACTGGTGCTATACACGAGCATTGGATTAAACATCTATGTCAATCAAACTCGTAATTATTCTTGATGGCATGTTGGTAATTCATCACTATAAATAATTTGCTTATGCGGTTAGTGATATCATGTTGGCAATTATACATGGATCATTGGATTAAACTTTGGTGTTTGGTTTGCAACCACACTTACGTCAAGATTATTTTCATGTATTTTAGGACTTACATGTAAATTACTTGGAAATACATTGCAAGAAATGCCTCAGGTGTGGTAAACTATGGCACCACTTTGATCGGCTATCCTAAGACACGTACGCAAGGAAATATGGTAAATACTGAAAAACTTACTATATAAGTTAAACATACCCATGATCTCATATAAGTTGGCCATCTAGTACCCTGCTCGTAGTGCAGGACGTCATGCGAAAATGTTTGTCAAGGACGAGAGGATAAGAAGAGTGGACAAAGAAGATGTCCTCCACGCGAAAGCCTAGGCCAGGACATCCTCAAGGAAATGCGGCGACAACTTGATTTTGAATATCTTGTCAAAGTCGAGCGGCTTGAAGTCTCGACATAGAAGTTCAATGTTCGATGCCTCATTCTCTGTGAGGATCTCATACACCTGGATGTGGCAGAAGTTTCCATGTGCAGGAGTCAGTAGGGTGTGACGTTGCTCGTGGTAGCCACGGGTCGCGCCAGATGCAGACCTACTTGTCGGCGCCAAATTGTCATACCATGCCCTTCTTTACCATGTTCGAACTGTGTTGGGTTGTCTCCTAGGTAGACGAAGCGTTTCCCGCGAAAAATAGTATCCTCAAGGCGGCCGTTAGGATAATATTTGGCCTCAAGTACCTAAGTGCACAATCTATCCTACATTGTGAGTACGCATTAAGCTTGCCAAACTAGCAAAGCTTGGTTGAACATCCAAAAAATCCCAAAATCTGAGGACGCACATGTGCTTTGGTTGGTTAAGGGACTCCCATGACTTCTAGTGTGTCTTACATTTGTTGTTTGTCGACCCTAGCCGGTAGTTCCCCATCACGCACGCAAGGTCATCGCGCACAGACGGAGAGTTAAGACACCACGTATGCATGAATGGCCCGATTGACCACTTTTGGTCAAGACCTATTTACCCACTAGTGAACGTCTCTTGTAAATTTTGAATCTCCTTCATTAAGACCCCACGTATGTAGGAATGACCTGATTGACCACTTTGGGTCAAAACCTATTTTACCCATGCTAGTGAAATTTTCTTGTAAATTTTGAATCTTCTGCATATGCATGCGACCCTCTGTTGAGCAAGGGGAGTCAATGAGGTCCAAACACGATGGGGCATTTGGCATGCTTTAGGACTTGCCCTATTGCCAACTCATAACCACCAATGGTTCCTTGATATACATGTAAAAACAAGTGTGTCCTCAACGAAGAGAAGATGAGACACCCTGAGCGCATGAGTGCACCCCTTCAGTGGCTCAATGGCATTCACCAACACACCTTGTCTTAGAAGAGCGGAAAGATCGCCAGTCATTAAGAGGAATAAAAAGAAAAGAGATGGAATCACCTTGTTGTAACCTACATGACTCCAAAAGGGATCATTCATAACAAATGACTGGGTTATCATTGTGATAGAAAAGCATGCTCCTTGGTACAAGATTGCTTTTTAGAAATGTCCGTGGGAATATGTCCTCATGTGGGATTTAATTTTGAAGATCACGTTGTGAGGAACACATTGGTGAAACCAATTTTGATTTAAACGCTTGGGGTCTAAAATAATGCAATTTTAGAATTTGAAAATATGTTCACTATAGTCGATTATCTGTTTTGACTCTATGTCACTATGCGTCTGTGAAGAAAGATAAGACCACACTTACATATAGAGAAACGGAAGTGTGAGATGAGAGTTGTAATACCCTCATTGAGTTGTAAAAGGCACGAGCACCCTAATACTCCCTTAGTCCTAAAATTTTTATCTTAGATTTGTTTAGATACAGATGTATGTAGTCACGATTTAGTGTTAGATACATCCATATCTAAATAAATATAAGCCAAATTTATTGGGATGGAGGTAATAAAATGCTACGAAAACCTTCAGTCAGTTTCTATCCAAATATAGGCCCCTGACTATACGAGCAAATCCATGCGTTTCTTAGGGTTAAAAATGAAATGTGTGGCCGCTTTGCGTGAGAAAAAAAACCCTATAATACTCAACCACTCGCAAGCGCCGCTTCCCCGTGTGCGCCTCGACTCTTCCCCGCCCTCCGTCCCGCCTCCATCCCCGAATTCTCCCCCCTTCCCGCCCACCCAACGCTCCCCCGCCCCCATGGCCTCGCCGGCGAAGCGCCCGAAGCACTCGTCGCCGGGGAAGCGCCAGGAGATGCCGCCGGCTCCGGAGGAAGGTCCCGCGGAGGATCCCCGCGTGCTCCTCCGCCGCCGCTGGGAGCTCGCCTCCGTTCTCCACTTCCTCCAGGTGCGCCCGGCTTCGTCTAGGGTTTCCGTTTCCCCTTTTGCCATCTGTTTGTTTTCTGCTTTGCGGCGGCATAATCGGGTACGGATTTGCAGGTGTTCGAGCCGGTGATCGAGACGAACCTGGGGCTCTCGGCCGACGAGATCGAGACGGCGCTCATCACCAACAACGAAGACCTCGCTCGCATCCACATTGCCCTTTTGAAGGTTTTCATCGCCCACATAATTTGTGTGCCGTGTTTGCGTGGGTCGTGGGTCGGAGAGCGCGTGCAAGCACCTTGCTGATCTGATTTGGTTCGGCCAACAGTGCGATTGATTGTTTGCGCAGAGATCAGATCAGATGCATCGTGGCATGTCTAAATAGTCTAGGTTTGGAGTGCCTAGTATGCTTTGTTTTAAGCTGATGCAATCTGATTCACACAAAAAAAAACTAAAAACTGATGCAATATCTAAAATAGATTTAGCATTTATTTTCTTAATATTTTTTTCGTTTTCTATCATATAAACTGATTACTGTGAACAGTAGGTATTCATGTTATTTTTTGTGAAACAAGGTGGCCTGATTGGTTTCATATTCTTGTTATGAATGTGTGTTTGAGACTTTGGAATTATTACCAGGCGCCAATATATCTGGCATAGAGCTGAAACAGCATCTTATTGACTGATCAACGTCTTTCACCAAGTCATCAAGATGTCTGTCTACCTATTATTTTCTAAACTAAATTAGTAAATATGTTGCCAAGTGCAGATCTTCTACCAACTATGTCTATAGTACCTGTGTCTTAGTCTGACTAAGACAAATCAATTTTGTAAAATCTTGCTTCTGACATATTGAAGTATCACCTCTTTTTTTGTCGTTAGATGCCATGTTTGTCCGTGATGTTGTTCACTAACTTATAGTGGTCAAATGTATCAGGGAATACCACCAGTTAACAAAAAAATCAATGTTGATGATGGATGGGTGATATCAACTGCCAAGAAACTATCCGACTGGTGGTCATGGGTAGGTTGCTAGGACATATTGCTTGGCCTTTTTACTAATGTAAATAAAATAGATTATCCCAGGCCTTACTAAGTTTTGGTTTCAGGTTGCTGAAGGGGCAAACCCGTTCGAAAAAAATCCTGGGTATGCATCATTGTATTGTAAATAAGGCTCTGTGTGTTGTACTCTTTATTGATTTTTCATCACTATAACCCTTTATTGGTGCAGTAAGGAAGTTGAGACGTTTAAGGAGCAGGATCCAGTGAACCGTTTATTTATACTCAAAGCGCTTTGTGAAGTTCGCTTAGAGGTATTGCTTTTGTGAGACATGTTCTTAGTTGCTGAAGTTTTAGCCAGCCGAGCATTTACACATGTTAAATATCAACAAGTTTCCTTGAGTGTTTTGCACATGGTGATTGATATTTTTTTCCCCTTTATTTCAGCAAAATGATGCAGTATGCTACATAGCTGATGAAATGAAGAAAGGAGGTACTATTGGCAACTTTAGGAAAGACAAGTTAGGTTGTGCTAGTGATGGGGCTATATATTGGTCAGTATTCCTCTTTCCTTTTTGTTACATTTTCCATAATCTATCATCTTCGGTCACTTCTATCCGCATTTGAGTTTTTTGGTATTACTACAACAGTAAGCTCAGACAGAAAGGTCTTGTTACCCTAATGGGAGGAAACCTAATATGCCCATTCCAATAAATTTTAAACCCTTCCATGCACACGTCGGCCACGGGAGGGCGGGGGGGGGGGG
>LR738711.1:140627768-140676949 GCA_902687465.1 Secale cereale
GGGGGTGTGCTCATTTAATAGTCCTTACTCCTCAAACTCACTTCTTAAATCCGTTTCTGCATATTCCAAAATTGCAATCACAACTTCCAAATCAGAAGTTGATGCAATATTTGATATTCATGGCTTGACTCAAGATTATTAAGTCGTTGCGTTGTCGCCGTTTTGTCTGGGTGCTCTGACGTGGACGGCTGGGAGCGATGCCCAGGATTTATCAGTCAGGTGGGTGCCCAGAAATTAATGGTGTCGCCTCAGCTAACTGTGTCGCTTGACCAGGGGGGAATTGATGGCGTAAACTTGAGTTTTGCCATAAGAATGGGTGAAGACATTGGATCTGGGCGGGATGCTACTGGTGTGTCCGATTCGCTCGTGGACAGAGACGGGGAGCTGTGCAGCTGCTGTAGCTCGTCGTGGCTCACCGGCCACGGGGCTGCTGGCAGTAGGGATGGGGTTGTTGGCTGTTGGGACGGCATGGCAGGGCATACGGGAGAGAGACTGAGCTGGGCGATGCTGTAGGAAGAGAGCTAGGTTGGAGGGAGAGGCTGAGAGGGACGGAGAGCTGCTAGGGTTTCTGTTAGCTTATGTATTCCAGGTTGTTGGGCCTAATGGGTTGGCTCTGGAATACCTTTTGGACCTAACTTTGACATAATGTTGGAATTTGCTACCATATCGGGTATAATTTTATATTTCTTGCCATGTGATATATTGTCCCTCCGTTCCATATTAATTGTCGCTGATTTAGTACAACTTTGTACTAAATCAGCGGCAATTAAAATGGAACAGAGGGAGTACTTATTATTATTTTCACGGAACACCTAATTGTCGCCATGCCGGGTGCCATGTCGACTCAACTCGCTGGTCTCAACTCGCCTTGACTCAGCAACATGAAAACTTTGGCTTGATTCTGTTGGACAGTTGAAAGACTTGGATTACACCATAAGCTGTTTCCATAGATATAGTCCATATTTGTCTTGGTTTTCGTTGTGCTTTTTTAAGCATAGATCATAGATGACCAAGTTGAGATGGTCAGCTGTCAGGCAAGCAATTTGCTAGTTGCTACTAATGCAAATTGGATGACTGTTCTAAAACTCGATAGGGACGAACGTGGCTGATTAATAAGGATTTACTCCTCCATCCTTGGTATTGCCCTTCTTGGTTTTCAAATACCCACTTACTGATCTCTAATATGACACATATGCTTCATTTAAAGTGATGCTGGGTTGGACCTTGAATCTTTTCATCTCGTGTTTGTTTTCTGTCCACTGCACATTCCAGAAAAGTAATTGATTGCCCCTTGTATATTTTGTTGTCTTGCTGACACTTCTTAATTTTTCTGCTTGAAGGTATGTTGGGGACTCAACTATTGGACATAGATTATACAAAGAAGATGTATTGGTTGGTTTTAAGAATAACTGGAAGGGGAAGGATGGCCGTTTGACAAACCCAGTTGTCAATATTCAGTGGGAAACAGTTGCAACTAATCTTGATGAGTTTCTTGAGATATCAGTTACGTTTCCTGCTGATGTTCTTCATGTGCATTTCACTTTTTAGAACCGATATTTGACATGTGATGTTTACAGGAGAAGTTATGCAGCAAGGGTCGATCTGAAGCTACCATTGGGGAACATCTCAAGGAAAATATTGTTCCAGCTGTAGAGAAGTTCCAAAAGGTAAGTTCTACCCTAGTTGCATTTTTTGTTATGTTTGCATCTATCTATCCTTGGCAACAGATTTTACTTTTCCGCTGATGGTTTAGCACAGCTTTTTTACCTGTTCTTTAACTTGCAGAAGAAAGAGAGGAATTTGAAACGTCGGCAGCAGAAGAATGAGCGTTTGGAGCGTTTAGCTTTTGCTAATGTTTTCCAAACCCGTTCATTGCGCGAACGCAAACCTGTCAGCTACGATTACTGTAAGGACTAAGGAGCATTTCTATTCCATAACCTTAGCTACAGACGAAAAAAACACTCTAAATTTATAGCAGTAGATGAATAATTGCAATTTTAAAGAAACCTTGTCACAATTGTTCCTTACATTGGCGATATCTTTTGGCTTCATGGCCTGCAGCTTGGTTATATTAAAACTCGTGTTTTTTTGGCATCCCTCACTTATGTAACCAAATTTATGTATCTATCAATATGCTTTTACTGATTCTGATCGTCAGAGGCAAATTAGGGGAGTTGGAACACTGATTCAGTATAAGTTATTTGCAATATATGATTTAGGTTGCTTCCACTATGTTCCAATTTTGTGGAAGTTCATATTTTGACCATTAATTAAAAATATTTATTTATATTTTGTGATCACCTGCTATCCTTTTGACATTGATACAATGTGTTTGTTTTCTGTGCAGCTGATTATGATCGTCGCATAAACGAGGCAATAAAAGCTACAGCGTAAGTTCAAACAATCCACTGCTGTTTTCCCCTAGTTTCTTAGTAAATACTATAGTGGTGCATATGTGAAAATAATCTACCTACTTGGATGCAGGAAAGGAAAGGAAGCTGATTCACGCAAGGAGGCGGAGAAAAAGGAAAAGCAAGTTCCTCGTCAGGCAGACAACAAAGCTGATATAGGTGCTGACATCGAGCATAATGAACAGGAGGATGCCAAGGAGGACCTAGACGATCTTAGTTCTGGCGACGATGAAGTCTCAGACTATGATGACAAGGATGACGGCTCCTCCAGCAGCGATGGAGACACTGATGCTTCTGACTCCCACGAGAGCAACTCGGATGAGGAGGTTGTTGTAACACGCAAGAGGACTCGCCTTGCTGCCCGGCGTCTTGCTACCAAGCAGCTTCGACCAGGGGTTCGTCGGAGTCGAAGAAACATGAAAGGTTCCGATGAAGAGATGGTGCACCCGGGGGAGGTGACTCCTGAAGCTATGACAAAGAAGACAACGAGGCAAAGACCGACACCCATCTCCAAGCAGTTCTCTATGTCAGGCTCTGAAGATGGTTCCGAAGAAGATCATCAGTCAGAGTCAGCTGCAGATTCTGAGGAAGAAGATCATCAGTCAGAGTCAGCTGCAGATTCTGAGGAAGAAGAACATCAGTCAGAGTCAGCTGCAGATTCTGAGGAAGAAGATCATCAGTCAGAGCCAGCTGCAGATTCTGAGGAAGATGATCATCAGTCAGAGCCAGCTGCAGATTCTGAGGAGGAATCTGACTCTCACTCGTCTTAGAGATGAGTATCTGTGCATCTCTTTTGCATTTTGTGTTGTGGATGGAAGTCGGGCGAGTTCGATAGGTTTAGGGCCCTCGCCGGCTTCCACTTATACCAGCTCGGGGTAGTGGGAATCAGACGGTACCATTGCCTAGTTTATCTTTTTTTTCCCCGAAGAATTGCTTGGTTATCTTCGAAGTCGTCGGTATACTTTGTTGTTGTGGTTGTACATACTTGTCGTGTTGTCAGATGGTTCACTTAAATTATGCTTTATGAAACTTTAAACTGATCAAGCACATTGTGGTGCTCGTGTGTTCTGAAAGTGGCTTGTTTTGATGTATGTGACGCTGGAGATTGTGTTTTGATTAAGCCTTATGCTGCATGTTTTTGGAAGATGTGTGCCTTGTGGAGGAGCTCAATGACAGGATCACAGGAGGAAGAACCTGCCGCAAAGGATATGGAGCAGGAATTGTTGGGACGCAAAGGGATATGGAGCAGGAATTGTTTGGACGCCTGCTCAACGCTGCTCCGATTGAAGTGAAACGTACATAGGTCACAGAGGCGACCGTGGGCAGACGGTTTCTCCTCTTGATGGAAGCAACCGAGGTCGTGGTCTCCTCTGCTCGCTGCTTCCGCGGGACTCTGCTTTTTCATAGGCGGCCACATCGAATAAAGTTTCCTCGGCTTCCTCCTCGCCATGACGATGCTTTCCATGGTGGCGGCGAGAAGCCGATGGCCTCCTCTTCTCATCGTCTGGTCGGGCCGATCAGACTAGATATTCTTTTTCTCTTCAACGGTTGTTGTTTACTAAGTGGTGCTGGAGGCTGGAACGAGCTGGATTTTCTGAAACAGGATTGGTGGTTCGACGACTAGGGCTATTCCCAGACTACGTTGATGGGATGCGACAGATTCAGAACCAGGTTAGCACGGGGAAGTTCCCTGGTCGACGCATCACACCGACATGCCTTGCTGCTTGCAGAGTCTTTATGGCAACGGTGTTCGTCTGAATTGGGCGATGGTAGAGGTTGTACTTCTTCTCGGGCGAGCGCTTCGATAACGTCGGATATTGGCTGCAACCGTGATTCGGTGTGTGCAAGGATCTCTATGGACCTTCTGTGTTTTTTTATGTAAAGGGGTCCTCTCTAGATAGTTTTTAGGACAACCGTCAACTTCTAACTTCTCTAGGAGTTGTCGCGTGTGCTTATACATTAACACATGCATTCTAATTGTTGATCAATAATATGAGCGATTTACTAAAAGAACACTGCTCCAATTGCAGTCACCATGGCGAGGGGAGGACATGCGCTATTAGTGGAGGGTGGTGGCTGCCCGAGCCGCTTACGAGAGTAACACGAGAGATTTGTCAGTAGCGCTTAGGGTTAGGAAAATGATCGCTTCCGATCGACCTGCCCAACTTTCGTCTGGTCGCGTGGGGGCCTGCAATGAAGGTAGATCCCACTGCCATGCATTGCTCGATGCTCGTGATGTCCTCACCTTACCTCTTCCCTTTCTCTTCTCCTCCTCACGTGTCTCATCTACACAACCCCTCTCTCTCTCTCTCACTCTCTCTCTCCACACACAATAAAGAGCTCACCGCGGCCAACACCCATCGACCCATCGCTGTTGCGAGCCCCTCCCCACCGATGCAGCTGCCGCCGTGCGTTGCAACCCAGGAGCTGCAAAGTAGAGGCCCCATGGTACGGCAAGCCTGGCCGCAACGAACATGAGTTAGGCTCCTCCCCAACCTTGCTAAAAAATCGAGATCGCTGCTTGGAATCAGCTGGATTGGACGCTACGACCACGGCTATAGTGTGCTTGACCCATCGATGCGCCGTGCCGAAACAGACATGTACATGTGGACAAGTGACGTGATGTGCTGGAACCGGCGGCGATATTTGTCACAAGCGGCGACCGATGATGCTAGAACTGGAGAGTGAGGACGCTGCAACCACGGAGGCTTGGAGCTTGCCTGTGTTGAACAAGCGATGCGTTGTGCTGGGATCGGCAATTTTTTTTGTTGGAACCGGCGACCTTGGTTGCTGCAAACCCGGCGGTCGATGATGTTTGTTGCAATCGGCAATTGACAATGCTAGAATAGGCGTCCCATGATGCTAGAACCAGAGTGCAAGGATGCTGTAACCACGGGGGACCAGCAAAGGAGGTGCGACCACCGAGGTGGATTCTTTTCATGGCATCATGGGGCAATGTTTCTCCAACTGAGGGGCGGATTTGCTACAAGCGGCAAATGGCCGGTGCCCGAGAAGACGACCAATGGAGCTACAAGACGAGTCGTGCTACGACAACCACCACATTTTTTTGCTACAAAGCGGAAATGGCCGATGCCGGAAGGTGACGACCGGTAAGCTCGACCGTGGTGCGAACGATGCTCTGGTAGGCGAGACGTGTTGCAGCGACATGGTGCCACGACGATGGCAGCATGCTACGATAGCCTAGGTACCACAACAGTGGCAACGTGTGGGGAGGGGGGAGGGGAGCGACTCACGTGTCGTGTGCGGGGTGCAGACACAGATGGGCGCAAGGGACGTGCGTACGACAGTTATGATGGGTTAGAGCATCTCCACTCGCCCCCTAACAGGCCCCTCAAGGCCCCTTTTTAGCACTGGTGGCGGAAAAACAGCCCAGTCACGAACCCAGATCCTCGTTTATCGCCAGTTTGGGCCGAAATTACAACCGACGAACCCAACTCGAACCCACTGCACTGGGGGCGCCTAGGGGAGCCGACTGAAGCGAAAATGCGTGTGGGCCCGCGCTGTCGGTGACACCGGCCTATTTCCTGCCGTTTTCTTCCCCTTCCCCTCCATTTCCCCAGTGTCACCCCTTCTTGATGGAAATATGCCTTAGAGGCAATAATAAAATTATTATTATTTTATATTTCCTTATTCATGATAAAGGTTTATTATTCATGCTAGAATTGTATTGACCGGAAACCTAAATACATGTTTGAATAGATAAACAAATACCGTGTCCCTAGAAACTAGACTAGCTCGTTGATCAAAGATGGTTAGCATTTCGTAACCATAGACATGAGTTGTCATTGGATAACGGGATCACATCATTGGGAGAATGATGTGATGGAGAAGATCCATCCGTTAGCTTAGCATTTGATTGTACAGTTTATTGTTACTGCTTTCTTGTATGTCAAATACACGTTCCTTCGACCATGAGATCATGCAACTCCCGGATACCAGAGGAATACCTTGTGTGTTATCAAACGTCACAACGTAACCGGGTGATCATAAAGATACTCTACAGGTATCTCCGAAGGTGTTTGTTGAGTTGGCGTGGACCGAGATTGAGATTTTTCACTCCGAGTATCGGAGAGGTATCTCTGGGCCTTCTCGGTAATACACATCATAAGAAGCCTTGCAAGCAAATGACTAATGAGTTAGTTACGATATGATGTATTAGGAAACGAGTAAATAGACTTGCCGGTAATGAGATTGAACTAGGTATAGAGATACCGACGATCGAATGTCGGGCAAGTAACATACCGACGGACAAAGGGAATTACGTATGTTGTCATAATGGTTCAACTGATAAAGATCTTTGTAGAATATGTAGGAAACAATATGGGCATCCAGGCTCCACTATTGGTTATTGACCGGGGAGGTGTCTCGGTCATGTCTACATAGTTCTCGAACCTATAGGGTCCGCATGCTTAATGTTTGTTGGCGATATAGTGTTGTATGATTTATGTGATTTAGTGACCGAATGTTGTTCGGAGTCCCGGATGAGATCATAGACATGACGAGGAGCTCCGGAATGGTCCGGAGGTAAAGATTAATATATAGGACGATGATATTTGGACACCGGAAGTGTTTCAGAGTGTACTGGGTAGTCATCGATATATCAGAAGGGGTACCAGACACCCCCGGGAGGGTAATGAGCATATTGGGCCATTAGAGGGGAGAACACCATCCCACAAGGGGCTAGTACACCTGCCTATGGCAGCCGGCCAAGTGGGTGAAAGGAAGGGGGGGGGGGATTCAGCCTCCCCCTTCCTTCCCTCTCCCCCATTTCCTTTCCCCTTCCAACAAATATGGTAAGGGGGCGCCACTTGGGAAGGACCCCAAGTAGGATTCAACCTACTTGGGGGTGCCTCCTGGTTGCTCCCTCCTCCCCCACCTATATATATGTGGGAGGGGGGTGCCACACATCAACACAACATTGTCTTAGCCGTGTGCGGCGCCCCCCTCCACCGTTTACACCCCCGGTCATATTTTCGCAGTGCTTAAGCGAAGCTCTGCGGAGATAGCATCACCATCACCGTCACCACGCCGTCGTGCTGCCGGAACTCATCTACTTCCTCGCCATCTTGCTGTATCAAGAAGGCGTGGACGTCACCGAGCTGAACGTGTGCTGAATGCAGAGGTGCCGTACGTTCGGTACTCGATCGGTTGGATCACGAAGAAGTTCGACTACATCAACCACGTTACTAAACGCTTCCGCTTACGGTCTACGAGGGTATGTAGACACACTCTCCCCTCTCATTGCTATGCATCTCCTTGAATAGATCTTGCGTGTGCATAGATTTTATTTTATTTTCCATGCAACGTTCCCGAACAGTGGCATCAGAGCCAGGTCTATGCGTAGATGATATGCACGAGTAGAACACCAAGAGTTATGGGCGGTGATGGTCATACTGCTTACCACCAACGTCTTATTTTAATTTGGCGGTATTCTAAGATGAAGCGGCCCAGACCAACCTTACATGTCCACATACACGAGACTGGTTCCACCGACACATATGCAACTTGTTTTGCATAAAGGTGGCTGACGGGTGTCTGTTTCGCCTACTTTAGTTGAATGGAATTTGACTGCGGCCGGTTGAAAGGATCGATATTGTTCACTAGAGGGGGGGGGGGTGAATTGGCAACTAACAATTTTTATCTTTTCTTAACCAAATTAAACTTAGCAACAAGATAGGTTATCTAGATGTGCAACTAAGTGGACAACCTATATGATGCAACAATAACAAGCATACAAGCAAGCAAGGAATAAAGCACAATATAGCTTGAACAAGTAAAGGTAAGAGATAACCAAAAGTGGAACCGATGGAGACGGGGATGTGTTACCGAAGTTCCTTCCCTTTGAGAGGAAGTACTTCTCCGTTAGAGCGGTGTGGAGGCACAATGCTCCCCAAGAAGCCACTAGGGCCACCATATTCTCCTCACGCCCTCACATAATGCGAGATGTCGTGATTCCACTATTGGTGTCCTTGAAGGCGGCGACCGAACCTTTACAAACAAGGTTGGGGCTATCTCCACAACTGAATTGGAGGCTCCCAACGGAACCACGAAGCTTCACCACAATGGAATATGGCTTCGAGGTGACCTCAACCGTCCAGGGTGCTCAAACACCCAAGAGTAACAATATCTGCAAGGGATTAGTGGGGGGAATCAAATTTCTCTTGGTGGAAGTGTAGATCTGGGCTTTCTCAACCAATCCCTAGAGAATCAACAAGTTTGATTGGCTAGGGAGAGAGATCGGGCGAAAATGAGCTTTTGGAGCAACAATGGAGCTTGGGGGAGAAGAGGTAGGTCTTCTAGAGGAAGAAGACCCCTTTATATAGTGGAGGGGATAAGTGAACCATTGCCCCCTTTTCTGCCCGCACAGAGCGGTACTACCGCAGGTTGCAGTGGTACTACCACAGCCCCCAGCGGTACTACCGCGAAGTGAAAAAGACGAGGCATAGACTAGGGGAGCGGTAGTAGCTGCGGTGGTGGCAACAGTACTGCTACTACCGTAGAACCCGACACGAGAAAAGAGCTCCTCGGATCGACACGGTAGTGGAGCCTCACTGGAACGATACTGCCGCATATGCCCCAAGCGGTACTACTGCGCTGCACAGCGGTATTACCGCTTGGTAGGCATAGGCGGTACTACCGCCCCAGCGGCGGTACTGCGGCTCCCAACAACAAAACCTCCATTTGAAAGATGCGGAGAGCTCCAAGACAAGAAAGGAGCTAAGGGTGCCGAAAAGAAGTGTACGTGGTGATTCCACCCTGGTCTTTCCAATGCGGATCCCCTCTTGATAATACGGTGTCTCCTACGACTCAAGTCCACCAAAAAACCCGAGGAATACGACACATCTTCTGCTTAAAGCTTCGAGGGGAGATAATCGTCTCATGCCAATGGAATAATCTCTGAAATAATTAGCACACACAATTAGTCCACAAACGTATTGTCATCAATCACCAAAACCACGTAGGAAGGGACATGCCCTTTCAATCTCCCCCTTTTTGGTGGATTGATGACAACACAGGATTTGCACAGAATATATTAACAATAAGATTAAGCAAACCCCAAAGACTACAAAATATAGACGGGCTCCCCCTAGATGCGTGCATTTAAATGAGTTGCCTTTGGAATGCAAAGCACACACTCTAGGATGAACACTCCCCCTATATTTTATAGTCCGATAACATCTAACAGTGAGGAGACATAAGTGGGTAAAGTAGTAGGCGAGTAAAGATAGAACAGGAAATAAGCTCACAACCTACTAAAGTACTTGACATACTTAAGTAGCATAAGTCTCACACATAGTAACGGTAACTAGGTCTCACGAACATAAACCAAACCAGACAAAGAAAGTTTGCGAGAAGGAAAGACAAAGCCTAAAACGAGAAACACACTCGCAACACACAAATCCAAATCCACCTCTCCCCCTTTGGCATCGAGACACCGAAAAGGGGACAGAGAGAAGCACAACATCATCACATCGCCGCGTGATCATTTGCATCTCCGTCATCGGCTGGGGGCTGCTCAGGGTCAGAATCAGTCTAGTGGGAGTGCTGCTGAACCCATTCTTCCTTATCAGTGATCCGACCTTCAGAGCCGCTGACAACCGTTGCACCAACCTGACGCATGAGCTCCTTATGACGGCTCCTGGCCTTCTTCTCAGACACATGGGCCATGTACTGTCCGTGAGACTCCATGCAGAATAGCTTCTCCATCTTACTATTGAGATTCTTTGCCCAAGAGGGCTCCGCTCCAGATGGCACATAATCATCATCATCATCATCATAATCAACCTCTGCCTAAGCATCATCAGCACCAACCGGAATATCAGAACGAGTAACCGGAGTGTTCCAGAAATCCTTCCTCCTAAGCCTCTTGACCTCGTGAGAGACCAACTCGCCAGTCTCCAGCGAGTACCCAATATAGGTGTGCTCCCAAGCCTTCTCAATCAGGAGCATGATATAAGGAGCATAGATAGGACACTTACGCTCAGAGATGGCAGACAACAGTTCAGACCACATGACATGAGAGATATCCAATGTTTCTCCAGTGTTTTATTCCTTCTGATGCTGGTAGAAAAGTAGCATGTCCACAAGATATGAGTGAACCATATCCTGGTTCCCAATACGAGGGAAGAGAGTCTCCCTGAAGATGTAATGAAGGATATCCAGAAAAACAAGTAGCTCATACGTCTCCTTCCGAGTCTCGGGATTAACCTTCACATTACAATAAGGCCATAGGTTCTGTCTGTGAGTGGAGGTGGCATTGTGATGAGGTCGAAAACTAACCAAACTCTCAAGCCCGTGATCTTCAACACCAAGAAGCTCCATGAATGCTTTCCACTTGACCACAAGATGCCTGCCATTAGTCATCCAAGTCAAAGTCCTTTGTGCATCTGTGCCAAGATGGACAGTGGCATAAAACTGAGCCACCAGATCTGCATCAAAGTCCTTGTTGAATGACATGATGTCGAGAATATCCAGCTGTTTACACATCTCTAGAGCTTTGCCAAAGTAAGCAATGTCCTTTTCCAAATGAGCAATGTCGATGGAGCGAACATCAACAAAGAGATTCCTCCTGGCCTTGAGAGCATCAAAGTAGGTTGCATACTGAAAGCGGTTCCAGAACGGACGATTGACAAGGGTGGGCTCTTGCTCATGCTCATAGGGATTGCGCCGACGCCTCTCCCAAAACTCCTTGTTTGACATTTCAGTAACAGTCTTGGCCTTCTTGGCTGGTTTCTTTGCAGTATTCTTCGACGACTGCCGAGACTAAGATGGCAGAGCACTTGAGGAAGTAACACTAGCAGAGCCACTTGCAGAACCACCTGCTGCCTCAGAGGTGCGATATCACTTTGAACCGGTGCACCCGGGGTTGATGCGAAGGGCAGGATGTTCCGAAGGTCCATCACGTGGAGCCAAACATACAAACACGAAAAACAGTACAAACGAACGAGCATAAGTCAAGAGAAAAAGGAACAAAAATCAATATTTGGTAGGGTTATTATGGATGTTGGCCTCCAGCGGTAGTACCGATAGGACATGCAGTAGTACCGCCTCCAGCGGTAGTACCGCTCCAGGCGGGGGAACGACGGTTCCCAAGCTGCCATGTCAACTCCGGTACTACCGGGAGGCTAAAATAAAAAATAATCCGACCAAACATCAATCCTAGCAGTTTAGAGGTCTTCACCATCCTACTCAAGCCTTGATTTGGCCAAAAATCATGGAATGCACGCCTATTGCCCCTAAAACCTAGATCTAAAAACTAGAAGCAACAAGAAGGAAACAGGGGGGTAATACTGGCATCCATGGCTTGAGGAAGGGGTGGGGATCGATCCCACCGAAGGAAAAGGTGAAGCACGGCCCGGAGGAGGCATCCCACCGGCGACCTTGTGCGTCTTGTTCTTTGTTGGAGAACGAGAGCGAGATGGTGGCGAATGGGTATGGGGAGAGGAACTCCCTGACCCCCACTTAACCCCGCAGTTTCTCTCCGCAGCGGTAGTACCGCTCGGGCGGGCGGTAGTACCGCTTAAGTTAATAAGCGGTAGTACCATGTGCTCCCAGCGGTAGTACCGACCAACTTAGAAAAAGAACTCTAGACTGACTTTTTGCTCACAAATTATTTTAGAAGGAAAACAACTTAGCTCAGAGAAAGAGGAACACAAGAGAACAAAGAGAACACCACAAACACAAGCACAAAAAGCAAAGTGAAAACAAGACAACAAACACAAACCTCTCGAAAGAGAGGGCGGTGGCCGAGGCCACCTATGTTTGAGTGAAGTGGTATGGCGCCGCGAAGATTTTAACCTTGGGCCATGACCACTACTCATCTTTGAAGAACATATATACCATCAACAATGGTAGATGTGAAAGAGTTGATCGATTTATGCATAGTGGGGGGAGTGAAAGCTCATTAAGAGAACAACACCCCCCCTATGTCCATGCCTACACCTAAACAAGATAGCATGTTGAGTATGGGGAGGTGTGCAAAGTTTCAATCCACATTGCCTGAAATCTATGATCTTTAGCTCATGCCTTAACTAGCAAAATCTTGCTTCATCCAGAGTCTTAGTGAAAATATCTGCAAGGTTATCATGAGTGTTGACATGATGAAGATCAATCTCCCCTCGCTGAATATGCTCCCGGATGAAGTGATACCGAATCTCAATATGCTTCGTCTTGAAGTGTTGCACCGGGTTGAGAGAAATCTTGATGGCACTTTCATTGTCACACCAAAGAGGCACTTTGTCACAAATGACACTGTAATCCTTTATAGTTTGCCTCATCCATAAAAGTTGAGCACAACAACTACCGGCCGCCACATACTCGGCTTCGGTGGAGGAGAGAGATACACAATTTTGCTTCTAGGAAGACCAACTCACCAAAGAGCAACCAAGAAATTGGCATCCTCCGGAAGTTGACTTCCTATCCACATTGTCTCTGGCCCAATTCGAATCCGAGAAACCTACAAGGTTGAAGTTTGCTCCTCTTGGGTACGATAAGCCAAACTTTGGGGTATGAGCCAAATATCTAAAGATTTGCTTGACCACCACAAAGTGACTTTCCTTAGGCGAGGCTTGAAACCGTGCACAAATTCCCACACTTAACATGATATCCGGTCTAGATGCACAAAGATAAAGCAAGGATCCAATCATAGAACGATATACCTTTTGATCCACAGCTTTACCATTGGGATCAATGTCAAGTTGGCACTTGGTAGGCATTGGAGTAGTAGCCGGCTTGACATCACTTAGATTGAACCTCTTGAGCATGTCTTGAGTATATTTGTCTTGTTTGATGAAGATTCCTTCTCTTCTCTGTTTGATTTCGAACCCGAGGAAGAACTTCAACCCTCCCATCATGGACATCTCAAACTCCGTGGTCATGAGTGCGACAAACTCATCATTGAAAGCTTTGTTAGGTGAACCAAAGATAATATCATCAACATATAGTTGGCATACAAACAACTCCCCTTTGACCTTATTAGTAAAAAGAGTGGGGTCAATTTTCCCAATTTCAAACCCACGATCTTGCAACAACTCGGTAAGATACTCATACCACGCACGTGGGGCTTGTTTAAGGCCATAGAGTGCCTTATCGAGTTGATACACATGATTGGGGAACTTAGGATCCTCAAACCCCGGGGGTTGTTTGACATACACCAACTCATTAAGAGGACCATTAAGAAAAGAACTTTTCACACCCATTTGTTGCAATTTAAAGTTATGATGAGAAGCATAGGCAAGCAAAAAACGAATAGATTCAAGGCGAGCAATGGGGGCAAAGGTTTCACCATAGTCGATACCCTTGACTTGGGAGTAGCCTTGAGTCACCAAACGAGCCTTGTTGCGAGTGACAATCCTGTGAGCATCTTGCTTGTTATTAAAGATCCATTTGGTTCCAATGACATTATGGTTCTCCTTTGGCCTTGGCACCAAATGCCGCACCTTGTTGCACTCGAAATTATGGAGTTCTTCTTGCATGGCGTTGAGCCAATCGGGGTCTTCGAGCGCCTCATAGACCTTTTGGGGTTCAACACAAGAGAAAAACACATGATGAGCACAATAGTTTGCTAATTGTCTACGAGTGCTTACCCCCTTTGTAATGCTTCCAAGGATTTTCTCCATGTGATGCTCTCTAGCAGCGAGTCTGGAAGCAACTTTAGCGGCACGACGCTCTAATTGCTCCTCAAGAGATAGTTGAGGTGCAGTAACTTGATCATCATGAGCTTCGTCTTGAGCTTGTTCTTGATCTTCAGGTTGCTCTTGATCTTGAAATTGCTGGGGAGAAGGAACTTGGCCTTGTGCATCACTTGGTGGATCAACACCATCTTGTGGTTGATTTTGCACTTGGCCTTGTTCATTAGGTTGAGATCCTTCACTTTGTTCTTCGGAAGCATGTGGGTCTTAGGTTGGTGATGGTTCCACTTGAGTGGAACATTATCCTTCTCCTTCCGCCACAAGGGGTTCCTCAATGGGTATGATAGGACCAATACCCATTCTTCTTATGGCTTGGGGAGGAATTTCATCACCTACATCATAAGTACCACTTTGCTCCACTTGGGAGCCGTTATTCTCATCAAAATCCATGTTACACGTCTCCTCAATGAGTCCGGTGGACTTGTTGAGGACACGGTAAGCGTGAGAGTTTGTAGCATAACCAACAAATATGCCCTCATGAGCTCTAGCCTCAAATTTAGACAAACGAACACCTTTCTTGAGTATGAAACACTTACACCCGTACACCCAGAAGTGCTTGAGGTTGGGCTTGTTACCGGTAAGTATCTCATATGGAGTCTTGTTCAAGCCTTTGTGGAGATAGAGCCGATTAGATGCATGAAAAGCAGTGTTGATGGCTTCGGCCCAAAAGTTATACGCAGACTTGAACTCCACCATCATGTTCCTTGCCGCGTCCATCAAAGTCCGGTTCTTCCTCTCTACCACACCATTTTGTTGAGGGGTATAGGGTCCGACATATTGATGCTTGATCCCCTCATCACTAAGGAGCTCATCCAAGGTGTAGTTTTTGAACTCGGTGCCATTGTCACTTCGGATCATCAAGATCTTTGAATCATATTGATGTTGAGCTTCATTTGCAAAGTTGATGACGGTTTGTTGGGTCTCACTCTTCCTCTTGAAGAAGTATACCCAAGTGTATCTTGAATAATCATCTACAATCACCAAGCAATACTTTCTACCCCCAAGACTATCAAAGGATGGAGGCCCAAAGAGATCCATGTGAAGAAGCTCTAAAGGCCTCGTCGAGTAGATGATAGTCGTGCGAGGGTGAGCCTTCTCATGTAGCTTTCCTTCCATACAGGCACTGCAAGCACGATCTTTGGCAAAACTAACATTTGTTAGTCCACGGACATGGTCCCCCTTGGGAAGACTTTGCAAAGATCTCATATTAACATGGGTTAAATGGCGATGCCAAAGCCATCCCACGTCAACTTTAGCCATTAGGCATGTCACTGTCTTAGTGGGTCGCTCCGAGAAGTTGACCACATAGAGACCGTTCTCGACATGCCCAACAAAGCCTACTTTAAGAGTCTTGCTCCACAAGAGGGCCACGGAATCAATATCAAAGAAAGTATCAAAGCCCATGAGTGCAAGTTGATGAACGAAAAGTAAATTGTATGCAAGGGACTCAACAAGCATGACTTTCTCGATCGCGAGATCATGAGAAAAAACAACCTTGCCAAGACCCAATACCTTAGAAGATGAAGCGTCACCCCATTCGACATTAGTGGGCATAGATGAACCTTTGTGCACGTCCACCACCAAGTCTTTGCTTCCGATCATATGATTTGTGGCTCCACTATCGGCCAACCATGATCCCGCACCGGAAGCAAACTCCTTGTTGGTGGCTTTAGCCATGAGGCACTTGGCGGTGATGTTCTCATTTGGTGAGTCGAAGAGGGATGACCGTGGAGTTGTCGCAATAGCAACGGTGTCCATGGTAACCATCTCGTCATCTTCTTCATCATCGTCATCCTCATCATACTCTTCTTGGGCCACCAATCCTTTGGGAGGAGTCTTCTTGGTGAAGTTGTTCTTGTTGGGATAAGACTTGGCCTTGTCCTTTCAGATAAGCTTGCCTCCATTGTTTTCCCTTTTCTCATATGGGTAATCTACAATAAAATGAATCACATTGCCACAATTGTAGCACGTCCTCACTCGTTGCTTGCCCATGAAGCCACTTGAATTGTTCTTGTTGAAGTTGGGCCTTGAATTCTTCTTGTTGCCCCAAAATTTCCGTGACGCAAGAGCCATGTGCTCATGATAGGCATATTTGGTGTCTTCGGAGCAACACTCCTCTTCATCCTCTTCATCCTCTTCTTCTACACAAGCCTTGGCCTTCAAAGCAAGGTTGGGCTTCTTTGATCGTTGAGCTCGCAACACCGCATTGTTGGCGGTCTTGTCCAAGATCCTCATGGCAACAAACTCATCCAACACTTCACTTGAGGACAAGGTGTGGAAGTCCGGTCTTTGGCGGATGACCGAGGACATGGCCTTGTGATAAGGCATCATGGCCTTGGGAAACTTGCGTTTGATCCAATTGTCATCCGTATCCTTGCTCCCATGATCTCGGAGTGAGAGCGCAAGAGTGGTTAATCTCCGATAAAGTTCACGGGGTTCTTCATCTTCGATCATGGCAAACTCATCGACTTTATCTTGCACAACTTCATAGTTTGAGCGTTGAATGCTTGTACTTGCCTTGTACAAGGAAACAACATGCTCCCATGCTTCCTTGGCCACGGAGAAGGGTCAAAGATGAGCAATGTCTTCGGGAGGAATGGCTTCTTGAAGAATGCAAAGAACGGACTCGTTGAATTGATGATCCACGGCTTATCTTGGAGTTAAGTTGTATGGATCATGCGGGTAAAAGCCTTGCTCAATGATTATCCAAAGATTAGTATAACGATAATCTAGATGATGTTTAAATGAAACATCCAAGTAGCAAAATCAGAATTTTTCACATACTTAGGGGGAGGACCAACTGAATATAAATGCGGGGAGGGAACGGGTCCTCCATAATTGAAGGGAGGTGCGGAATGAGCAAAGATGCCACTCCCATTCTTAGTCGTCGGGACTTGATCACTACTAGCTTCTCCCTTATTGGGAATAGCATCCGGCACATTGTTAGTGGGACAAACCACTTCCAACGGTGCGGTGGATAATTTGAGCCCATCAAGAAATTCTTTGAACATGCCTTTGACCTCGGTTGTCATGGAGGTTTTCAATGTGTCCAAGACCGCATTGAACTCCTCACGAGAGACCGAGGGCCCCCCATCGGACGTAGACAAGGACAGATTCCCACCGGAGTGTTACTCCGTCTCGACTACGTTGTCACCCATACTCTTTGGATAGTGAAGTCCTTAATAAAGAGATGAGACTCTGATACCAATTGAAAGGATCAATATGGTTGACTAGAGCGGGGGGGGGGGGTGAATAGGCAACTACAATTTTTATCTTTTGTTAACCAAATTAAACTTAGCAACAAGATAGGTTGTCTAGATGTGCAACTAAGTGGACAACCTATATGATGCAACAATAACAAGCATAGAAGCAAGCAAGGAATAAAGCACAATATAGCTTGCATAAGTAAAGGTAAGAGATAACCAAAAGTGGAACCGGTGGAGACGAGGATGTGTTACAGAAGTTCCTTCCCTTTGAGAGGAAGTACGTCTCCGTTAGAGCAGTGTGGATGCACAATGCTCCCCAAGAAGCCACTAGGGCCACCGTATTCTCCTCACGCCTTCACACAATGCGAGATGTCGTGATTCCACTATTGGTTCCCTTGAAGGCGGCGACCGAACCTTTACAACCAAGGTTGGGGCTGTCTTCACAACTGAATTGGAGGCTCCCAACGGAACCACGAAGCTTCACCACAATGGAATATGGCTTCGAGGTGACCTCAACCGTCTAGGGTGCTCAAACACCCAAGAGTAACAAGATCCGCAAGGGATTAGTGGGGGGAATCAAATTTCTCTTGGTGGAAGTGTAGATCTGGGCCTTCTCAACCAATCCCTAGAGAATCAACAAGTTTGATTGGCTAGGGAGAGAGATTGGGCAAAAATGAGCTTTTGGAGTAACAATGGAGCTTGGGGGAGAAGAGGTAGGTCTTCTAGAGGAAGAACACCCCTTTATATAGTCGAGGGGATAAGTGAACCGTTACCCCCTTTTCTGCCCGCACAGAGCGGTACTACCGCTGGGTGGAGTGATACTACCGCAGGTTGCAGCGGTACTACCGCGGCCCCCAGCGGTACTACCGCGCAGTGAAAAAGACAAGGCATAGACGAGGGGAGCGGTAGTAGCCGTGGTGGTGGCAGCGGTACTACCGCTGCTACTACCGTAGAACCCGACACTAGAAAAGAGCTCCTTGAATTGACACGGTAGTGGAGCCTCACTGGAACGGTACTGCTGCATATGCCCCAAGCGGTACTACCGCGCTGCGCAGCCCAGTGGCGGTACTACCGCTCCCAACAACAAAACCTCCATTTGAAAGATGCGGAGAGCTGCAAGACAAGAAAGGAGCTGAGAGTGCCGAAAAGAAGTGTACGTGATGATTCCACCCTGGCCTTTGCAATGCGGATCCCCTCTTGATAGTACGGTGTCTCCTACGACTCAAGTACACCAAAACAAAAACCGAGGAAGACGACACGTCTTTTGCTTAAAGCTTCGAGGGGAGATAATCGTCTCGTGCCAATGGATTAATCTCCAAAATACTTAGCACACACGATTAGTTCGCAAACACATTGTCATCAATCACCAAAACCACGTAGGAAGGGACATGCCCTTTCACGGGTCCTTGAAGAAGGTTAAAATAGAAAACTTGATAAATCACCGTTGTGGTTTCTGCCGTAGGTAAGAATGGTTCTTACTAGAAGCCCGTAGCAGCCACGTAAAACTTGCAACAACAAAGTAGAGGACGTCTAACTTGTTTTGCAAGGCATGTTGTGATGTGATAGGGTCAATACGTGATGAGTTATACGCTATTGTATGCGATGATCATGTTTTGTAATATCGATAACGGGCATGAGCCTTATGTTCGTCTCTTAATTATTGTATGAAATGCAAGCGCCATGTAATTGCTTTACTTTACCGCTATGAGTTAGCAATAGTTGTAGAAGCAATAGTTGGCGAGATGACCATGAGGCAACGATGGAGATCAAGATGTCGAGCCTGTGACGATGGACATCATGACGATGCTTTGGATATGGAGATCAAAAGCACTAGATGATGATGGCCATATCATGTCACATATTTTGATTGCATGTGATGTTTATCCTTTATGCATCTTATTTTGCTTAGAACGGCGGTAGCATTATAAGATGATCCCTTCACTAAATTTCAACATAAAAGTGTTCTCCCCGAGTATGCACCATTGCTAAAATTTGTCGTTTCGAAGCACCTCATGATGATCAGGTGTGATAGACTCTACGTTCACAAACAACGGGAGTAAGATAGTTTTACACATGTAGAATTCTTGGGTTAAACTTGACGAGCCTAGCATGTACATACATGGTCTCAGAACACTGGAGACGGAAAGGTCGAACATGAGTCAAATAGTAGATATGATCAACATAGAGATGTTCATCATTGATGACTACCCCATCTCACTTGATGATCAGACATGGGTTAGTTGATTTGGATCATGTATCATTTAGATAACTTGAGGGATGTTAATTTAAGTAGGAGTTCATTAGTAATTTTTATTAATTGAACTTAATTTATCATGAACTTAGTCTTATAGTTTTGCATATCTATGTTGTAGATCAATGGCCCCTGCTACCGTTCCCCTTAATTTTAATGCGTTCCTAGAGAAAGATAAGTTGAACGATGATTGTAGCAACTACACGGACTCTGTCGTGGAAATAACACGACAGATGTCCGGTTTAACGGACTTGATGATGGAACCATCGCACGGGTTAGCTTGAAGGGGTTCATAGCACACAAAGGACACAGAGGGTTTATACTAGTTCGGCCCCTTCGATGAAGGTAAAAGCCTACGTCTAGTTGGTTTGGTATTGCTTGAGCGTCGGATTACAGGGAGCGGATCGCTTGCCTGTAGTCTTGACGGGTTGATTCTTGCTTGTCCCTAAACCGCCGCCGGGTCATCCCTTTATATAGAGGCGACGCCCGGTCCGGTTTACAGAGTCCCGAGGCCGGCTCATACTCGTGTCCGCCTCGGTCCCTGTCTTTTCTTCCTTATCTCTCAAGTTACATCATCGGGCGGTTTACAAACCATAACTATGTACCTGGGCCCTAAGATCTCATGGGCCGTAGCCTTTACTAAATATTACAACCAAACATATTATAATAAACTGGTTTATACTAGCCGATTCATACCTGCTAGTCATATCCCTGACATTAGGCCCCAGAATGATTTGAACTTGTTCACATCAATCTTCTCAGTCTTGTATAATTTTCTTCTGTGTCTTCTCATTTTTTGTAAACCGGCCCAGACGTCATCCTCGAGAATCACTGAATCTGACCGTGACATCACTTCCGCATTTAACGCTGTGAGCTGTCCATCAGCTTTGTTTAAGGGTTACCCCGAAAATCGAGGCGTCGGAAAATCTTTATCCGATCCTTTGCCTCCTCGAATCCCGCACCTGTCGCTTCAGATCTAACTTTCTTCTTATAAATACCGCTGTCCCCATCTGTTATTCTCTTCCTCTCTCTTCTTCCTCCGTCACCCGAGCCCCAGACGCCATTGACGCCCGAGCTCGAACCGCCGTCGTCAACCGCCGAATCCAAGCTCACGCCGGCCGCTGCATCGCCCTGAGTTTGACCAGAGAACCTCCGCCGCTGATCTCCACTGTTCCAGGTACGTCTTTTCTCCTCATTATAGATCCATATCTTCTAGGGTTCTTCCTCGCGTCTCCGCCATTAGAGCCTCAATGAGAGCTTCACCTTATTCAACTTAAGCAAATAGTTTTCAGTGACCTTTACTTTTGGATCTTGCCCTTTAAACTTTGCCTCTGCTCCGCCGTACATGCTTCAGATCTTCGTCGTTTATATACAACCTGTAGATGCATCCGCTCCATATATCACCTTTGTAGTTCTTCCCGTATATCCTCGCATTTATTTTTCTTTTTCTTGCATGCTCATATCTGTTCTGCTTTAATTGTCTGTGAAAACTTGTTTCTTTCCCTTTGTAGATCTACTAAGTATACTCCGGTTTAACCTGTCATGCACGGGCTCTGTAAATTTTTTAAAGACAAACGCAATGGTTTAGCTCTTTCCGTATTACTGTCATAAACCGGTAGTAACATAGTTCCCTGTTATTGCCGGGTTATCCATATCATTAGTCCCTTGCTGAAACCGTTGCGTAATCCTTGTATATATCTTCCGGTTTATACTGCTGTACCCGCATAATCCGGTCTTGCACTTTATCTTTTCAGCATTTGCTCTTCTGCTGTCATGGCCAAACAATTTGTGTCTTGCGATTGGGTTCCTTCCGTTATTACGAAAGATGATTTAGTCAAAGCTGTGTCAATTGGCACTTTAGGCCCTCGATCCGTTTTGAAGTGGCGAGCTCCAGGAGGCGAGTGTCCTCCCACTCCCAAATAAGGGGAGGTCATTGTTTTCTTTGATCATATTGCTCGTGGTTTTACTCCTCCCGGTTCGAAGTTTTTCCGGGATGTACTTGCTGCCTTCCAACTCCATCCTCAGGACATCGATCCTAACTCTATTTCCAACATCTGTGATTTCCAAGTGTTCTCTGAAGTGTATTTGCAAGAAGAGCCGTTAGTTGACTTGTTCCGAGATTTCTTCCATCTAAACCGGCGGACTGAATTTACTAGTGGACCGCATCAAGAACTGGGCGGGGTCAGTATTCAGAAAAGGAAAGATGCAGTCTTTCCTCATGCCGCTCTACACACACATCCCAAGGATTGGAATAAATCTTGGTTTTACTGTGTTGACACTTCACCTGCGGGGGAAAACCCCTTGCCGGGTTATCGCGAGCACCGTCTTCCGGAGGACCACCCCTTGCCACAGCGCCTCAGCTCTGCAGAGCGGCCCCGGCTTGCCTCCCAACTTTACAAGTTAAAAGCTTTTATGGCAAATGGCTTAACCGGCGTGGATTTCATGCGCTGCTGGCTCTCTTGGAGTATCCTTCCTCTGAGTAGGCGTTCAAGCTTGATGTACGAATACTCTGGTAAACCGGATGATCCTCAGCGTTTTACTAAGGACAAACTTTCTGAGTCAGAAGTCACCGAGTCTGCCAAGAGAATGCTTAATCTCACTTTAGAAGAATGCAGCAAAACCGGGTTGGCTCCATACTACAAGAAAAATAAGCTGCCTGCGGTATGTCTTACTTTCTTTCATATATTTGTAATCCGTTCCCTTAAACCGTTCTTCGAATTTATCTTTTATCTTTTGAACAGGCTAATGATCCTTTCTGGAAAAGGAAGCCTTAGGAAAAAACTAGAAAACTGCCACGCCGGAAAACCTTTGCTTCCAAGAAGAGAAAAGCAGCTGGTGGCTCTGGTTCTCACGCTGAGGACGACGATCCGGACTCTGAGGTATGAATTAGTCCGGTTCTTAACTTGCTCGCTTTTACCCATATTTGTATGTAATGATAACTTTCCACAGGAGTTGGCTGAGGGAGATAGACCGGCCGAAGTTGAGGTAACTATCCTTTCTTCCGATTCAGAACCACTTCCACAAAAAAGTCGTCGGACAGTCCGGAAATACCAGTTTTCTCATCCTCATCCTCGGCTTGGTTAACATGATGAAAGAAAAATATGAGGTAATCCTTTCCTTCTAACTTTGTGCTTTTGATATGCTTCTAACTATCTCATAGTAGCCCCCAAGTTCCGGTTTAGCTGCGCGTTGAAGGTGAACCGGAACTTATAACTTGAACAACTGATCTTACATTAGCCCCCAAGTATCAAGTAGATAACTTGGTTATGTATTTGATACTTGTAAGAGTTTCTTCTGATACTTCAATTATCCATTAGCCCCCAAGTGTCAAGTAGACAACTTGCTTGTGTGCTTGAGACTTTTGTCTTTGAATTGCTGCTGTTTACTGTTTGAGCATCCTTGCGGGCTGATTTAAACAGGAATGCTGATGAAATCAATGAACTCCGGAGTCGTCTTGCTGAAACGGAGGCTGCTGCTTCTAAAGCCAAGAAAGATCTGAAGCTGAGTTTGAAGACTGCCGAACAGCTGAAGAAATTCTTTGAAGAAGAGCGGGCTGCCTTTGATGTTCAGAAGAAAGAGCTGGAGAAAAGGGCCAAAGATGCTGAAGAAGCGCTTAATCCGGTTACTGAAGAATTAACCGGTTTAAAGCGGCAAATAGAGTTGATGACCTCTGCAATCTTCGGTAAGTATCTAATCTCCATTCCTGCTTTCATCTTTGTAATCTTCCATCTATGCCGGTTTAACTGTGATAATCATCTGCAGGGCGCCGTGTCACCCACCTTGGGGATGACTTACGGAAAAAACTTAAGGCCTGTTACACTTTGGTCGAGCAGCTGTATTCCGGCGCTCAAAGGATCATAAGTGCCACATCTTTCAGTAAACTGGCCCCCACGACCATCCAAGGTACATTAGAAAAGTTGTCTGCTTTGCCAGTGCGTTTGGAGGAAGTCAAGAAATCTGCTGCTCGAGCCGGTGCCCTCGTGGCGCTTACTAGAGCGAAGGCATGGGTTCTGGATTTTGATCCGGAAGAGGCTTTAAATGGGTGTCCAAATACCAAGGAAGACGGATCATCATTTACTGCGAAGGATCTCTATGCCTTGACAAAGGAGATGCGTCCTCTCGCCAGCAAACTTGCAGCTGAAGCAGATTTATCCAGGTATCATCCGGGGTACGACTTACAAAACGAGCGGGTGGAGCGGCCGGTTTATGAAACCGTCAATCTAATTCCACCAGTGCGTGATACGTCCAAAACGTATCTATAATTTCTGCTTGCTCCATGCCACTTTTGGGTGATATTGCTATGAAATTTATACACTTCCATACACTTTTGATCATATTTGGACTAACCTACTAATCCAGTGCACCCCAGTGCCAGTTTCTGTTTTCGGCTGTTTTTGTATTTCAGGTTTTCACATTACGAGAACTGTCAGGAAAAATCCAGAAAAATTATATAAAAAATCAGTGTTCCAGAACCTACCTTGTGCCCGAAGTACAGCCGGGGGGGGGGGGCACGAGGGCCCAGGCGCCCTGGCGGCGCGCCCCCTGGGCCACGCCGGGGGGGCGCCTGGGCCCCCCGAGCCCCGTCTGGTGCCCCCCTTTGGCATATATTTAGAGCGTCCTTCGAAACCCTCGGGACGGGAACTCTTTTTCGCGATCTCATCTCTGTTCTGCCGCCGCCGCCGCTTCCAAGATCGGGAGCACCAGGAGAACTCTTCCCGGCACCCTGCCGGAGGGGAGGATCACCATCGGGAGCCTCTCCACCACCATGGATGCCTCCCGGATGAGTTGTGAGTAGTCTCCCTTGGACCATGAGTCCATGACCAGTAGCTATGTGATGTTCTCCTCCCGTTCTTGTGCTTCACCAATTAGTCCTCGTGAGCTGCCCTACATGATCGAGGCACATATGTAATCCTTATGCTGTTGCTATGATGAGTTTGCTGGGATCCGATGGATTATGAGATTATGTTCAAATTGTGATTGAGTAATATATTTGATCTACCTCTTTTATATTTATGTTCATAAGTAATTCTTGCATGTTCTCCATTGTTATTTATTGCTTTGGCCAAGTAATAGGTAGTGACTCCAAGAGGGAACGTTATGCTTGATTGTGGGTTCATGCCCCTCGATGACTAGTTTGAGTGACAGAAACATGAGTCTAGGGGATGTGCTGTTGCCACAAGGGGGAAAACAACGGTGCTTGTGCCCGCGGGTGCAAGGATTGTTTACTTTACGCAAAGTTCTTTTAATGCAGTTGTCTGTTGCTTTGAGTTTACACTATGGGTGGGACTCGCAACTTAATACCAGCGAGATGTTCTGGATAGATATCTCAAGGTGGATGATTAGTAGTAGATATTGATGGATTTCGGTCTACTTACTTTGGCGTACCGCCCATGCTTTGAACCTCAACCTTTCTTGCAATGTAGTCAGCATTGGTTTGCGTTCGTGGTCTTGTCAATTGCCCAGCTGTAATTCGTTTACCTCACATAGCTGTTTTATCGTCTTTTGGGAGAGAGACATCACTAGTGAACATCATGAGACTCCGGTCCATATTACCATCATTGATCACATCCGCTATTTACTTTTCGCTTTTACTTACTATTGCAAACATTATCTATCACTACTATCATTTGCGTTTAATCCTTTGTGAACTACAAGGCCGGAGGGATTGACAACCTCTCTGTACTCGTTGGGAGCAAAGTTATTTGTATCTGTGTGCAGGTCCACGTTGATTGCTAATATCTGGCGCCGTTAGCAGTTGACACCTACTTGTTGAACCTAGGAGTCTCTGGGGATTCGATCCTTGGCATCTTTGCTAAGGGAAAAACTTCCACAACACTGCATCTCACACCTTCCACTTGGGGTAACCAACGAGGGGTTAGAGGCCCATCAGTGCGTCCTCATACCTTCGCTCCAGATATCGATCCGTCGGAGCTCATCAATGAAGAGATGTATTTCCGTACTTTAACGAAAATCGACTGGTGCGCCCCGGACTTCCAGCCGCTTCAAGAGGAAGAAGAGACTCCGGCTCAAGTTGATGCTCAGCCGTCGCAGCAAGAAGGAGCATAGCTCATAGCTTATTGCTGCAGTGCAGTCCCGTTTTACTGAACAAATTTTAATCTGTCAGGCTTGCTATGCCTTGTAATAGGATAGCTGAACGCATTGTCCGTTTTGATCCGGATATTCTGACTTCTTGTTATAATGTTTGCCGATTTAAAATTTGTCTGATTTCGCTTATCTTGCATATGACCTGTCCCTGCATAGATAATACTGAAAATATGTCCTAGCGGTTTACCGCCGGACAGATTAAATTGTTCTCATAATATATCGAACAAATGTATACTTATATCAGAAAATAACTTTATACCTGAGATCAAGTATGCTTGATACTTTTAATCCGGTAGAATTTAGAATTTTCTGATGAAGGCCTTCATAGATCCAATAACAAACCCGGGCTTGATAAAAGACACCGGTTTATATCATGCTGAAACTTTGTCCAGAAATTTGTAGCTTATACTTGGCTTTTGCCTGATGGATGATCCGGGTTATAATTAGCACCGGTTTATCTCATGCTGGTATTCACGATCCAGACTTTTAACTTTGTAGATGTGTGGTCAATTTCTTGAATTGTCCCACTCCGGATTAAAGAATCATAACACATAAAGATCAGAAAATTCAAATTTGCAAATAAAACCATGTAGTCGAGGCTTTTTATGAGCTGCCAGGCTCAAAGCAAGGTTCAGCCAATCACTGGATGCGAGTAATCTCGTCTTTCTAGAGGGCCTGTCGATGGATGCGGATAATCTCGTCTTTCCATAGGAACCATAAGAAAAAACTTTAGCCAATCACTGGATGACCGTAGCCTTTCCAGAGGGCCTCCATGGCTCCATGAAGCCATGGGAAATATAAGCCAATCACTGGATGCCCGTAGCTTTTCCAGAGGGCCTCCATGGTTCCTTGAAACCATGGGAAATATAAACCAATCACTGGATGCCCGTAGCGTTTCCAGAGGGTCTTCATGGCTCCATGAAGCCATGGGTAAATCTTGAACCAATCACTGGATGGATTACCATCCAGAGGGTTTGCGTAAAGCGTCCTCTTTGAGCCGGATGTGACTTTTATGCTCTTCAGGGAGTTTTATTGCTTCTGAGTATATATTCTGCAAAAATCAGTTTTAAACCGATCGATATCTTTGAAATATGACATGATAATATATATATGGTTGTTCTCATAAGATATTTGTATTGGAAAAAAGGCCGAGCCCCCGGTTTACCGAGGGTGCCGGTTTATTCATTAATCATAATATATACATAGGATACAGTGGAGCTCATAGCTCAAGTATAGTATGGCCGTAAGTGGGCGATGTTCCATGGCCTCTTCGTCTCCTCCTCTGATGTCCGTGAGTCCTTGTGTTATCAAACGTCCAGCAGGTAATATGAACCGTTGTGCAGATTCTTGCTGACCACAAAGGGCCCTTCCCAAGGCGGGGATAACTTGTGCATATCTGTTTGATCTTGGATGAGCCGGAGTACTAAGTCGCCCTCCTGGAACGTCCTTGTCTTGATCCAGCGGCTGTGATATCTGCGTAAGTCTTGTTGATAAATTGCAGACCGTGCCGCTGCTATGTCACGTTCTTCATCCAGCCGGTCCAAACTTTCTTGCCTTGCTTGTTCATTGGCCCCTTCAACATAAGCCGTCACCCCCTACACCAGCTTCTGCTGTCGCCCCGTTCACCGTGGGCTGTGAACCGGCCATAAAGACAGCCACCCGGTTTGGCGGGTCAAAGGGGTCCGGAATACTGTTCCCGTCGGACTCACCCTCAGACCGACCGTCCTGCAACTGATACAGAGATTTAGTCTCTCCGGATGAGGATCCGTCGTCGGAATAAACAACTGTTTCACCGCCGGATTCCGATCCGTTCTCGGTTTGGACCCCGTGAACTGCTCCAACGAAAACGTGCTTCATGGCGGGCTGAATACGGGCCGATCTCGCATGCTGAGCCGGCTCGATGATGTTGCGGAAGATGTCCAGCTCAGGTCCCGGTTCGCCGATCTTGCCGATGAAAACGTGGATGCCGCCGAAGGGAACCCGATACCCGTATTCGATTGAATCGGCCTCCGGTCCCCAACTTGCGTCGTCGATATAGATCCGGCCGCGGCGACTCTTGGTCATCCGGCCGACCGCGTAACCCTTGAGCCCTTCAAAGCTGCCCTTCAAGAACTCGAAACCATCGTGCGGAGGCCCCACGGTGGGCGCCAACTGTCGTGGAAATAACATGACAGATATCCGGTTTAACGGACTTGATGATGGAACCATCGCACGGGTTAGCTTGAAGGGGTTCATAGCACACAAAGGACACAGAGGGTTTATACTAGTTCGGCCCCTTCGATGAAGGTAAAAGCCTACGTCTAGTTGGTTTGTCATTGCTTGGGCGTCGGATTACAGGGAGCGGATCGCTTGCCTGTAGTCTTGACGGGTTGATTCTTGCTTGTCCCTAAACCGCCGCCGGGTCGTCCCTTTATATAGAGGCGACGCCCGGTCCGGTTTACAGAGTCCCGAGGCCGGCTCATACTCGTGTCCGCCTCGGTCCCTGTCTTTTCTTCCTTATCTCTCAAGTTACATCATCGGGCGGTTTACAAACCATAACTATGTACCTGGGCCCTAAGATCTCATGGGCCGTAGCCTTTACTAAATATTACAACCAAACATATTATAATAAACCGGTTTATACTAGCCGGTTCATACCTGCTAGTCATATCCCTGACAGACTCGGTCCATAACTTGAGGATTATCCTCATTGCTGCACAAAAGAATTATTTCCTTGATTCACCGCTAGGTGACAAACCTGCTGCAGGAGTTGATCAAGATGTTATGAACGTCTGGCAAGCTCGATCTGATGACTACTCGATAGTTCAGTGTGCCATGCTTTATGGCTTAGAACTAGGACTTCAAAGACGTTTTGAATGTCATGGAGCATATGAGATGTTTCAGGAGTTGAAGTTAATATTTCAAGCAAATTCCCGGGTTGAGAGATATGAAGTCTCCAACAAGTTCTATAGCCGCAAGATGGAGGAGAATAGTTCTGTCAGTGAACACATACTCAAAATGTCTGGGTATCATAACCACTAGACTCAGCTGGGAATTGATCTTCCAGTTGAGAGTGTTATTGTTAGAGTTCTTCAATCACTGTCACCAAGCTACAAAGGCTTTGTGATGAACTA
Source organism: Secale cereale (assembly GCA_902687465.1). NCBI lineage: Eukaryota > Viridiplantae > Streptophyta > Magnoliopsida > Poales > Poaceae > Secale > Secale cereale. The sequence continues at coordinate 140,656,566 of LR738711.1, forward strand.
TAATATGCAAGGGATAGAGAAAACAATTCCCAAGCTCTTCGCGATGCTGAAATCGGCCGAGATAGAAATCTAGAAGGAGCATCAAGTGTTGATGGTTAACAAGACCACTAGTTTCAAGAAAAAGGGCAAAGGAAAGAAATGGAACTTCAATAAGAATGGCGAACAGGTTGTCGCTCCCGTGAAGAAACCCAAAGTTGTACCTAAGCTTGAAATTGAGTGCTTCTACTGCAAAGGAAGTGGTCACTTGAAGCGGAACTGCCCAAAGTATTTGGCGGATAAGAAGGATGGCAAAGTGAACAAAGGTATATTTGAAATACATGTTATTGATGTGTTCCTTACTAGTGCTCGTAGCAGCGCTTGGGTATTTGATACAGGTTCAGTTGCTCATATTTGTAACTCGAAACAGGAGCTGCGGAATAAGCAAAGATTAGCTACGGACGAGGTGAAGATGCGCGTCGGGAACGGTTCCAAGGTCGATGTGATCGCCGTCGGCACGCTACCTCTACATCTACCTTTGCGATTAGTTTTGGACCTAAATAATTGTTATTTGGTGCCTGTGTTGAGCATGAACATTATATCTGGATCTTGTTTAATGTTAGATGGTTATTCATTTAAGTCAGAGAATAATGGTTGTTCTATTTATATGAGTAATATCTTTTATGGTCATGCACCCTTGAGGAATGGTCTATTCTTGTTGAATCTCGATCGTGGTGATACACATATTCATAGTATTGATGCCAAAAGATGCAAAGTTGATAATGATAGTGCAACATACTTGTGGCACTGCCATTTCGGTCATATTGGTGTAAAGCGCATGAAGAAACTCCATGCCGATGGACTTTTGGAATCACTTGATTATGAAGCATTTGACACTTGCGAACCATGCCGCATGGGCAAGACGACTAAAACACCATTCTCTAGAACAATGGAGCGAGCTAATGACTTATTGGAAATAATCATAATGATGTATGCGGTCCAATGAGTGTTGAAGCACACGGGGGGTACCAATATTTTCTTACCTTCACAGATGATTTAAGTAGGTATGGGTATATCTACTTAATGAAACACAAGTCTGAAACATTTGAAAAGATTAAAGAATTTCAGAGTGATTTGGAGAATCATCGTAACAAGAAAATAAAGTTTATATGATCTGATCGTGGAGGCGAATATTTGAGTTACGAGTTTGGTCTTCATTTAAAACAATGTGGAATAGTTTCACAACTCACGCCACCTGGAACACCATAGCGTAATGGTGTGTCCGAACGTCGTAACCATACTCTATTGGATATGGTGTGTTCTCTCTTACCGTTTTGCCTTTATCATTTTGGGGTTATGCATTAGATACAACTGCATTCACGTTAAATAGGGCACCATATAAATCTGTTGAGACGACACCGTATGAACTATGGTTTGGCAAGAAACCAAAGCTGTCATTTCTTAAAGTCTCGGGTTGCGACACTTACGTCAAAAGTCTTCAGCCTGATAAGATCGAAACCAAATTGGAGAAGTGAATCTTCATAGGATACCCTAAAGAAACAATTGGGCACACCTTCTACCACAGATCCGAACCCAAGATATTTGTTGTTAAAAATGGGTCCTTTCTAGAGAAGGAGTTTCTATCGAAAGAAGTGAGTGGGAGGAAAGTAGAACTTGATGAGGTAATTGTACCTTCTCTCGAATTGGAAAGTAGATCATCAGAGAAAACCGTTGCCGTGATGCCTACACCAACTAGAGAAGAAGCTAATGAGGATGATCATGTAACTTTGGATCAAGTTACTACTGAACCTCAAAGGTGGACCTGAACACGTACCACACCAGAGTGGTATGGTAATCGTGTCCTGGAAGTCATGTTGTTAGACAACGACGAATCTTTGAACTATGAAGAAGCTATGATGAAGCCAGATTCTGAAAAATGGCTTAAGGCCATGAAATTTGAGATAGGATCCATGTATGAGAACAAAGTGTGGACTCTCGTGGACTTTCCCGATGATCAGCAAGCCATAGAGAATAAATGGATCTTCAAGAAGAAGACTGCCGCTGATGGTAATGTTACTGTCTACAAAGCTCGACTTGTCACAAAAGATTTTTGACAAGTTCAAGGAGTTGACTACGATGATACTTTCTCACCCGTAGCGATGCTTAAGTCTGTCCGAATGATGTTAGCAATTGCCGCATTTTATGATTATGAAATCTGGCAAAAATGATGAAAAAACTGCATTCCTTAATGGATTTATGAAAGAAGAGTTGTATATGATTTAACGAGAAGGTTTTGTCAATCCTAAAGGTGCTAACAAAGTGTGCAAGATCCAACGATCTATCTATGGACTGGTTCAAGCATCTCGGAGTTGGAATATATGCTTTGATAAAGTGATCAAAGCATATGGTTTTATACAGACTTACAGTGAAGCCCGTATTTACAAGAAAGTGAGTGGGAGCTCTGTAGCATTTCCGATATTATATGTGGATGACATATCGTTGATTGGAAATGATATAGAATTTATGGATAGCATAAAACTATACTTGAATAAGATTTTTTCAGTGAAAGACCTCGGTGAAAGCTGCTTATATATTGGGCATCAAGATCTATAGCGATAGATCGAGACGCTTAATAGGACTTTCACAAAGTACACACCTTGACAAAGTTTTGAAGAAGTTCAAAATGAATCAATCAAAGAAAGGGTTCTTGCGTGTGTTACACGGTGTGAATTTGAGTCACTCAAAACCTAACCACTGCAGAAGATAGAGAGAAAATGAAAGTCATCCCCTATGCCTCAGCCATAGGCTCTATCATGTATGCTATGCTGTGTACAAGACCTGATGTGTGCATTGCCATAAGTTTGGCAGGGAGGTACCAAAGTAATCCAAGAGTGGATCACTAGACGACAGTTAAGTACATCCGGAAGTACCTGAAAAGGACAAATGATATGTTTCTCGTTTATGGAGGTGACGAAGAGCTCGTCGTAAAGAGTTAAATCGATGCTATCTTCGACACAGATCCAGATGACTCTAAGTCTCAGATTGGATACATATTTATATTGAATGGTGGAGCTTTCAGTTGGTGCAGTTCCAAGCAGAGCGTCGTGGCGGGGTCTACGTGTGAAGCGGAGTACATAACTGCTTCGGAAGCAGCACATGAAGGAGTCTGGACGAACGCGTTCATATCTGATCTAGGTGTAATACACAGTGCATCGGGTCCAATGAAAATCTTTCGTGACGACACTGGAGCAATTGCCTGGGTGAAGGAATCCAGGTTTCACAAGAGAACAAAACACATCAATATAGACGCTTCAACTCCATTAGTGAAGGTCAAGGATGGAGACATAGAAATTTGCAAAATACATACGGATCTGAATGTGGCAGACCCGTTGACTAAGCCTCTTCCGCGGGCAAAACATGATCAGCACCAAGACTCCATGGGTGTTACATTCATTACAATGTAATCTAGATTATTGACTCTAGTGCAAGTGGGAGACTGATGGAAATGCCCTAAAGGCAATAATAAAGTTGTTATTATTTTAGATTTCCTTATTCATGATAAAGGTTTATTATTCATGCTACAATCGTATTGACCGGAAACCTAAATACATGTGTGAATACATAAACAAGTACCGTGTCCCTAGTAAGCCTCTAGTAGACTAGCTTGTTGATCAAATATGGTTAAGGTTTCCTAACCATTGACAGAGTTGTCATTTGATAACAGGATCACATCATTGGGAGAATGATGTGATGGAGAAGACCCATCCGTTAGCTTAGCATTTGATTGTACAGTTTATTGCTACTGCTTTCTTGTATGTCAAATACATGTTCCTTCGACCATGAGATCATGGAACTCCCGGATACAGAGGAATACCTTGTGTGCTATCAAACGTTACAACATAACTGGGTGATCATAAAGATGCTCTACAGGTATCTCCGAAGGTGTTTGTTGAGTTGGCATGGATCAAGATTGGGATTTATCACTCCAAGTATCGGAGAGGTATCTCTGGGCCCTCTTGATGACCCACAAGTGTAGGGGATCTATCGTAGTCCTTTCGATATGTAAGAGTGTTGAGCCCAACGAGGAGCAGAAGGAAATGATAGGCAGTTTTCAGTAAGGTATTTTCTGCAAGCACTGAAATTATAGGTAACATATAGTTTTGTGATAAGATAATTGGTAGCAAGTGACAAATGGTAAAAGTAAATAGGTGCAGCAAGGTGGCCCAATCCTTTATGTAGGAAAGGACAAGCCTGGACAAACTCTTATGCAAGGTAAAGCGCTCCCGAGGACATATGGGAATTATCGTCAAGATAGTTTTCATCACGATCATCTGATTCGCGTTCGGTACTTTGATAATTTGGTATGTGGGTGGACCGGTGCTTGGGTGCTGCCCTTACTTGGACAAGCCTCCCACTTATGATTAACCTCTAATGCAAGCATCCACAACTACAAAAGAAGTATTAAGGTAAACCTAACCATAGCCTGAAACATATGGATCCAAATCAGCCCCTTACGAAGCAACACATAAACTAGGGCTTAAGCTTCTGTCACTCTAGCAACCCATCATCTACTTATTACCTCCCAATGCCTTCCTCTAGGCCCAAATAATGGTGAAGTGTCATGTAGTCGACGTTCACATGACACCACTAGAGGAGAGACAACATACATCTCATCAAAATATTGAACGAAGACCAAATTCACATGACTACTAATAGCAAGACTTCTCTCATGTCCTCAGGAAAAAAAGTAACTACTCATAAGACATAATATTGTTCATGATCAGAGGGGTATTAATATGCATAATGGATCTGAACATATGATCTTCCACCAAATAAACCAACTAGCATCAACTACAAGGAGTAATCAACACTACTAGCAACCCACAGGTACCAATCTGAGGTTTGGGTACAAAGATTGGATACAAGAGATGAACTAGGGTTTGAGAGAAGATGGTGCTAGTGAAGATGTTGATGAAGATAGCCCTCCCCAAGATGGGAGAGTTGTTGGTGATGACGGCGATGATGATTTCCCCCTCCCGGAGGGAAGTATCCCCGACAGAACAGCTCTGCCGGAGCCCTAGATTGGTTTCCGCCTTGGTTCCGCCTCAAGACGGTGGCGTATGGTCCCGAAAGCCTCCTTCTTATTTTTTCCAGGTCAAAACGCTTCATATAGGAGAAGATGGGCACCTGGGGCCCACCGGCTAGCCCTCAAGGCAGGGGGGCGCGCCCTGGGAAGGGGGCGCGCCCCCACCCTCGAGGCCAGCCAATGGCCCCTCTCGTGGATTTCTTTCGCCAGATATTTTTTATATTTTCCGAAAAAATGTTCTGTGGAGTTTCGGGGCTTTTGGAGTTGTGCATAATAGGTTTCCAGAGTTTGCTCCTTTTCCAGCCCAGAATTCCAGCTGCCGGCATTCCCCCTTCTTCATGTATACCATGCAAAATAAGAGGGAAAAGGAATAAGTATAATGACAAAACATGTATGAACAACCCATAATGCAATAAATATCAACTTATAAGCATGATGCAAAATGGACGTATCAACTCCCCCAAGCTTAGACCTCGCTTGTCCTCAAGCGAAAGCCGATATTGAAAAATATGTCCACATGTTTAGAGATATAGGTGTCGATAAAAACAAAATACGGACATGAGGGCATCATGATTAATCTCATAACAACAACTTATATAAATATAGTCATATGATCATTATGCTAAAGTAACAATTCATCCACAATATCAAGTATGCATCATAAACTTCATTGGAAACAAACAAACTTTGGTCTCGGTCATTGAAGCAATTGCAATTTATCGTAACATCGGAAATAGTCAATATAAGAGCTTTTCAGCAAGCCTACATACTCAGCTATCATATAGTCTTTCACAATTGCTCACACTCACGCAATACTTATGTTTATGGAGTTTTAATCGGACACAGAGAAAGATAGGGGCTTATGGTGTTGCCACCCAACCTTTTACCTCAAGGGTAATGTCAACAGTAATAGATCATGAAAACTTACATCCAAGTGGGTATATATGTCAGGATCTTTCCAACACTATGTGCTTGCCAAAGGATAAACTGAAAAAGGAAAGGTGAATCTCACCTTGACGCTTATAAGACAATAATAAAGGATAGGCCCTTCGCAGAGGGAAGCAGAGGTTGTCATGTGTTTTTATGGTTGGATGCACAAAGTCTTAGCATAGAAGAACTTCGCTTTATATTGCCACTTGTGATAAGGACCTTTATTATGCAGTCCGTCGCTTTTATTACTTCCATATCACAAGCTCGTATAAAGCTAATTTCTCCCACACTAATAAATCATACATATTTTAGCGGATTTACACCATGACAACTTACTTGGAAGGATCTTTCTCAATCCATAGGTAGGTATGGTGGACTCTCATGGCAAAACTGGGTTTAAGGATATATGGAAGCACAAGTAGTATCTCTACTTAGTGCAAGGAATTTTGGCTAGCATGAGGGAGAAAGGCAAGCTCAACATGTTGGATGATCCATGACAATATACTTTATTTTGGATATTAGAAAACATAACCCATTATGTTGTCTTCCTTGTCCAACATCAACTCTTTAGCATGTCATATTTTAATGAGTGCTCACAATCATAAAAGATGTCCAAGATAGTATATTTGTATGTGAAGCCTCTCTTCTTTTATTACTTCCTATTAATTGCAACGATGACCAAAACTATGTTTGTCACCTCCCAACAACTTTTATTTATCATACTCCTGTATGTGAAGTCATTACTTCCCATAAGATCGATATGATCTCTTTGATACTCCTTTTGTTTTCCCTCTTTTTTTTCATGACCCAAGTGAGGAAATCAAGCCCTTGACTTAACACTAATCTTTATTATATAGCTCACAAACTCGATTACAAAGGATAAAGCTCACAAAGCAAAAGCTCACAACTAGATCATGCTAACTTTATTCTAATAGATCAAGATACTATCAAAATGATCGAACTAAGTAAAACGGTAAAGATAGGAGTGATGGTGATACGATAACGGGGTCACTCCCCCAAGCTTGGCAGTTGCCAAGGGGAGTGCCCATACCCATGGGATTATGTCTCCTTCTTCGGGGTTGGTGATGATGGAGTTGCAAGTAGTGATGGGGGATCCTCATATATCGAGTGTAGGAGATCTTCCAGCTTGCGGATAATACCTTTGAGAGCAGCTATGTAATCCTTCAACAAAAGATTTTCACTCGTGAGATGCTTGTTGCGAATCTGAGCTAACTCAATCATCCTGAAAGCTTCTAGCTCAGTTGAGGTAAAGAGATTAGGAAGGGATTTAGAGGTGTCTTCTTCTCCCGCTGCCGGAGCCGGATCCTCCACCTCCATCTTGATCTTCTTCTCCTTGTGGATCTCCTCGGGTCCTTCTCTCTTCAGATCTATCTTCATTAGCCAAGCATTGTTGCCATCGTTGTTGGAGGAGGGAGACGACATGATGCCTAGCTTCGCAAACCCTAGCAGAAAACAGCTCTAAACGAAAACAGAGGAATTCTGCGTGATACAGAGGTCAAAACCTTCGGGAGTATATATAATGAATTTTTCCTGCACGAAAGGAGTAACCCACAAGAAAACAGAGTCCATGGGACACACCGGGTGCCCTCGAGGCAGGGGGCGCGCCCTGGGAAGGGGGGCGCGCCCCCTACCCTCGAGGAGGCCCCGTGTCTCCTCCAGACTGCGGTTTATTTTTCTATTTTTCTAAATATTCCAAAACGGAGAAAAAATGCCTTTAGAACTGTTTTGGAGTCGGTTTACTTACCGTATCACGTACCTCTTCCTTTTCGGAGGATGAATCGTTCTGGAAAGTGTCCCTTATGTATTCCTCCGGGGTTATGGTTTTAATAATATTAGTTTCAACATTTATGGGATTACCTGAGATCTAATGTTTGATCCTTTGTCCATTCACCACCTTCGTATTTGTGCCCTCGAAGTTGTTGATTTTTATGGCATCGGAACAATAGACCTCCTCGATAACGTAAGGTCCTCCCCACTTGGAGAGAAGTTTTCCTGCAAAAAATCTTAAATGAGAGTTGTATAGCAAAACATAATCACCTACGTTAAACTCACGCTTTTGTATCCTTTTGTCATGCCATCTTTTAAGTTTTTCTTTAAATAACTTGGCATTCTCGTAGGCCTGGGTTCTCCATTCATCGAGTCAGCTAATATCAAATAGCCTCTTTTCACCGGCAAGTTTGAAATCATAATTGAGCTCTTTGATAGCCCAATATGCCTTATGTTCTAGCTCAAGAGGTAAGTGACAAGCTTTTCCATATACCATCTTATATGGAGACATACCCATAGGATTTTTGTATGCAGTTCTATAGGCCCATAATGCATCATCTAGTTTCTTGGACCAATTCTTTCTAGACCTATTAACTGTCTTTTGCAAGATTAATTTCAACTCCCTATTACTTAGTTCTACCTGACCACTAGTCTGAGGGTGATAAGGTGATGCAATTCTATGGTTGACATCATACTTAGCAAGCATCTTACGGAAAGCACCATGAATAAAGTGTGAACCACCATCAGTCATTAGATATCTAGGGACTCCAAACCTCGGAAATATAACTTCTTTAAGCATCTTAATAGAGGTGTTATGATCAACACTACTAGTAGGAATAGCTTCTACCCACTTAGTAACGTAATCAACAGCAACTAGGATATGTGTGTACCCATTAGAGGCAGGAAAAGGTCCCATATAATCAAAGCCCCAAACATCAAATGGTTCAATAACAAGTGAATAATTCATAGGCATTTCTTGACGTCTACTAATATTACCGATTCTTTGACATTCATCACATGATAACACAAACTTACGGGCATCCTTGAGGAGAGTAGGCCAATAAAAACCGGATTGCAATACCTTGTGTGCAGTTCTGTCTCCCGCATGGTGTCCTCCATAAGCTTCGGAGTGGCACTTGTGTAAGATCTGTTCCTGTTCATGCTCAGGCACACAACGTCTAATAATACCATCTACTCCTTCTTTATAAAGATGTGGGTCATCCCAAAAGTAATGTCTCAAATCATAGTAGAACTTTTTCTTTTGCTGGTATGTAAAGCTAGGTGGTATGAACTTAGCAACAATATAATTAGCATAATCAGCATACTAGGGGGCAGTACGAGAAGTACTTATGACATCTAGTTGTTCTTTAGGAAAGCTATCATCAATAGGTTGTGGGTCATCAAGTATATTCTCTAACCTAGACAAGTTATCTGCTACGGGGTTCTCAGCTCCCTTTCTATCAATAATACGCAATTCAAATTCTTGCAGCAAGAGAACCCATCTAATAAGTCTAGGTTTAGCATCTTTCTTTTCCATAAGGTATTGGATAACAACATGATCAGTGTGAATAGTTACTTTAGAATCAACGATGTATGGTCTAAACTTATCACATGCAAATACAACTGCTAAAAATTCTTTCTCAGTGGTAGCATAATTTCTTTGGGCACTATCTAGAGTTTTACTAGCATACTGGATAACATTCAATTTCTTATCAACTCTTTGCCCTAGAACAACTCCTACAACATAATCACTAGCATCGCACATAATCTCAAAGGGTAAGTTCCAGTCAGGAGGCTGGACAATAGGTGCAGAGATCAATGCTTTCTTAAGTATTTGAAATGCTTCTAGACAATCATCATCAAAGACAAAAGGAATATCTTTCCGTAAAAGATTAGTCAGAGGCCTGAAGATTTTGGAGAAGTCCTTAATGAACCTCCTATAAAACCCGGCATGACCAAGGAAACTTCGTATACCTTTGATATCCTTAGGGCATGGCATCTTTTCAATATCATCCACCTTAGCTTTGTCAACTTCAATACCTCTTTCAGAAATTTTATGTCCCAAGACAATGCCTTCATTGACCATAAAGTGGCACTTCTCCCAATTCAAGACAAGGTTAGTATCTTCACATCTCTGCAAAACTCGATCAAGGTTGCTTAAGCAATCATCAAAAGAAGTTCCATAAACGGAGAAATCATCCATGAATACCTCAACAATCTTTTCACAAAAGTCAGAGAATATAGCCATCATACATCTTTGAAAGGTAGCAGGTGCATTACATAAACCAAAAGGCATACGTCTATAAGCAAAGGTACCGAAAGGACAAGTAAAGGTGGTCTTTTCTTGATCCCCTTTTGACACAGGTATTTGAGAGAAACCAGAATAACCATCTAGAAAGCAGAAATGAGTATGTTTGGATAACCTTTCTAGCATTTGATCAATAAATGGTAAGGGGTAATGATCTTTCTTAGTAGCTTTATTTAACTTACGGAAGTCAATTACCATCCTATAACCTGTAACTATTCTTTGTAGGATCAATTCATCTTTATCATTAGGGACGACAGTCATACCTCCTTTCTTAGGAACACAATGGACAGGGCTTACCCACTGGCGATCAGCAATGGGATAGATAATACCTGCCTCTAGAAGCTTTAGAATTTCCTTCCTTACCACTTCTTTCATTTTAGGATTTAACCGCCGCTGATGATCAATAACTGGTTTAGCATTTTGTTCCAATTTTATCTTGTGTTGACATATAGTGGGACTAATGCCCTTAAGATCATCCAGAGTATATCCAATAGCAGCTCGGTGCTTCTTCAGAGTTTTCAATAATCTTTCTTCTTCGTGCTCTGAAAGGTTAGCACTAATAATAACAGGATATATCTTCTTTTCATCAAGATAAACATACTTAAGATTATCAGGCAAGGGTTTAAGTTCAAACACGGGATCACCCTTGGGTGGAGGAGGATCCCCTAGGATTTCAACAGGCAAGTTATTTTTCAATACGGGTCCTTGTGTAAGGAATATTTCATCTATCTCCCTTCTCTCATTCATTTGCATATCATTTTCATGGTCTAGTAAGTATTGTTCTAAAGGATCATTAGGTGGCACGGCAATAGAAGCAAGACGAATAAGTTCATCCTTACTGGGTGGTGCCTTTTCAAGGGGTTGTCTACGGAATTTAGCAAAGTTAAAATCATGAGACGTGTCCCCTAATCTGACAGTGACAATATCTTTCACAGAGTCTATCTTGGCATTAACGGTATTCAAGAAGGGTCTGCCAAATATAATGGGACAGAAAGCATCTTGTGGGGAACTAAGAACAAGAAAATCAGTAGGGTATTTAACCTTCCCACACAAGACTTCAATATCTCTAACAATCCCAACTGGTGAAATAGTATCTCTATTAGCAAGCTTAATAGTAACATCAATCCCTTCTAACTCAACAGGTGCAATATCATGCATAATTTCGTTATACAAGTCAAGAGGGATAATACTCGCACTAGCACCTACATCACATAAACCATGATAGCAATGGTCTCCTATCTTAACGAAGATAACATGCAAGTCTACGATAGGTTTATGTTTATTCCTAGCATTGGGTTTGGCTATCCTAGCAGACTCTTCTTGGAGATAAATAACATGTCCATCTAAATCTTCTACTAAGAGATCTTTAACCATAGCAACACTAGGTTCAACTTTAATTTGCTCAGAGGGTGTAGGTGTTCTAGTATTACTCTTACGGACTACAGTTGAAGCTTGAGCATGATCCTTTATCCTAACAGGGAAAGGTGGTTTCTCGATATAAGCGGTAGGAATAAAGGGATCAACATTATAAGTGATAGTCTTTTCTTCAACTTTATTAGGTTCAACTACTTTTACTTCAATAGGGGGATGATATTTAAACCACTTCTCCTTGGGGAGATCAACATGAGTAGCAAAAGATTCACAGAAAGAAGCTATTATCTCAGAGTCATGTCCAAATTTAGTGCTAAACTCACGGAAAACATCGGTATCCATAAAAGCTTTAACACAATCAAACTTAGGGGTCATACCTGACTCCTTACCTTCATCGAGATCCCAATCTTCAGAGTTGCGTTTAATTCTTTCCAATAAATCCCATTTGAAGTCAATAGTCTTCATCATAAAAGAGACAGAACAAGAATTATCGAGCATGGTGCGATTATTGAGAGAAAGTCGAGCATAAATTTTTTGGATGATCATCTTTCTTGAAAGCTCATGATTGGGGCACGAATATAGCATTGACTTAAGCCTTCCCCAAGCTTGAGCGATGCTTTCACCTTCGCGAGGCCAGAAATTATAAATATAATTATGATCACGATGAACCTGGTGCATAGGGTAGAACTTCTGATGAAATTCCAACTTCAGATGATTATAGTTCCATGATCCCATATCATCGCATAGCCTAAACCATGTCAATGCATCTCCCTTCAAAGATAAAGGGAAGACCTTCTTATTGATAACATCCTCGGGTATACCTGCAAGCTTAAACAATCCACAAACTTCATCCACATAGATTAGGTGTAAGTCGGGGTGAAGTGTTCCATCTCCTGTATAGGGATTTTCAAGCAGTTTCTCTATCATACCCGAAGGAATCTCAAAGCAAAAATTTTCAATAGGTGCAGTAGGTTGAGGAACAACTCTTTGCTCTTCTGCTCGGGGTGAAGATACCCCGAACAAGCCCCTCAAAGGATTTTGAGCCATAGTAACAAGTGACAATAAATTTCAGCACACTATATAAAATTTTCTTTACCAAATTCCACTTACCAAAGGAGCTTCACTCCCCGGCAACGGCGCCAGAAAAGAGTCTTGATGACCCACAAGTGTAGGGGATCTATCGTAGTCCTTTCGATAAGTACGAGTGTCGAACCCAACGAGGAGCAGAAGGAAATGATAGGCAGTTTTCAGTAAGGTATTTTCTACAAGCACTGAACTTATAGGTAACAGATAGTTTTGTGATAAGATAATTGGTAGCAAGTGACAAACGGTAAAAGCAAATAGGTGAAGCAAGGTGGCCCAATCCTTTGTGTAGCAAAGGACAAGCCTGGACAAACTCTTATGCAAGGTAAAGCGCTCCCGAGGACATATGGGAATTATCGTCAAGCTAGTTTTCATCACGATCATGTGATTCGCGTTCGGTACTTTGATAATTTGGTATGTGGGTGGACCGGTGCTTGGGTGCTGCCCTTACTTGGACAAGCCTCCCACTTATGATTAACCTCTAATGCAAGCATCCTCAACTACAAAAGAAGTATTAAGGTAAACCTAACCATAGCCTGGAACATATGGATCCAAATCAGCCCCTTACGACACAACACATAAACTAGGGCTTAAGCTTCTGTCACTCTAGCAACCCATCATCTACTTATTACTTCCCAATGCCTTCCTCTAGGCCCAAATAATGGTGAAGTGTCATGTAGTAGATGTTCACATGACACCACTAGAGGAGAGACAACATACATCTCATCAAAATATCGAATGAAGACCAAATTCACATGACTACTAATAGCAAGACTTCTCCCATGTCCTCAGGAACAAAAGTAACTACTCACAAGACATAATATTGTTCATGATCAGAGGGGTATTAATATGCATAATGGATCTGAACATACGATCTTCCACCAAATAAACCAACTAGCATCAACTACAAGGAGTAATCAACACTACTAGCAACCCACAGGTACCAATCTGAGGTTTGGGTACAAAGATTGGATACAAGAGATGAACTAGGGTTTGAGAGGAGATGGTGCTGGTGAAGATGTTTATGAAGATAGCCCTCCCCAAGATGGGAGAGTTGTTGGTGATGACGGCGGTGACGATTTCCCCCTCCCGGAGGGAAGTATCCCCGGCAGAACAGCTCTGCCGGAGCCCTAGATTGGTTTCCGCCTCGAGACGGCGGCGTCTGGTCCCGAAAGCCTCCTTCTTTTTTTTCCAGGTCAAAACGCTTCATATAGGAGAAGATGGGCACCTGGGGCCCACCGACTGGCCCTCGAGGCAGGGGGCGCACCCTGTGAAGGGCGGCGCCCCCCACCCTCGAGGCCAGCCAGTGGCCTCTCTCGTGGATTTCTTTCACCAGATATTTTTTATATTTTCTGAAAAAATGTTCTGTGGAGTTTCGGGGCTTTTGGAGTTGTGCATAATAGGTTTCCAGAGTTTGCTCCTTTTCCAGCCCAGAATTCCAGCTGCCGGCATTCCCCCTTCTTCATGTAAACCTTGCAAAATAAGAGGGAAAAGGCATAAGTACAGTGACAAAACATGTATGAACAACCCATAATGCAATAAATATCAACTTATAAGCATGATGTAAAATGGACGTATCACTTCTCAGTAATACACATCATAAGAATCATTGCAAGCAAATGACTAATGAGTTTGTTATGATATGATGTATTATGGAACGAGTAAAGAGACTTGCCGATAACGAGATTGAACTAGGTATAGAGATACCGATAATCGAATCTCGAGCAAGTAGCATACCACCGGACAAAGGGAATTACATATGGTGTCATAACGGTTCGACCGATAAAGATCTTCATAGAATATGTAGGAACCAATATGGGCATCCAGGTTCCTCTATTGGTTATTGACCGGAGAGGTGTCTCGGTCTTGTCTACATAGTTCTCGAACCCGTAGGGTCTGCACGCTTAACATTCGTTGACGATATAGTGTTGTATGAGTTATGTGATTTTGTGACCGAATGTTGTTCGGAGTCCCGGATGAGATCACATACATGACGAGGAGCTCCGAAATGGTCTGGAGGTAAATATTAATACATAGGACGATGATATTCGGACACCTGAAGTGTTTCGGAGTGTACTGGGTAGTCATCGGTATACCGGAAGGGGTACCAGACACCCCCAGGAGGGTAATGTGCCTATTCGGCCATTAGAGGGGAGAACACCATCCCACAAGGGGCTGGCGCACCCCCTATGGCAGCCGGCCAAGTGGGAGAAAGGAAAGGGGGGATTCGGCGTCCCCCTTCCTTCCCTTTCCCCCCCTTTCCTTTCCCCCTCCGACAAATATGGTAGGGGGCGCCACTTGGGAAGGACCCCAAGTAGGATTCGGCCTACTTGGGGGCGCTGTCGTGGTTCTAAGTCTGACAGTATGAGTAGGGGGTACGTAAGAGGAGGCAAGGCCCTAGCTATGGTGAGATTGTTCGCAAGATGTATACGAGTTCAGGCCCTTCTTGGAGGAAGTAAAAGCCCTACATCTCGGTGCCCGGAGGCGGTCGACTGGAATATATGGGGGTGTTTGAGTTACAGGGGGTGCGAACCCTTGTACCGGAGGAGGGGGGTGGCTTATATAGTGCGCCAAGACCCCAGCCATGCTCCACGTTGCCAAGGGTTCAATGTACATAAAGGCAGGCGTTACTGATTGAATACCAGACCGTTGCTGTCCTAAGGAACCCTTGACCTTCTGGGGTTGAGTATCTTGGAAGGGCCGAGTGAAGTTGAGTCCTCTGAACGGGGTTGCACAGTCGAGTGGATTGTCCTCTTGGGCCGTGTCAGTCGACTGTTCTCGTTGTCTTCAGTTTGTCTCTTGAGCTTCTGGGGTAGTGACCTTGGGTGGGGTATCTTGGTCAGGCCTGTGACCCTACCCTAGGTTTGTAACCTCATCAGTAGCCCCCGAATGGATTGAGGTTCGAGCAGAAGAGAGTGTTGAAGTAGGCCTTGGCTTGGGTTCGATGTCCCCCGAGTAATCTTCTCTGAGCTTGTGAACCAGGCCGACTCTTCAACCTCGGCTTGGTCGCCTTAATCGATTCCGAAACCGTCAAGTGTGCTTGTTCATGTTGACCGTCGACTGAACTTTGCGTGCGGCGCCGAGCGCCGTTGGTGCGCGCAGTTTTCGGCGGGATCGGTTGCTCTCTGGTCTCCTGATTTTGCGGGATTTCGAAATTTGGGAAAGCGCGCGGGACGGGTCGTGCCGCGGCAATCGGATCAGATATGCCCGGGACACCTCGATCTTCGCGCCGCCTTTTTCGCCACATATCGCATGTGTGCCTTTTGCGGTATTTGACAGGATTGCCCGGGGCCACCAGTCAGCCACTCGACCGTTGCGCTATAAATGCGCGCCGCGGCCGAGGCGAGGGCACTGTGCGCCCATTCTCTGTTTCTTCGTCTCCATTTCTTCGCTGAGCCTCTGCTTCTTTCTCCCCCTCCTCGGCTAACGCCGGCTCGCTCACCATGGGCAAAGAGAAAACCGTGGCGCTGGAGCGCTCGAAGAAGGCGGCGGCGACGGGGAAAGCGAAGTGGTCCAACCGCGGGGGATCATCGTCGAGGTCTGGGATCCCGCCCGGCTGGATTCAGGGGGACTGGATCAGGTCCACCATGACGGTGGAGGACATGGAAGAGCTGGAGGAGGAGGGCCTAGTCGCCCGCGACTCCTGGAGGTTGCCAGAGGGCGAGCTCGAGCCCCAGCCGCGGGAGGGCGAGTGCGTTCTCCTCGCGACCCACGTCAACCGACGTTTCTCCATGCCCCTGCACCCTTTCTTCCGTGCTTTCTTAGCCTTTTACGGCGCCCAGCTGCACTACTTCACGCCCAACTCCATCACTTTCTTGGCTGCATTCGTCTCAATGTGTGAGAACTTCTCGGCTGCCGACCGCACTGGGGTTTGTTCGAACACATCTTCACTTGTCGTTCGCAAACCATCAAGAAAGAGAATCTGAGCGACGAAAAGACGCATGTCATCCAGATGTGCAATGGGCTGGGAATCCAGCTTAGAAATAGGAGCGCTTTTCCTGCTATGATCCTTCCAGAGTCGGTTCGGGGCTGGCAGTCGACTTGGTTCTACTGTAGGGACACTCTGACTCCTGGTCAGTCGACCAGGCTTCCTCCCTTTTCCTTTAGTCGAGTCAGCCAGCCACCATCGTTGGTTGTGAGTCGGACTGAGAGGGTAGATGTAGACATGCTGGTGGAGCGGGTCGTCCAGTTGGTCCGCGACGGGGTTACGGGGTTGGACCTGCTTGAGGTGTTCTTTATGTGGAGGATCCAGCCTCTCCAAGCTCGAGACCATCCGATGTGGCTGTACTCCGGCGTCGACGACTCGTCTCGGGTCCACCCAGAGGAGGCCGCGGTGAAGATGGTGGCGCAGTGTTTGAAGTGCATCACGGGGAACAAGGACAACCCAGGGGGCTCGGAAGAGTCCCTCCATTCGACGCTGACCATCTACCTGACAAGGTCTGGCCTTAACTTCCGAGTGGTTTTCGTGTTTCTTGTTTGCGTCTGTCTGATGGATCCGACTGATGTTTGATTAATCCTCTTTTCCGCAGATCTATACCGAAATGTTTTCGGTGCCCAACGAGGATCAGGTCCAGGAGGGCGAAGAAGGTGCAGGCGAGGTTCTCGTGTGGAAATCTGACGAGGAGACTGGAGAGGAGAGCGAAGACTCCAGCAGCGGCGAGGAGGTCGAGTCACCTCCCCACGGTGAGAAGCGCTCCAAGGAGAAGCCCCTCCAGCTCCCAAGCACAGAAGCGGGCTTGCACGGCCAATCCTAATCCGACTGAAAAGGCACCAAAGCAGCCTGAGATTGCTGCCGTCAAGCCTCGGAAGGCCCTGCCCAAGATTAAGGTGGACGTCCCAATC
Source organism: Secale cereale (assembly GCA_902687465.1). Lineage (NCBI taxonomy): Eukaryota > Viridiplantae > Streptophyta > Magnoliopsida > Poales > Poaceae > Secale > Secale cereale. Next base: position 140,673,950 of record LR738711.1, read on the forward strand.
ACCTCCACATAAGTGCTGCTCTGCTTCATTTCTGTCAGCTCTTCGGAGATCAACTTTGTCTTCATCGACTCACTTATGATGAAATCTTCAAAGCTGCGCCTCTGCGACCTCGATGGATATCGACAAGGGTCGAGATGACGAGGAGACCGCTGATGCTGCTACGTCTTGCGCAGGCGCGGGTTGTAGAGTGTACTTTGCTTTTTGTCTGATTAGACTAACGGTCGACTGAACTTCGTGGTTCTCTTTTGAAGTGCCGTGCCATGTCATAGAGCTCCCAGATGACGACGATGACGATGATTAGGGGCGCACGGGAGTGACTCGACGACGCACGGGAAGGAAGGGCCAGAAGGCACCTTCTGGCTCTGAGGCCCAGCAAGAGGGGGACGTGGCGCAGACCACGGTCTCCTTCGCCGTCGCCGTGTCGACTGTCTGCCCTTCTTTGTTGACTAGTCCGGCCGTCGACCCAGTGCCTGCTTCGCCGTCCGTTCTCTTCTCCACCCATCACGTCTCGGAGGACCCCGTGGGCGTGGCCCAAGAAGTCGTTCGTCAGGCGGGGTTGATGATGGAGAGGACGAAGGCGGCGTATGAGGCTAGCATGGTTGCTTACAACGCTAGCTCAACTCTGTAGACCAATGTCCAGGTTCATTTCTTCCGACTGGTTTGCTATATTGGTGTAGTCTTCAATTTGAGAATTTTACTGCCTTGTTCGTGAGATGATGTCACGTCCACACCCACTGGGTGTCTTCTCTTGTAGCTTTATTTTTTGCAGTTCAACCGATAGTACCAGTGGGGGCACGTTCAGTGCGCCCAGTGGGTGTAGTCCCCGAGGCCATGGTCGGCTGAAGGCAGTCGACCGTGGTCTTTAGAATATGTCTTGTTCGTTTGTTTCGTACTTCTCTTACTCGCGCAGACTGATCTTGGCCGAGTGAGAACCAGTGGGGGCACGCTCAGTGCACCCACTGGGTGTAGTCCCCGAGACCGTGGTCGACTGCTGGTAGTCGGCCATGGTCTGAGAATAGAACTTTTCCTCCTTGTTTTTTTTGAACTCTGGTCAGACTGATCTTGGCCGAGTGAGAACCAGTGGGGGCACGCTCAGTGCACCCACTGGGTGTAGTCCCCGAGACCGTGGTCGACTGCTGGTAGTCGGCCATGGTCTGAGAATAGAACTTTTCCTCCTTGTTTTTTTGAACTCTGGTCAGACTGATCTTGGCCGAGTGAGAACCAGTGGGGGCACGCTCAGTGCACCCACTGGGTGTAGTCCCCGAGACTGCGGTTGAGTGTTTGACTCAGCTGTAGTCTTAGAATTCTGATTTGTTGTGTTGATGCAGAGATCTTGTGAGTTCGGGGCCAAATTTGCGGATCTCGAGAAGAAGCAGGTCCAGCTCAATCTTGATTTGCAGCTGGCTCGGGACCACTTGAAGAAGACTCAGGACGAGGTGACTGGTAATTAACGCGAGCCACTCGTCGACTGATCTTTGATAAATATGCCATGTGTATCCTTATGTTCATTTGTCTAGTGACGTCTCTTGTAGATCAAATGAAGGCGGCCCTGGAGCAGAAGGACCTTGACCTAGCGGCGGCGCAGCAGAGGGTACATGAGAAGACTGAACTGGCGGAGCAGAAGCTGGCTTCAGTCGGCACGCTTGAAGCAGAGATCATCAGGCTGAAGAGCTCTCTTAATGCAGCCAACCAGGAAGTGACTCGACTGAAGGGGGCCAAGAACGCCCTAAACGAGAAATACGAGGGCCTCTTGTAGAAGAAGAACGAGCTGGAGGCGTATCTGAGTGATCTCACCATGAAATGGTATCTCGTGCTTGAAGGTATGCCTCTTTTTCTTGGACTGAGTCAAATTGGTCGACCCGTAACTTGCTTGCTAATTCGTCACGTTCTCTCTTGTGTAGAATTCTGTCGCAACTTTGATGAGGAAACCGGGCGGGTCGAGCCTGGTCTGGACCCAGTCAACTCTATTCTCAAGGATGAAGCTGCCATGAATATCTTGAGGTTGGAGTCTCGCCTCACCGCTGCCACAGGCTACCTTGGTCGACTGAAAGTAGTGATGTCTCGAATCGACGCTGCACTCTGGAGGGGTGTCGTGCAAGAGAACGACCTCGAGTCCCCGATGACTCGACTCAATGAGATCCCCGGTTGAGTGCTGGAGTGGAAAAAGTCATCCGCCCGCTGTGGAGCCGACATAGTGCTGTCTCTGGTTCGGGTGCACTGTAAGGAGGTGAAGGAGAAGAGGCTTGCTGCGCTCAAGGTTGCCAACATGAAGGAGCTCCAGTTCCAGTCGTTCATGGAGACTTTCTTGGAAGCTGCTACCCGTATCGCCGATGGGATCGACCTGGATGAGTTCGTTGCACCTGCGAGCTGACCTCCTCCCGGGGAGTGAATAAACTTTGATACCTTGGTTCAATTTGCCTCGGAATGCCGAGTGATTCTGTAACCGTTAAAATCTCCTAGGCTTGGTGCCCAAGTACTCTTGCCCGAATCTTGCGGAACTTTATCTGAATTTTTTTGATTCCTTTTGCATTCGCTTGTTTTGCTTCCGACTCTTTCCGGTCTTCTGGATTTTGAGTCGACGCCATTTCTGTGGCATGGCTTCGATAGTTCGAACCACTTGATGGTGACGTTGTACTTGTGGCGTAGCTTGGAGGACCGCAGCTAAGCCCCCGAGTGAGAGGGTTGCTCTTCACTCGGAGTAGTTTTTGTAACTTAGGTGAATCGGTTTCGCGGCTAAGCCCCCGACTGAGAGGGCTGCTCTTCACTCGGAGTAGTTTTTGTAACTTAGGCGATTACGAGCTATGTTGTACTTGTGGCGGAGCTCGGAGGACGGAGCCACATTGTACTTATGGCGTAGCTCGGGGGACCGCAGCTAAGCCCCCGAGTGAGAGGGCTGCTCTTCACTCGGAGTAGTTTTTGTAACCTAGGCGATTACGAGCTACGTTGTACTTGTGGCGGAGCTCGGAGGACAGAGCCACGTTGTACTTATGGCGTAGCTCG